>CM039729.1:32618219-33218219 GCA_022539455.1 Dendrobium nobile
AATGTCGCGGTGATTTTTGATTTTTTTAGATGATCTTAACGTAGTTGGAGGAGATTGTTGTGGCTCATCACATTGAATGAGTGTATCAGAAAAAGTAAAAAACTCTAATAAGAGTCTCCGCTTAGTAGCGTGAAGTACCGCCCCAATAGTGGGTGTTACTGATGGAATGGTAGTATAGTAAGCAATCAGAACTGCACGTTACTCTCTTACTCTGTATGTGACTCCGTGCAGCATATAGAGTTATAATATTACGAAAACGAGCTCAGACCTTGTGCTACCAATCTTGAGTAGGAGTCAATATGTATAGTAATGGTGTGTGTCTTATGGATATCCTGATATATTCTCGCTTAACTGCATAGGGAGTCGTGAGAACTCATATACGTGTAGTGGATATTTCCTTATCATCTCAAAATTTTTCTCAGAATATATTGAAGTATATCAGCAAGAGCATACTCACATCATACTGTAGATGTTAGTGCATACAAAATCCACGCTCGCCGTCCTTCAATAGTATCAAGATATAAAGGTGTAAGCTCAATCCCTCTCTACTTTTTTCTAGCAAGCTTTAAAGATCAATCTAAAAGAGTATGTCAGAAGCACTTGATGTCTGTCACTTTACTAGTTGTATGTGTGTATCTTAGATCTAGATGTGCGAGAGAGGATTAATGTCTCGTGTGTGTAACTTGTTGATAATATATATGTGGTCTCTATTTTCAGATATGTGAGCAGTCCATCTTGCAATAGCATATTTAGGTCAGTAAGAAAGAACCATCTTGTAAAATAACTTTTAGAATTGATTTAGTATGAATCCATAGTGTAAATAACCATGAGTTTAATAAATTTTATAGTCTGCATAGTAAATATAATACTAGTTAAGTAGTAAACCCGTACGATGTTCAAATATAATTGTAACCTTGTTATTGTTCGATGACCTCAATGATTAAATAATTTGGTATTCTTGAAAGATTTTATGAATAAGAAGTATACTTTATAAGAGAAGGTGAGAATGATCTTTTAAATCTTGCGCATGTCTTTGCTCTCATCAAATTTGCATCAGACGCATTTTTGTAAGTAAGATAAAAGATGCAATGCGTATAAGATAATTCAAGAGTAATGAACCATTGAATGCGCTACTCTCGCGCGAGAATGAATAGTCTAAGAGATCTGCACAAGAGGTCTCATATAGACTCAATAGATTGATTGTTAGCTGTGGATGTCTGTCAAACTTACTAAAACACAACTTAAATGAAATATAAATATAGTTCATTCTCACTTGAAGGAGGCTTGAACTGAGCTTTGGTGGGTATTAGATGTATAAAGAATGCGTATCGTTTATCTAAATGTTGCAAGTCTGTGACAAATAATGTGTCACCTCAAGATCGAGCGTGTCATTGCACCATCATCCGATTATCAAGGCAAATCGTAGTCGCGCTATGTACCACTATACATATATAGAGATCTGTTATAAGGCTCGCTAACCGATCCATTGATAAGATCAGATAACACGTTTGTAGAATGTTAAGTCAACGTTCGTGTGCAGAGTCGCACTCATACTGCTCAGAAAGTCATTACACTGTATAGAACTATAGAGTGTATAAATCGCGAAAATCATCCCTTCATTACGTATTACTATTATGCTAAAGTACTCGTTTTACTAGAAATTATTAGAGAGGGAGCCAGCTTGGTGAGCTCTCAATTAATTTTGTGTGAAGTATGTCTTCTTGTCTGATTGAGAGGAGACAGATTGTGTAGATCTGTGACTTAACGTGTTGTAGAGAAACGATCACTTCATTTGTAGCAGTGATAAGTCCTGTAGATATTTTGTGTGTATCCCCTGTGATGATACATAAAATAACTTAGATCTTGACTTACCATCTTTGTTTCATTTGTTGATATGTGTTTCATGTCTGTAGAGAGTTCCTGTAGAACAGTCATTTTTGGATGCGTAAAAATTATCTATTGCCATGAATTTGAGTATTCACGCAGATATTAGAGTTTAGTGTCAACTCTGAAAACGCTCTGCTTATGCTATCCTGTAGCTATAGACCAGTGTGTGAACGGCTAGCGATAGTAGAGTCATACACTATAATTAATGGATGTCTCTCAGTTTTGTGTGTGCACTTATCATAATATCATCAACTAGTCCCGCCCATAAACTTCTTAATCAAGTTCAGATGAGGCCTACGTTATTCTTAAAGGAATTCAATGGGTATGGGCAGCGTGATGTTGTGCATAAGTGTTGATAATCCATTTATCACCTTTTTGTAGAGATGTACCAACATAGCTAGTAGAGTAGTCTCTTCTCACATAATGGGAGCTCTTCAATCGTAAGAAGTGCCGATAAAAAATGAATAATATAGAAGATGCGATGCGCAACCTGAAACGAAGATACACGCATATAATGTTGTAATAATTTTTACTTATTTAGTCTAGCTTTTTTCCATACCTAGATGTGCCCATGCACCACTGCAGGGAGTTTTACAATAGAACCAGTCACACAAATATATCATTACACTTTCAATAGGCGGAGAATGCACTTGACAACACCCTTTTTTCAAAGACAACCTCCCATAAAAGTTCTCTACACATTCTCTAATAAATGAAAGTAATAATGCACAAAAATCATGATATTTGAAAGTGAGACTACGATGACGTTCTATGTGAATTATCAATGGTATGAAGAAATCTAGCCACACTAAAAGCACTAGATCACAGCTTGGAAGGATCCATGTATTATGAAAGACAAGCTTTCACTGGTCAATTACTCAATCTAAAGAAAGCGGATTTTCGATAGAATATTTCATGATGTTCAAACACGTTCGTGGTGAGGTTGTGTCAGAGTATAGTGATCTAGGATTTTAAAGAAAAGAAAATAGTCTAGTCTGGATGGTAGCGTTAGGCATTATTCCTGGAGTTTACTATACTTATGATCTTAAGGATTTGACGTGTAATCTCTTTAGTATAATCAACTTTAGTAAACAGTCTAACTGATTGCACGAGTATTCAGAGAAGTATTAATAGAATTGAAAACTTAAGTGAGACTAAAATATGGGTATAGGGTGTTTGTGCCAACTAACTAAATCGATATCTGATTTATGTCAGAAAGAGTGATCTTGATCTAGTGAGATAGATTATAGTATGTATTTGAAAAAACTGTAGAAAACATTTAGGTGTGTTACTGCTAAGGGACGCTGTAGAGATGGGTAACATCACCACAAATATTTATGGGCCCTAGTATCATAAATTTTCTAAGGCATTAAAGCTAACAGCCGATACGACATATTACTCGTGTTAGAGTGTGACATATATGCCATTAGGAGGAATCGCTCATCAAAAGATAATTGTGTTGGCTCCGCCCTAGTCTAAATGTTTTGTGAAGGCTCAAATTAGAAGTTATGTAAGATATGTTATTTTATCTTAATTATTTTGGTGAGAGAGGAAGATTTATGGTATTATGTTGATAAGAAAGATTTTGTGCTGTAGAGTTGAGAGTGAGGAAAGATGAGATATCGTCTACTAATAACTAATTTCAATATTTACTATTATGGTTAAAAAATGACCCATTTGTAATTGGTATTACTATGAATGATATCCTAATTAGTTTTAGGTAGTACATTGTACGGACCTTTCTAGCTTGCTATTCGCGTGAAAGTTATTTAGACTAAGTTTGAATGATGATGTAGACTTTTATATACATAAAAAGATTACAATTTTATCTTTCTAAGTTTTTTTCGACTGCGTTTTATGCTTGTAGGTTCTTTACGATGATATTGATTCCATCAAATAATTGTATATGTGATAAAATCGAGTACGTTATCATTTCTTGTGATATTTGTTTTTATTTGATTATGCTAAATATAATTATGTAAGCAAGATCTCATGGGTGACTAATTAATCGCCCCTCCAGTTTTGAGTTGGGTCAAAATAATTTTGTATAATAATGTGAGTGGATTTTAGGTTAATTCACCATACCCCCTTAATGTAATAGTAGAAAATCGTAAAAAATATGTGAATAAATACAATAAACTAGTATTATAGCGTAATTGCTTTTTGGTACGCAAGAAAAGAAAATACAGAGTATTGATATGAAGAATAGAAGAAGCGCTCCTTATTTTCTTCGATATTACACCTGTGGTAGTACAAATCATGTGAACGTATTCAATGTTTCTCTTAAGTAGTATACATGTGATTTTTATAATCTAGGTTCAGTGCTGTATATATATTTAGTATAATATAAAACTTCATAGGTACTAATTGAGAGATAGTCTAAAAAGTTGATCATAAACATGAAGGAGATTTTTAAAAAAAAAAAATGTGTGATCAGTTGTGTTCGCTAGCGATCATTACTCTAGAAAAGGTTTCTAGGATTTCGATCACAACAAGGTTAATTGAAGGATCTATCTAGCATGGTAGGAATAGGAATGGCACCAGAGTACGACATATGATCGGACTGGATCTCATATTGTGGAGCTTTGTCTATGACGTATACAATGCATGAAGAGGTTATACTATGTGGTGGAGGATCATTTGTTAGAATCATGTCGAGGAGATGATAAAATATGGAGAGATTGATGGTGATCATATGAGACATCTAATGAGAGAGAATAATCTACAGAATGTGGAATCGCGAGTGCATATGATAAAGAATCCGATAAGAAGCCTTAGTGTGTAATTCGTGAGTTAGACTTTGGATACTAGTCCGTATCGCTTAGATGGTGAGTAGTGCAGGGCCATTTTAGCAACCGAAGAAGATGGTCTATTTGAGATGCTGGTAAAGAATAAGAGGGGCAGTTTTTGATGTCGTGATAAATTTCTAAAGAAAGAAATCCTGTGAAATCAAGGTGGTTGAAGCTATACATTTGTACTTATTTCGGAATTTTAATGACTTTTAATGCTTCTTCGAATAGCATGAGGAATAAGTAAGGGCGCGCTTGTTATGTGAGGATAGTAGTCCTAAGAGAAGTATCTTCATCTTTTCATGAGTCAAAGGAAGTTGTTAAGGCTCCCTGGAGTGTCCTACCTGGGATTCGATGTAATGGTGTACAAATAAGATTATGATGACTCGCGGAAATATGCGTAATGCACTTAATCAGGTTCGGTGGCAGCTCCACTATAAGAGGGCAGTGACTTAAACCCTAAATTTTAAAATATTATTTGATTTTGATTGTCCTAATTTATTTATTTTTAATTATTAGAGGGATTTGTAGAATAACTACATGATTAGGAAAGAACCTATAATTTGGATCTAAGACCCTTAAATAAAATCTTAGTGAGTAGAGTACTACTGATTGATACTTCAAAAAGTGTTCGCTGTGCGTTTAATGATGGTGTGCGAGTAAATTCTCCGACGCATCAACTATGTTATATGATCTAATCTTGAATGTTGAATGTATTTTTAATTTGCTTTAGCTTGGAGGGTAGATAGGAGGTTGTTTTGATAGACTTATTTCACTAATGTGCTGTCTCCTCGTGTTATCTGGAGATGTATCAGATTCAGATTTTATAGTCGCACAGAGGCCTCAAGCCTATTAGCTAAGTCAAGTAGTGTTATTTGAACACGCTAAATTATCTCGTGTGCTATAGCATACTCCGATCGCGATGTAGCTAGATAAAGGCAAAAGTAAAGAGAGAATAACTTGTCTTGTTGAAACTAGAGCTAGCTAAGTGGTGAGTCTTAGAGAACTGAAGAGATTCTTTAAGAGCGTGCTTTGTGGATCAATATGCTCATAGCAGTAAAGTATAGTGAAATACCTCTGCTGTTGCGCATCCATTGAATAAAGATGCAGCTGTCTACTTATGGATAGCTCTATGCAGTCAAATTGGTGACTATCTAAGAGCGTAACAATTGAAGATTCTTCTACGAATTTCAAGATGCGGAACCTCTTGAGGATTTGACTTGATGTCAACCAAGTAAAAAACCGAGAGGCCAAATGTTGTATTTGCGACTTGTACGTTGAGATCTAGTAGATAATAATGAACTAGCTTTCCTTATAGCACATCTTAAAAACCTGCATCTTTATTCTAAACTGTTATGATAAGGGCAAGAGAGTACATATAGATATGTGAGTCCTTTTATACTAAACTTTATAATCATTTCATTAATATGCTTAGTTTGGGAGAAGGAAAGATTACTGAAGATCATTTTTATGCTCTTTTAATCTAGAAAATAGATTACTCCTGAGCTACTCTGTGGTAGTGAGAACTAATCTCAACTCGCTAATCGATCACACTGAAGATAGGAACTCGCACACATTGTTTCTATGCCTAGAGTTCCAAAAGAAGAACTATTGTGCTTAGTAATGATGTCTCGTGGTGTTAGTAGTCATGTGTCAGCGTTAGAATTCTTTCGGCGCAAAGGTATAGAGGCTGATCACTTTCTCAACCTAAGCATTTCTTTAATAAGGATCTTTCGTCTGTGTTCTGTACCAGCAACGCTTCAGGAGATATTGGTCAAACACAGAAGAGACTGCGTAACTATTTGACCGCTAACATTATATTCTATAATTTAATAATAAAAGCACTTTGACATCCATGTGAATATTGTCTAAAATAATTAATAACATGTGTGTGTGTTGTGAATACGAATCTAATGTGGGAATTCTAGATTCCTAGCTCTAGATGAAGGGACTTGAGTAATCAAGTATGTAACACGTAGGGTATATATTCTTTAAATACGATAGGTGGAGCTAGGCGGCTGAAGCTTTCTTCCTTCTCTTCCTTCTTCTCTCTTGGCTTCTTCCCCTTTTTTAAGAGGAAACGTGGTTCTATTTTTAGAATTCTTGAATGGCATGGTTTGTAAATAAGTGAAAGATCAAAGGTAAATTGGGAGTGATTCGGATGGACGACCGATCTTGATCCCTGTGATCATGCACTGTTCAATGGATCTTTGACTGTCTTAATGATACCAGAATTTGATGATCTGGGCTCGTTGGATTCGTCTCATCGAGCCGTTCAATTCGATTATAAGAATGTCATAATTGGAGACCATTTGGTAACCCAAATTGTGGTTAGATCCTTCTAAAAGTGCTTCAAGTATTTGATTTGGACTCATTTGGGCTCAGATTGGTCGATTTTGGTGTCATTGGATTTGTGTTTCCGAGACGCTTAGTTTGACTGTAAGTTTGCTAAAATAGGAATTCAAATGGTCTCCGATTTAATTTTTGAAGTTTTCAACTAGATTTTGCCTCGAGATTCATGCTTGATCGAGACTATTTTTTGATGACATGTATATATATTATATTCAATTCGATTATAAGAATGTCACAATTGGAGACCATTTGGTAACCCAAATTGTGGTTAGATCCTTCCAAAAGTGCTTCAAGTATTTGATTTGGACTCATTTGGGCTCGGATTGGTCGATTTTGGTGTCATTGGATTTGTGTTTCCGAGACGCTTAGTTTGACTATAAGTTTGCTAAAATAGGAATTCAAATGGTCTCCGATTTAATTTTTGAAGTTTTCAACTAGATTTTGCCTCGAGATTCGTGCTTGATCGAGACTATTTTATATATAAAGTTTTAAGAATTTATTTTGGAACATTTAGGCTACTTAAGACAAATTTACACACATCCCATTGTGATGTAGGGGTGTCAAAATCTAACTTGACCCGAAAACCCGAACCAAACCCGACCCGGAAAATTAGGTTTCGGGTCAACCCCAACAGATAAAGATGAGCTATGTATAAGTTATAAGAGTAACAATAGTAGAAGTACAAGTACTTTCTAATTAAATTTAATTTTTTAAAATAAATAAATAAATTAATAATATTTTTAATTAATATTATTATAATGCTCACTAAATTTATTATTTATCATATTTTTATTAATTTAGAAAAATTTACTTACATATCACTTTATAACATCTTATTTACATATCTAACAGCCAAAATTTTAATATTGCATACATACCATCATATACTATTTTAATATTAAATATTAAATATACCAATCATATTTACTAACAACCACTCATATATTTTATTTATATTACTTATATTTATATAAAAATAAATTATGAATAATATGTATATAATATTAAAAATTTAGATGTATATATATATATATATTTTTTTTTTTAAATGTTTAATATATAAATAAAATAATATAAAATGATATGTATATAAATCTGCCACTTTAGCATTTACAGTGCCGACGACGATCAAAAGTAAGATAATTTCTAGGCCGATCAACACCTTTCTAAATTCCGATTTTGCTGGTGCTGTGTACCCTCGACAACAAAGACGAGACTACAAAGAAAGTTGGGCTTCTGGATTTAGGTTTTAGGATTAGGGTTGGGTTTTGGTTCGCTTTTCGTTGTACAATCTGTTCTCTGGGTGAAAATCCAATGGTGTTCCTCTAGGTCCGATTGGAAGTTTAAGGAAGGAGGGGTGAGAGGTGGAAACCCTAAGATGAAGTCTACGGGGATCATCAACATCGCGGCCAGCGCGCCAAAGCTGGACGCGGACAATCGGATCTCGCTTCGAAATTACTACCGTATTGCGAATAATCTCATTAAGCAGGTTTTTCTGTCTTTGAATATGTACTTACTCAATTTTGCAAAGGATTATTCTCTGTCTCGAATTTACATGTTCTCTGTGCTGAAAATCGTTAAAACTGCATAGTCTTAGATAGAAGTTTGTCAGGTTAGATGTGTTTGACCCTTTTCTTGGTTGAGTTTGACATAGCTAATTTAGCTTTGATAGTCTACAAGGTAACTTAACTGGAAAAAAAATTATTCTCAGCTCATCTAAGCGTTGTCTATTGATGGACTTGCATCATAAAGCTTTGAATAGATAGTTTTAATGATTTGCTATGACTAAATACCAAATCCTCATTAGATAGATTACTTTGAGCACGAATTATTCTGAATATTGGATTTTCTTAATCACATTGCAAAAAAGTCTTGGATAATAAGGGAAGAGGCCTAGCTCACGTGTAAAAAAACCGTTGCTCCTATTATACGGGCCTCTTCTCATAGAATGTTTGTGAAAGAGTCGATAATGATATAAACAACCTTACCCCTTCTAAGTAAATAGGCTGCTTTATTATTTTTCAAATCTGTCACCTTAGGTCATTAAGGGCATCATAACTATTGTGCTATAGCTCCAATATTACATCTCAAATTGAGCTCTTGTTGGCTTTTATAGGCAACATGCTTGTCATAGGTTAGGTATAAGTTTGATGCATTCCGGTTGAGTGTTATACACCATTATTGATCTCTTAGGCACGACAATGTCTTTTGACATGGATTAATACTTCTAACTTCTTGGTTCCCCACTAGAGGTTGATTTGAATACCATCATAAATTAGTGCCTTGAGGTTAGAGAATTAGCAATCATAGGATAGGCTATGAAGCCAAGAGATCAATAACCTTAAGAGAGAGGAGTAGAAGCTCCTAACCTTAGGATGTCCTTAGAGACACGACATGTTGAATTTATTGTCCCCCCTATGCGTACTGTTGGATTAATTTCCCAACCACTTATAGGCTTCAATGAATCCCTCCACTCAACGACCCTTATATCACTTGCCATTACATGTTGAGGGGAAGGGCCACTTATATATCTTATTTCAAGCTATAGGGGTCTTCAACCTGCTTAGCAATTGTGACTTTTTTCCATGAATCCGGTATTAATTTGAACCTATATAGCCTTAACTTTAGGGATCTATCGATCTTTCCCCTTGGATGATAATCCATTCCCTTAATATACATTTTTTATGTTTGAACTATTTTTAATCGAGAAAATTTGGAGTCCTTTTTATAAACTATCCCATTATTGGGGTGGTAAACCTTATCTTTGGGCATCTCTAATACTAGAGTAGTAAGCCCCGATTCTCAATTTTCAAGACCTAGTGCATGATTTTCACCAATATATTTAACTTCACATTTGTATATGACCTATGAAGCCATTTATAATGAATATTTGGAACCATGCCACTTTTCCTTTAAGACAAATTCGATAAAGCTTATCTATGGCTTTTTGACCTAGAGGTCCCACCAATTTGTGGAGTTTACCCTAACAATCATGAAGTTATTTGGCTATGATGGGTGTTTTCAGTATGAAGAGAGTAGAGTTTTCAGTATGATGAAAGTAGAAACTTCATTATTCTTTTATCTATGGTTGACCCTTCATAAGTCCCATTAAACTTTCAAGTTGGTTTTCATACCTTGAGTATCATTATCTTATTGGGTTGGGTTATCATCTTGTAAGCCATCATCATTTCGGATTGGGTTATCAACCTATAATACCAATTAGTTTTTAGGGATGGGCTATCACCCCGTAAGCCCTAACTTCTTCTTAGGCTTGTTCATCACCTTGTAAGCCCCTATCTCTCTTGGCAAATACTTTGAAGTGAGCTTGCTCAACTTATCTTAGGGCTTCCTACTCGAAGTAATATGTGGATGCAATAGTCAACCATTTTCCTGTAAATGATAATCTCTACAATAGAGGATGGTTCCTCGAGAATTGAGCTTCATAACAAAAGTGCCACCATCGCATAGAACCCTTACATTTCTCTCTAGGAGCTTTATGTTGTCTCGAATTGAAAGTTTTCTTTGGTATTATACCTATGATGTAATTAATCTTGTGGGCTTTGTAATGGGAAATCTCAATCCCCTAAAACTAAATAAAACTTATTTATACCTCTATAGTTTAGGGAAGTATCTAGGTCATATTTTAAGTAATCTATGTTAGAATTTGCTTATCTCCATTACCCATTGAATTTAACAGTAGGAATTCGTGAGACTCCTTTTGAAGCCTTTAGATCTTTGGCAACTTCATTAAGGAAGGTTATTCTATCCTTTAGTAGATAGAGTTGCACTTTTTTGTTGACGTCGCTATAGATGCACATTAGAGGCTCTTCTTTATTCAAATTTTTTGTTGTGTTCAATCATACATAGTTTTGGAAACTACATTGGAGAAGATGTCTTTGTCCATTGCTTAATTTGTTGCGCTTTACTCTTGATGTCATTGTACATGCACTTAATAGGCCTTTTTTATTAGAATTTCTTTGCATTATGTCACGGCTTTTCCCTGACTTCCCTGATGTATTTGTCCTTGACTTATGTGAAAATTTGGCTTTCCAAGAATTTTAGGAGGTTGGCACTTGATGACTTTCGAGTGAAGTTAGCCGTTAGTCATTCCTAAAGTCTTATTGACATATATGTTATCTTGGTCGTGACTTTGTCAATGTACACCTAACTTTAATTTTGTGACTAAAAAGAAACCTTTAGCTATGGTCACATTTTAAATGGTGTATTGTTTATGCTGGTTTCTTTTTAAATTAAATTTAACTTTTAAAATTCATAAAAGTTTAATTTAAATAAAAATTGATTTAAAATATATAAAAATAGAAATTTTATAAGAAAACCAATTGTGATAAGTTTATAGTATTTGGAATAAAACAAAGAATTTGTGTTTTAATCTAATTTATTGTTCATCCAAATGTCAAATTGCCTTTGAATAAATTCAAAAATATATTAAAATAAAGAGAATTATATTTTAAAAGTGTCATGATGTTTTCTTGCCCCACTTGAGTATATGGATGATGATGTAAAACCTCCGCTCTTCATTAATAGATAGATGAAAATTATTGGAATGCTCTTGGCTTAAAATATTTGTAAATAATTCATTAATCATTAAAATATTTAAACTTAAACCCTACCCTTCTTAGTAAAATATAAAGGACATGGATCACTAAACAAATACTCTATATGGTGTTTTAGAAAAACCCATTCATCTCAATCAACTTTCAAACTATAGATTGAATAAATTTCATCTAATCGGTACTTGGTAGAATATTGAGAAGAGTGAGACCCTCACCAAATAAGAGGATATACATTATTCTAATCTTCAGATAAGCTGACAAAGTCTATGTTTTGATTCACTAACTTGTGTAGTGCATCCTTTCTCTATAACCCCACTTTGAGCTTCATCTAGATAGTTGGCTATACATCTTACAAAAAAGGCTATTTTGGTTCAAACTTCCATTAATCAAAATTGCACTACCTTTAGGGTTACAAGTTTTGACGGTGTTTGAGGGTTGTTGTGAGGTCTATAAGTTATATGTAATCTAATTCTTGGCCTCTCTATTTTTTAGAGTTGTAAGCCCCATCTTTAGTCTTGTCCTCATCCTTAGGATTATAATCCTTATCGTCAGGATTTCTTTCAGATGTGAGACTCAAAATAAGGCTGGCTTTGTTCTAATAATATGAGCCCTCTACTCCTAGAGCCTTCACTAGAATGCTAGACCCAATCCTAAGTTGAATTTGTAAAAACAACATTACGAAGACATCAAATGCCAGCACTAGGCCAGTGTCCATGCTATTAAACTCATTTAACAAACTAGAATTTGCATAAAAGTGCAAGCTAACAAGCTAATCAAATGTTCTTTTGATCATAACAACCAATTAATCTTTACTTGGGATGTAAACACGCCTTAACCAAATTAAATCAAATGAACCTACTTAAAAAAAAACTAGAATTTGCATTAAAGTGCAAACAACAAGATAAATCGAACCTTTTGTTGAATTAAAAACCCTAGCTTTATAACCAGTTGGTCTTATCTGGCATCTAAGCATGCCTTAACAAAATCAAATCAAATGGACCTACTTAAAACTATAAAGTTATTTAAATTGGATCACCTTAGGGTTAATAAGTTTACAAACAAATTGAGAAGTTGGAGAAACATAAGTTCAGTAGTTAAATGAGCTGATATTGACCCATTAAGCTATTAATTGATTTGCTTGAGTTAACCAGACCCTGCTTATGCCAACTTTCTTCCATATTTTGTCAATGACATCTTTGAAGTGAGCTAAACTCCAACTCAAGTTTCGACCTGAACACCATGCCCCATCATGAGGAACTTGTGTAATGAAATATATTCCTCCATCGCGGGGTTTAATCATCTTACAAAACAAGGTATTGGTACCTGGCAATGGTCATTAGGTCATATGCCTGAGATGGACTAAAACTTCAACATGAAGTATGCTCAAAAGCACAAAATCCATACCGGTCAAATTGGGATACTCAAGAATAGGCAACCTATGGTTACTAGTTTGACTCCCTTGAAGTTACTACATAAATCCCTTTCACTTTGGTAGGTTAGGTACATAAAGTTGATTTGGGATGATGAAATTGTGAGATCTTGATTTGGTTGACCATTCATTCTAAAACCCATTCTCAAATGATAATTTTTATATCGGTACATACATTGATGTTGTTTACGGAGAGTGTTACTTGCCTATAGATGAAAATGTAATTAATAATGAGGACTAGTGCCCATAGGAAATCTTGAATCCAATGCTTGGATGGAGAGTTGATCCTACTCTAATAATACTTGTTGATAAAATTTTGACCATTTGATCCCTAAAATCAGCTAGAAGGGTTATTTGACCTAATTTTTTATGATTTCGTGACTTTGTATTGAACTCAATTTACATGCTAGTCTCTACATGTGCTTTATGTTTTTAAGAGAATGAGTGCCTTTTTTTCCCCCAAAATTAGGAGTATGGGTACCAACAAATTTCCTCTAAATCTAATATTTTTAGGATTTGCATATTCCCGACCTCAAAGCTATAGGCCTAGTCTTGATTCTTGGAAAACATTAGGCATTCAGGCTAGGATTTCTTTTCAAGTAGTATTTGTGGCGGGCATTTGTAACAGGTAACCAAGTTGACGCTATTCTCTACAAGGTTTATGCAAAATAGGAATTAGGTGATGGATTGTTGTGAATGACATGGGTGATGCACTTGAAGAGATGATTGATTTTGACTGATTAAACATGAGAATTATAAAACCTAGATTACCAATCATCTAAGGATTATTTTTCCTGTGGAAGCTCCCTTAATATTCTTATCTTCTCAGATCTCACTTTTATCTTTTTTTTTTCCTTCTTCCTTTATGTTGCTTGACCTTTTTTAGTCTTATTGAAGTAGGAGATAAAATCTTTTGCCGTGCCAATGGGTAGATAAAGAATAGAAAGGTAGAGAGATTACTATAGAGAGATAATTGGACTGGTTGAAGAGAAACTGAGGGCTAGGGTTAGTTGAAAAGAGATAAGGAGAGAGTCTTGGAAAAGAAAACTTGCTGCTTAAATTTTTGCATGAAAGATTGTAATGCAGTGAACTTAGAATCATTACTTGATCTAAAAATTTTTGTGCTCAAGGAGTCGAATTTTTTTTTTTCTGTTGTAGAATATTGGTGACTGGGGCAATGATTGAGATTCATAATGAATCTTCTGTAGAAAATAGTAGGACCATGAAGTCTTCGTAGATGAAAAGCTTAGGTGAGCGCCAATTTAAAATTGCTTGAAGTTTGGAAGAATCATGTTTGATTCCAACAATAGAAACAATGAATCTTGGGAAAATCATCTCAATTTATTAAAAAAACACTGCTTCATGTTGATGTATGATTATTATTTCCTAGGGGTTTGAAAGATCTATCTAAGATGTTGCAGATGGTTTGTCTCACTTGGGATAAAAAACAAGATTTCATCAAAGTAGACAATCATAAAATTTTCTATGAAAGGTTTTAGGATAGTGCTCATTAATCTCATAGATGTACTAGGGGCATTTGAAAGTCTAAATAATATCACCAACCATTCATACAATGCATCAAGAGTTTTAAAAATAAATTTTCAGTCATCTCCTGAATGAATCCAAATATGGCGATTATAATTTCTTAGATCATTTTTTTTTAAAAGTGACATCTAAGATCAAATCTAATATGCCCTCTAATTGAGAGAGAAGAAATTTATATTTGACAATGATTTTATTAATAACCTGAATATCAATGCACATTCCATATGTGTTATTTCTTATGTGAAAATAAGGTTGGAATTGCACGGGGATTGAGATTTTCTTTTGTGAAACCCTTCATAAATAAGTCCTTAACATGTCTTTCAAGTTCAACATGTTTAGTAAGATTTATCCTATAACGAGGGAGATTGAGAAGTTGTGAACATGGGGCTAAATCAATGACATGTTGAATGGTAGGAGGTATACTATCAGGCAATTCATCTTGTACAACTTCACTAAATTAAAAAAGGAGAGAAGAAACCACAACATATATGTGAGTCTCATCAAAATCAGGTGTTTTTTCCTTCACATGCAATAATTTTTTTTTTGTCATTTTGTTCTAAAACAAACAGTTTCTATTATTGAAGATAGAGAATACAAAAAGGAGATGTTAGAACTTGGATCATAAATGATAAAATTATCCCTGCCAGTAGGGTTTCCTACAATCAGTTGAAGCTTTGTACCTTTCTTTGGAGGGGGTTTAGGTTGCAGATTAAAATTGATTTTGTGAGGTGCTATGATGGGTGTTTTTTATGTATGTTTAACGTGAATTAGTTTAATGGTATTGTTGTTATGTTTGAAAATATATGTATTTTCATTATCATGATGAGTCACATTTAGGTCATACATTCAGGGTTTACCTAACAATATATGAGTAATATCCATAGGGAGGACATCACATCGGGAATGAAACACCTACTTGTGATGGGCAAAGATGTATGGTTGACCAAATTAATATAAGAAGGTTCATAGTATCGTTCTGGTTTGAGATTAGCTCTAGTAGTGGTGGGGGTTGAGATTATATGCATCACACTTTCTTCATCCATGATTAGTCTACATTTTTTTCTTATTACAAATAGCACAAGTACCAAATAAATATTTTTTTCTCCATTCCTCTTTCATTTTTTGGTTTTTGTTAAATATCTCATCACATTGATTGGTGCGTCATCTATGAATTGAATATCTTCATTAGAAAGGGGTGTATCATCCTAAACTTCTTCAATATTATCATTTATGATATTTTTAGTTTATATTAAGAGAATGATATGAGCTTTACAATAGTTTTGCATATGATCATTTATGTGACATTTAAACCAAATTATTTCCTTGGTGTTCGTAGAATTTCCATCAGTGAGAGCTTTGGGAAAACGAGTTGGGCCAGTTAGTGGAGCGGGTTTTTAGCAATAGACCTATGGGATGAGTTAGATGGGATTTGTCCGTTTAATTTGGAAAAGGAGCAGCTATCTTTTGATTTTCTACATATAAAACATGATGGAAGGTATTTTCTAGGATTTGGGAATAAGCTTTATTCCTAATTTCCACCTTAAGTCTAATGATATATTTATTGGGCAATTGTCAATCATTGTCAGCATAGTTGGTCGTAGATATTAGGCCTTCAAAGTGTACAATTATTTAGTACTAGGAGACTACTTTGCTTTAGAGTTAATAACTACTAATATAATTTCTTGTCATGGTCCGTAGGATGGTAGTTGACTCTTAACATCTCATTTGCTTCAATCCAAGTAAGTTTTGTCTTTCCAAAACTCAAATCTTTGGCTAAAGTATTGGTCCAATAGATCTTAGTATGTCTAGTCAATTTCATTTTGGCAAATGCATCTCTTTAGTAGTCATCCATATGGGCTAACCAACATAAGACCTATTAGGGTCATGAGTGCCATCACAGATGGAGCTTCAACTTTAAATTTTTTTAAGGGATCATTAAGTCACATTATTCCTATGACGATATTTCTCTTCTAACTCCATTCCTAAGATTGGGTTGGCTCAAATTAGGTTGTTCGTCTCTTTAATCTAAGTAAGGATCATCATTTTTTAATGATGAATTGTGGTTTAGGTGAGGGGTGGTCAAGGATTCTATCATTTTACAAGTGGTTTGTAATAGCTTACACTTGGTCTTTTATTCCTTGCGTTTTGGTCATATTATCCTCAAATATCTCTTTGGTTTTAGTGTCATTTTCATAAATCACAAGGTCTAAGGAATTAATCATCCAAGTTATGTTTACAATTTGGTCTTGAGAAATTGATATGGTTGGGATGATATATTTTGTTAAAAAATGAAGAGAGAGAGAGATGATAGGAAAAAAGCTATAGATGACAGAAATTGAAAGTTAAAATATAGATGACAAAATAAAGTGAGCTTTATTTTTTATAACTTCAGGTGAGGAGGGGGCATGGCATAAAGATCTCTTGTATCTCAAGCTCTCCTTATGTAGTTTAAGCTTTTTTGACATATTTATTTTTAGTGTAAAAACATATGATTATATTTTTATGTGTATAATTTTGAATGCAAGGAAATAAGCTTAGATCTATAAGATTTAAGATTACAAATGTTTCATTTAAAAAAAATATAGAAGATTATGGAAAGTTTTGTGTACATTATGAGAAGTTTTTCATTAGGTAGTGCTCACTCTTATCAAAGTTTTCATGAAGAAAGAAGTGTAAGGACATATTCACATGGATATATTGGTCAGGCTTTATGGTAGAGCTTACATCATAGACTTTCAAGAAATATGCTTGATGTAGCATAAAAAAGATTTATTAACCTCAAACTTGTTTTAGTTACTTACAAGTTCTTCGAGACATTCTCCATAAGATTTCTCTTGTTGAAAAAAAAGTTTTGACTGAAATTTTCTTATTGTCATATTTGCTTTAATGCCAAATATGATGGCGTTGGTGGCCATTTTGATGAGAAAAATAGCTATAAAATGCTATGTAATTTTATTTTGATGTTTAATGATATGGTTTAGACTTGATAGTGGAAAGGTAAGAGAGGTTAGATAGGTTTAGTGATGAAAATCCCAAAATTTGTCTACCTTGGGCTAGTTTGGGTTACTTTGGATAATCTATTTATGGAATGAGTCTTAAGCGAGCTAAATGGTGGGAAATGATTGCGAATGATTAATTTAAAATGTGGACGAGTGATATTGAGTAGATAATAGTGTTTGGTGGAGTTTGAGTGTATATTAGGGGTTTGGAACAAGACTAGGACTTAGACTTGCTTGGTATGGCCTTGAGCTTTAGATGGGGTTTTGGGAGTAGTTGTAAGGCTTGAGTTGGGCAGTGGATGATGTTGGGGGATTATTAGGATGTGTTGGAATTTGTGAGAAAGATTGAGAGCATGCATTTAGAGAAGATGAGCCAAAAAAAAAAAAAACAAAAAAGACAAAAAATACAATCACCTAATCTCATCAAAGAATATGCCAACTCTTGGAGCTACTAAGTAACAATCAAATGAATATTAACTTCAGCAAAATATATCATTTTATAATAACAATTTTTTTTATTTTTCATGCTCCATCATTAAGGTAGCCAATCATATATTGTTTCAAGATCATTTTATTATGCAAAAAAATTAAAATAAAATTATTTTTTTAAATAATTCCATCGTTGAGCCCTGACATGGGCTCCTGAACTTTTGCTTTTGCAATTGCTCCTATAATGTGTCCTGTGTACTGATTTGTATTATTTACTTGATGTTCTATATCACTAGGATTTTGTATAAAGTAGAATTTATGATGAGCATTTTTGACATGCAGCATGATGAGGATGTCTTTCTCTAGGTTTAGGCCAAATAGGAATCATCTGAGGGATTGATGCGGGCAAGTAGGGTGATGCACTTTGATGAAATTGCTTTTTAATGTTGTTGACACTAATTTTAAGCCATAGGCTACCTACCTTTTGAGGATTCTTATTCATGTATGAGCTTTCTTGTCTTTCTACTCTTCTTGGATCCCCTTTTTCTTTTTTTTTTTAATGCTCCTCTTCTACTTATATTTTTCCTTACACTAAAAAATAATTTTTAGCCTTAGATTACCAAGTTTTAAGGATTCTTCTTCTTGTAGAAGCTCTCTTTATCTTCTTTTTTGGGTTCTTGCCATTGTCTTATTTTCTTCTTCTTCCTTTGTGTTGATTCTCTTCTCCTATTAGTCTCCTTGCATTAGGAAATTATTACTTCTTCTTGTTGTTCCCTCATATAGAGGGAGAATAGGGGAAGAGTGGGCGAGAGAGAGTGAGAGTGAGAGTGAGGAGTCAGCTAAAGTGAGAATGGGGCTAGATTCCCTTGAAGAGAGTGGGAGTATTGAAGATGAAAACTGTTTCTAGAATTTCTTTCATAAAAACTTATAATAAAATGATCTTGTGTTTATGTAACCAAAATTTTATCCTAGTTGGAATAAATATAAGAAAAGTAAAGTAATTATTTCTTCTTGATTAAGAAAAGCTTTTATAATTCAATAACTTTCCCATGAACTGAAGCAATTCGTCCTCATCACCTTTTTGTCTAGCCCTTTTTAAGGAGGGGCTTTTTATATTTGAAAACTCTTTATCTTCATGGCCTCAAGCATGTGGCCTTTTCGAATTTGTTATTTTTCTTGTAACATTTTATCTGCCATTGCACAGGAGCTTATCTTGCTTGAATAATTTTATGCTCGTGTTTGGAGCTTCCTAGATCATTTTTTGATTGAATGCTGTGATTCAAACTCACAGGCATTTGTTTTTATTTCTTGGGTCTCATTGGATAATGCTTTTAACGGCTTCTCTTTTGCATAAAAAAAATATTAATTTTGATTTTACATGGTATATTTCATGGAAACTGCTGCGCACCTCCTTGATGGCTTCACATTTAGAAGTTTGTCCATCTCTGTTGGCGAAATTTTGTACCAAGCAACACAACATAGCAAAAACACATAATTACCAAGCGGATCCTTATTGCTATGAGATTGTGCACTTTGTATTCATTGTATGTAGCTGTTAGCCAATTTTTTACCATACGTAAGGCAATGGTGTTGCAGATTTTCTGTGTTTTTGTTTTTTATCTTTTGATCATATAATGAATTCCTTGACCTAGCTCTTTCTAATTTATTTGCCTGCTATTCTGTTCTCTCCTTAACGTAATCTCATGTTAGACTGGGATCACCTTGCGTTAGCTTTTTCTATTCCATTAAGGTGCTGAAATTCTACATTGCAATGTTTTGTAGGTTTATGTATTTTATATTAACGTCTCTGGTACTTCATCATGCATGTTGTTTAGCTTGATCTTTAATTTGCTTAATGCAGGCTGACATCTATCGTGAGGAAAAGAATTTAATTGATCTGTATGTTATGCTGCTGCGGTTTTCAAGGTCAGTTATATTTTACATACTAATAAAAGAATTAGAAATGCATGCAGCACACCCATATTTTTATTTATGTGCGAGCATGCACACACATAGCTATATATTCATTATACTAATAATATAGCACTAATAATGATAATAGCATTATAATAAATAGTAAAGAGAGCAAGTCAGACGCTCGTTGTAAAGCTTTAATTTGAAATAAAGTGATCAAACACGCAACATTCACACTTGGTATTGTATACTTTACATGCACGCATAAGGTTCTTATATATATATATATATATATAAGAACCTTATGGGGTCACTTTAATAATAAAAGCTATTTGCCTTATTCCTAATACAAAGTTGTTGCAAATGCATAGAATTTGAGAGAAAAAGTAATGTTTTATAAAATATTGGACCACATTATTTGAAAAAAGTTGCAAACAAAATTTTAATTTGGTTGATTAATAAGCAAAACAGGCTTTGAATTCAATGGATTTTGGTTACTTAGTTGTCAATGGTAGGAGTGAAGATTTATTAACTTGATTTAGGTTTTGGGTACTTGAAAGCATAAAATACGATGAAGCCTGAATGTTCATGGGAGTTGGGTATGGTGCATGTAGGCTGGGGGTGGAGATGTGATGCAGAATAAGCATAATAACATGTAGCTGTGCATGAGTCAGTGATAAGATCTATGATCAGGTCTTATCACCTAACATGAATCATGTAATTAATTTAGTCTAGTATTTAATGTAATTTTGAAAGCAAGCTAATTTGAATAGCATTACTCAGTCAAATGAAATTTGTCGGGACTCACCTCGCAAGATTTAAGGCTTTAGGATAGTTTTTCCACAATTCAAGGATTAGTTTCCTCCCTTCAAACTCATATGGTTGGCGGGTTCTTCTTGAAAATTTGATTTATTTTTATTTTTGCTATTTTGTAAGAATTCTTAGGATTTATATGTTAATTTTTTGGTAACACATTATAGATTGATTGCTTCCTTGATTCAATTTGGGGTTCTTTCCTTGTGCTTGGACGACTTGGTGTTCTATCCTCGGCCAAATTTTTTAGGTGAGGATTTCTTATCTTCCATCCTCCCGGACTCTATCTCCTAGTGAGCCCTAGCTTACGACATTAGTATCTACAACCAAAATCCTAAATTAGAAGCTCTCGGATTTCACCCTATCCACAAACTCTAATCCACTCCCAAGATTTCTCCAGTCTACTGTTCTATCCTCTACAATCCTAAACTCTAAACATTAGATTTTACCCAATCTCATTTGGCCGCTAAAACTGAGCCTTTTCGCCTCATTAACTGCACAGAACTTAGCCCTACCTGATCTACAAACCCGCCAAAGCCTTCTACTTCTATAATCTCTAAACCTTTACAACATAAAATTCTTCCATCTACCCTATCAAGATGAAGATGAGGATGGGGTTTGGTGGTGGATTGGGTGGAGTTTAGACTAGCTTATGATCAGTTGAAGGCAAGCTTGCACTTCTTTTGATTGGAGAAATTGATCATGGATTTTCTAAATTTAAATTCCATGATTAGTTAAACTATATAATGTTTTGACAATAGTCAGCCAACCAAATAATTCAATGTTGTTCAATTCTTACGATAGGAGAATGCTTGAATATATCTTTGAAAAAGGACACCCATGGTTATATTCAAATACAAAGTTATGCATGAAGATAAATTTCATAAGAAATTGTTTAATTATGAGGAAATGATCTGAGAAAGCTTGATGATATCTTTGAAAAATGGCACTCGTGGCTATGTTCAAATGCAAAGTTGTGCATAGAGATAAGTTTCATAAGAAGTTATTGAAATATGAAGAAATGATTTATTATGCTAGCCATTCTACTATTTGTGATTTTTAGCATGCTTTACTCATAAATAAATGATTTAGGAACCGACTGAATAATTTTTCAGGTCTATATTTAATTATGAAGATGATCTATATTTAAAAAGCTTTAAATCCATATTTATTGGAAGAGAAAAATAAGACTAAAAGCTGGTAAAAAAACAGGCTAAAAGCTGGTTTTCTGTCCTAGTGAATAATAACCTAACTTTATATAGGCATATGTATATTTGGTTTAAATATATTTACATTACATTATCTGTATTTATTCACACACATGCATTCGAACATTTATGTAAGCTTGACTTGCATTTGTGTGAAAGAATTTGCCTTGAATGCACTTCATTTTACATTTGGAATCTGGGTCTATTTTTTAGTAGTTTTCTTCTGGATTTATTCTCGTCTCTCTAGAGCCCTATTAAACTGGGACAACTTGTTCTTCTTTTCTGCAGTTTGATCACTGAAACTATTCCATATCATCGAGATTACCATGTGTCTCTACAAGGTGAAAGAATCATTTTTAAGAAGGTACAAGCACTACATATGTTACCTGCAAGTGAATGCTTACTCAATATTAAATTTTCTGTTACCTGCTCAATATTGCCACCCTTCACCTTATATCGTCATTATTTGTTCAACCTTGGATTCTTCCTGGCCTGATGGATTATTCTTTTCCAGTTGGAAATGGATGATTAGACACGGATTTTAAGTTAGTTTTAAATTTTCTGTGTAGAAATTATTACATGTCATTACTGAGCTGGAGGCACTTAAGCCAGATGTACAGCAGCGTCTTGAAGAATTGAACCGCAAGTCTAGGAGTCAAGTTAGCAGATGGGATCGAAAACATCAAAACAATTCAATCAATAACTCCTTGGAGTGGCCTTCTATTAAAAAACAGAACTTAAAAAGTGACAGTAGACAGGTACTACCTCTTAGGGCCTTATTGACTAAATTGACTTGACAAGAAAATATTGTGTTTCCATCTAATAATTTTATTAGTAATTTATGGTCATGAATTGTGATAAGTTTTTCTTTATTTTCAAACATTAAGCCAGGTTCCGTAATTGCAGGTATACCGGGTTATAGGACAAAATGGAGTCTCCAGGTTTCCATCTGGTCAGCAAGATGTACTACCACAATCCAAGCCTAAGGGAGATTGGATTAGCAATTTGTAAGGCCTGCAATGTTTTCAAATTGTGAAATAGCTTGAATATATTACTCTTAGGAGTAATGTGCAATTTCTATTGGAAAGTAAAATCACTAAAAAATTGCAACTCTGAAAGAATTTTAGCTTTTTCGATCAATCCTTATTTTAGTTGGCATTCTTGCTTTTGAATTCCATTTTGACTATATGGCTATGCTAGCTATTTTCTGCGTTTCTTTCAGGTATTCTTTCTTTATTCATTATTCCAAGTGTGGATCATGATGGGCTATCTTAATTGTGTTTCGAATCTCTATAATCCAACTCTAAGGATGAAAAGATCTCATGGTTTCTTATCTGTAATGCTAGAGCCTCCTGCGTGAATGTGTATATGCTTGGTTGTCATGTGTTTTGAAAAAGTGAGACATGAATACATTAAGTTATGTATGTTTGTTGATATAGATATATTACATATGGGACCCTATTGATTGTGGTTAGAATCTCTACGGGGTGAAAAGATCTCATTGTTTTTTATCCAAATGGCTAGCAATGTGTATATGCATGGTTGCCAGGACAGGTTTTGAAAAAGTGGTATGTGAAAACAGAAAGTTGTATGCATGCATGTTGATATTGATATATTACATCTGCTCCCGTCAACATGACTGAATACATGCATATATGCATTAATATTTGGAAAATGGAAACTTTTTTTAATATATTTTAGTAAACGCCAAAAATAAAAGCAAAATCACTCACACAAGCATAAAAAGAAACTGACATGGCATGACCGGGTTAAAAGAATGGAAATCTGAACAATGAAGGAAATGACATGATGATGTGATTAGATAATTTTTTAGATGTAGGAAAAGAATTAGTAGAGCCAAGTGATTTGATAATTTTTTAGATGCAGGAAAAAATTACTAGAGCAATGGCTATATATATATATATATATAGTCATTTGTGAGAGAGAGAGATTTGTGACATGATGTGTATGTGCACACATTATATATTAAGCCACAATGAGAGGTGAAATCTCTCCTTCGAAATATTTTCAAGTCTACTAACAAGGAATCCCATCAATTGATTTGATATTAGTGCAATGCATTATAACATTCTAGATTAGAGAGGTGTTCATATTTATTAAATTAGAAGAGATTTATAATAGGCAAAACCTTTTAGGCATCATTTATATATTTATATCAAATTTGAAATATTCTAATTTTAATATTAAATTAAGATGCGACTTTAATTATTGGTCTAATTTCAAATATTATATATTTAAAATAATTTAAAAATATTCTAATATTTAATAAGGGTTAAACAAATTTTAATTTGCTTTATATATATATATATATTGTATCATCTGCAAAATATAACTAATAAATTTATCCTTTTAATTATTTTATAATTATTTATATTGCAATAAAAATCACTAGTACTTTGAAATTATTAGATAGCATCTAATATCTAGAATTGTTATAATAATAATAATTTTTAATTTCCTATGCATTACATAGGGTCATTTTCTTGGACTATATATTAGCAAGTTGTTTCATTGAATTTTGTTTTTAAATACATACATTTTAGAAAAGCAGAGTAATTTGAATGCATGAATTTATGAAATACATGAGTTGTTTGGCTGGATGCAAATCTAATACATTGAAATGCCTTTTGTGTTTGTTATCAACAACAACAAAATCAAGCCTTTATCCCACTACGTGGGGTTGGTTATATGAATTCTTTTTCTCCATTGTCTTGTTAAGAGTCAAATTCTCATTTAAATTTAATAAAAAAGGTCATTTCTAATATTTATTAAGTAAGTTTTTTTATGTCTATCTCTACCTTTCTTAACATAGGTCAAATCTAAAACATATACTCTCCTAACGGGTCATCGGAATGCTGACGTTTTATGTGACCTAGCTATCCAAGATGACTCTCTCTAATCTTATGTACCACTGGAGCTACTCCAACCTTTTATATACTCGTTTCACATTCTATCTCCAAGAGTGAAGCCACTCATACACCTGAGCATTCTCATCTCTGCATGACTTAACTTAATTTTATGTTTCTCTTTTAATGGCCAACAATTCTGTACCATAAAATATTGCAAGTTTCACCACCATCTTATAGAATTTTCCTTCACTTTGAAGGGCATTTTTCTATCACACATGCTTGATGCATTCCTCCACTTCAACAATTCAACTTGAATTCTACTAATAATATCCCCATCTATTTCAGCATCACTTTAAACAATAGACCCGAGATATCTAGGTGTACTCTTATTAATGACTTGCTCGTTCAAAGTCATAATTACCCTACTTGATCTATTACTATTAAAATTACACTCCATATATTTTGTTTTAGATTTACTCAAACAAAATCCTTTAGACTTTAAGATTTTTTTTTTTGCTCTGATACCATTGTAGATATTGCTAGATAAAAGCTTATGTGCTAGTTCACTATTCATTTAACTGCCTAATCAGTGGCGGAGCCAAGGGGGCCTAATTTTTTTTTTTAAATTTTCCTTCAACTTTTTACATTCAGGCTTAGGACCAATATAATTAATATTAAAAATGATAAAACTTTGGTAGTTAATTAGTTTATTTTCTTCCTTCACAAAAATGACTTCAATCATCAAATCACTCGATTTTTGCTAAAACATGTTTAATATATTAACTAAATACGTGATATTAAAAATCCCATTGCACAAAAAAAAAAATCTCTTTAAGATCGAATCAATATAAGATTAAGCTAATATCAATCAAGAAAAAAATGTAAATGAATAGGAAATTAAATTGGAAGTGATTTGAATAGATGACCGATGTTAAATTTCTTGATCGTGGACCGTTTCTTGAGCATTTAAATGCCCTAGTGATATCAAAATTCGGCAATCTTCTTGGGCTCGTTGGATTTGTCTTGTCTAGCCGCTCGATTCGACTATAAGCATTTCATGTTTGGAAATTGTCTTGTAATCCAAATTATGGTTTGAACCTTCCAAATATGCTTCGGGTCTTTGATTTAGAATCATTTGGGTTTGGATTGAGTTAAATTTGGTGTCGTTAGGTTTGTATTTTTGAGACGTTCAGTTCGACTGTAAGTTTACTGAAATCGGAGTTCAGATGGTCTCCGATTTAATTTTTGAAGTTTCCAATTTGATTTTGTCTTGAGATAAAGAAAAATTTCATTTTTTTTTGGGGGGGGGGGGGGCACGTGCCCCCCTTGTCCCACCCTCTCTCCGCCCATGTGCCTAATACTTTTTCTTTCACTAACGCAGAATGTATAAACTCTAATACTATTGAAAAATTTGTATGTGACTAATGTTCTATTCATATCAATAAAATATTTTCTATCACTATTGAAACATTTACAATGAACTAATGTACTACAATGAACTAATGTACTGTTCCTGCTAATATAATAACCTTTTAATAATCATGAATGATTATAATACTTAAATCCTATGGGATATATTTTTCTAAAGCTATAATGTCTACAACCATGCTTACATGTTCCATTGCTACATAAAGCATCATGTAAATAGTATGATTATCAAATGGGTTATTGGCTAGTTAAAACTTGTGCTAATTCTCTATAGGTATTTATTTTTCTAATAAAACCTTTTTGGCTAATACATGTGGCAGCAAATTTGTTTCTATTTAAAAATTTATAAGAGACTAATATCCTGTTTATATCTATATAGTATAATTTTTTACTATTTGAACATTTGCATGATACTATTGTTCTATTTATGCTAATATAATATATTTTAATTAAAACTAATCTTTTATGAATCATATGAGCTATCGGTATGATTTTTCTAAAACTAGTTTTCCTAGATAAGCTGATAGGAGGAGCGATGATAAGTATGACAAAAAGTCTTCATCAAGTACAAATATTACTGTTACTTTTTACTGTAGTGTCCTTTTTCTACTGTAGTAAAATATTTATTTAAGTCTCAGGTGCGGTAATGTTACCGGAGTTATGGTTAGTGGTTTTGTATTATAAATAGAGATTTCGTCTCTCATAATGTGTGTGAATATATGAAGTATGAAATATTGTGAGAGCTGTTAGTTGTGAGTGGGCTTTTCCTTCCCCATCTGCAAGTCCTAGTCAAGTTTCTTTGTAAGTATTTTCCTTTTCTCTGTATGATATAATAAGAAAGTTTTCTTTAAGTATTTTAGTAAAAAATAGTTCATCTTATTCTATGGATATGAGAACACTCACTATGAGTGAGTAGTCTGTTATTATTTCTCCTCTAAGGGAGATATGTTTTAGAAAATTTTTTTGCTTGCCAAAATCTCTATTAATGAAGATAAGCTAAAATTCTGTTCTATATTTATCATATATGATTTCTCTTTAAAAGACAAAATAATCTTAGACCTCTATGATCGAGTACAGTAATCCAAAAATTCATGAGTTTGAATCCCATAAGTCCTCATTTATGCTTTGTCTTTGGGCTGGTGGAAAAGACTCCTGAATCTTTGAACAATATCTGTATAGTCGGTGTATGTCTAATTATTCTCGCACCTGTCGCAGAGAATTTATATATCATAAATAATAGTTACAGGATTTTCTCTTAATTTTAAACATGGAGAATGAGGCATCAAAGAAAAACTTTAAAAGCAAGTCTTACCTTTTTTGGGAGAAATAATTCTTAAAATATCTTGATATATCCATCATAAAAACTTTGTCAAAATGTTAGTGGATTTCGTGAAGAAATACCTATAGAAATTAGAAATAATTTAGCACCGATAGAAGCAGATATTATAACAGAGCTTAGAGAAATAAATATAGAAGTAGACAATATTTTGTTGAAACACTTCAATAAAGAATTAGAAGAAGTTATTCAAGCAATAAAAAGACATATAGAAAGAAATCCTAACATAGATCTAGTACAGCACATTAGAACAGTAGGAAAAAGAATGATAGAAGAATTAAATACTTTACTTCATAGATAAAAGAAAAAATTAATTATTAGTCATACTTAGTAGTTAGTAAAAATCCTACTATTAACATGAAGACTTTATATAGTAATCATTAGCATGAAATCGTCACCTAGATGTAGGAAAACTAGTTTTAGAAAAATCATACAGATAGCTCTTATGATTCATAAAAGATTAGCTTTAATTAAAATATATTATATTAGCATAAATAGGACAATAGTATCATGCAAATGTTTAAATAGTAAAAAATTATACTATATAGGTATAAACATGATATTAGTCTCTTATAAATTTTTAAATAGAAACAAATTTGCTGCCACATGTATTGGCCAAAAAGGTTTTATTAGAAAAATAAATACCTATAGAGAATTAACATAAGTTTTAACTAGCCAATAACCCACTTGATAATTATACTATTTACATGATGACTTTATGTAGCAATGGAATATGTAAACATGGTTGTAGACATTATAACTTTAGAAAAATATATCCCATAGGATTTAACTATTATAATCATTCACGATTATTAAAAGGTTATTATATTAGCAGGAATAGTACATTAGTTCATTGTAAATGTTTCAAAAGTGTTAAGAAAATATTTTATTGATATGAATAGAACATTAGTCACATACAAATTTTTCAATAGTATTAGAGTTTATACATTCTGTGTTAGTGAAAGTAAAAAGTATTAGGCAGTTAAATGAATAGTGAACTAGCACATAAGTTTTTATCTAGCAATATCTACATTAAGTTTTTATCTAGCAATATCTACCCATAGTTCAAGTTTACCTTCAACTCCCTCTGCAGTCTCATCAACAGGAAGAATATCATTAGCAAAAAGAATACATATATTTTAAATGTATTGAAATGCGGTGGATTGTGGCAACGAGCAGAGACAGTGATAGTAGGCAGTAGGTGATGTCTAATAAGAATCACGAGCAACATATAGCGATGATGGTAGATGTGATTGTGAGTAGTCATAGCATGATATTTAAAAATCACCCATTATGTATAATTTCCTTATACACAAAAATATGGATTTTGTGGCATTTTAAATTCCTCAAAATTTAACTTTATTTTTTTTCTTATAATTTTGAAGCGAAAACCCAAAAGTTAAAATACATGGAAAATGAATACAATACACTCCTAATGGTTTTGACCAAACATCCTCTAAGCCATAGAGAAAAACATTCTTCGAAGACTTTTCGAAGATAAGCAGAAGGATAAAAATCTATTTTTAAATGGGGTTAATCCGAAATCGTGTGTGAGAACCAAGAAACTTATGTAATTGTTAGATCGGTCCACGGGACCGGTCCAGCCGGTCCGCACGGGACCGGCTATTCGCAAAAAAACGGCGGAGATCCGCCTCTAGCGGAGAACGAGCGGCCCGTCCGTCCCCGTAGAGCCGTTTAGGAAGTTTTTTTGAGCGTTTTGAGAGGGAAATTTGAATGTAGGGACTGTTTAGGGAATTCCTTTTGATTTGTATGCATTAAATAGATGTTTTTCCTAGGGTTTGGGCATCTTGAATTTGGCTGAAATTTGAGATCTCTTAGTTTAGGTTTTCTTTGGGCTCTTGGCGTTGCCAGAGATTTGGGAGAGAACGATCCTCCTCTCGAATTGAGGATCAATTGTATCTTGCTATTTTATTCATCGACGAGTGGAATACAAGCTTTTCTTTGAGTTTTCTCTCAGATTTCCTTGTGGTTTTGCTGTTTTTCTGCTGTAAACAGCAGATTTCTGCTGTTTTCCTGCTGTGGACAGCAGATTTGCTGTTGAATGTTCGCCGATTTTGGTTAGGTTACTTGCGAACGCAAGTGTTTCCTATCAAATTGCTATCAGAGCGTCGTTTTTGGGACCATCGGCGGCTGAAATCCTGAAATTTCAGCGGATTTTTTGGCATTCGGAGGAAGATTTCTTATGACTCGTAGAAAGAAAGATGGCCGGAAAGAAGATCGAAGTCCTAGAAGGCGAATTTGGCCAATTAAAATCAGATTTGGAGGAAAAATTCCTTGAAATCACCGCCAATAATGAAAGGTTGGATGGGAAGTTCACGGCCATGGAAGAGATGATGAAGAAATTACTTGAGATGAAACTAATCCGACGACGTCGGAAGCAAGAGAGACTATCGGCGACCATGGCGTAGGAGGAAATCCGAACCCGCTTAGGGGGAGGAGGAATCAGGATGTAGAGATCCTTGAGGGAGAAGACGACATGCCACCTCTAGAGCCATTTTCTAGGGAGGAGATGAGCATGGGAAATGATCGAAGAGGTGCTGATTTCAGCGGGAGAAGAGGGGAATTTCAGCGTCGAGGTGCTGATTTTGAAGGTAGAAGAGGGGAATATGACGAAAGTGCAGATTTTTGCGGAAGAAGAGAAGAGTTTCAGTGTCGAGGTGCTGAATTTCAGCGTCGAGGTGCTGAATTTCAGCGTCGAGGTGCTGATTTTGAAAGGGGAAGAGGGGAATATGACGACGGATTCGGATACCAACACCGGAGGGAGGACCGGGACACTTGGGGAGCACCTCATCTTCGAGGAATGGGAGGTTATGGAGAGTACCGGGGTAACGGAAGGGATCCGAAGGTGAGGAAGTTGAAGATGCCCATCTTTGAGGGCAAATATGGCCATGGTTGGATCTATAAGGTGGAGCGTTACTTCGCTGTCAACAGGTTGACAGATGATGAGAAGCTGACGGCAGCAGGATTGTGTCTGGAAGGGAAGGCGTTGGCATGGTATCAGTGGCGAGACAGGAGGGAGCCTATCCGGAGCTGGAGAGAGTTCAAGGATTGTTTATTAGAGCGTTTTCGAGCCGATGGGGGAGGAGACTTATATGAACAATTCTTTGCTTTGACGCAGGAGGGGACTGGCCGATTACCGGGACAGATTTGAGTACTTGGCTAGCAGGTTGGATCACATTTCAGAGTCAGATTTAGAAGGGAACTTCATGAAGGGGCTGAAACCAGTGATCCGAACAGCAGTCAGGGTACTGGAGCCAAGGAACCTAGGAAAGGCTATGGAGCTGGCGCAGTTGGTAGAAGATCAAAAGAAAGCAGAAAGAGGGGCTCGAGGAAACAGCTCAGGAGGCTCTAACAGGACGACGACCACTCTTCTAGCACCCAAGGGGCCTGCATCAGGCAACAGTAATGAGACCACCCGGGAGAAGCCAGTAGGAGGAGGGAGTGGGGAAAATTTCAAGAGGCTGACAGAGAAGGAGATGCAGGATAAGAGGACAAAGGGGTTGTGCTTTAGATGTGATGAGAAGTACATGCCAGGGCATAGGTGCAAGGACCGAACTCTTCAGGTTCTCCTTGTCTGTGCAGACGAGGAAGACGAGGAGGGAGGTGGGAGCAGATTTGGAGAGGAGGAGAAGTTGCACCTGGATGTGGCAGAAGTCTCTCTGAACTCTGTAGTGGGATTCACTCCGAGTCACACTATGAAAGTGAAAGGAGAGATAGCTGACCGTGAGGTGGTGGTGCTAATTGATAGTGGGGCTACCCACAATTTCATTTACACTCAGATTGTTGACCAATTGGGAGTGAAGTTGGTGGACACTGGTTGCTATGGAGTGATGATGGGTACAGGGAAGGTGGAGAAAGGCCAGGGGATTTGTAAAGGAGTGGTGTTGACCATCTAGGGGATTCAAGTAAAGGAGGACATTCTCCCACTAGAGTTAGGAAGCACTGATGTCATCCTGGGGATGAAGTGGTTGCAAACCTTGGGGGAAACTAAGGACAATTGGGGAGCACTTACGATGGAATTAATGGTGGATGGGAGAAAGGTGGTTATAAGGGGAGATGCAGGGCTATTCAAAACCATGACATCACTTAAGATCATGGTCAGAGATATGCAAGAGGTGGGGAAAGACTATCTGGTGGGACTACACAAGCTGAATGTGATCAGGATGGAGGAGGGAGAGGATGTTTCTCTTTCCATGCAGCCCTTGGTTCAGCAATACAGTGAGGATTTTCAGTCACCTCAAGGATGGCCACCTCCGCGGGAACACGAGCATATTTCCACCTTGAGGACAAGTTGGATCTTTGGGAGGGGAGTATTGTTAGACCGGTCCAGCCGGTCCGCACGGGACCGGTCCAGCCGGTCCGCACAGGACCGGCTATTCGCAAAAAAACGGCGGAGATCCGCCTCTGGCGGAGATCCGCCTCTGGCGGAGAACGAGCGGCCCGTCCGTCCCCGTAGAGCCGTTTAGGAAGTTTTTTTGAGCGTTTTGAGAGGGAAATTTGAATATAGGGACTGTTTAGGGAATTCATTTTGATTTGTATGCATTAAATAGATGTTTTTCCTAGGGTTTGGGCATCTTGAATTTGGCTGAAATTTGAGATCTCTTAGTTTAGGTTTTCTTTGGGCTCTTGGCGTTGCCAGAGATTTGGGAGAGAACGATCCTCCTCTCGAATTGAGGATCAATTGTATCTTGCTATTTTATTCATCGACGAGTGGAATACAAGCTTTTCTTTGAGTTTTCTCTCAGATTTCCTTGTGGTTTTGCTGTTTTTCTGCTGTAAACAGCAGATTTCTGCTGTTTTCCTGCTGTGGACAGCAGATTTGCTGTTGAATGTTCGCTTATTTTGGTTAGGTTACTTGCGAACGCAAGTGTTTCCTATCAGTAATCAACTGCATTTATATAGAGTAAGGATTTATCTTTTATGAAAGAATTGAGGGTTAATGCTTCTTATCTTAAATAACCTAATATGAGAGAAGGGAGGAGGTGCCAATGTTATCTTGAAACTTATTTCATAGGGTTTGCATTCCCTTTGAATTCCTGCCTTGGGAGGCAATGAGGAGAATGACTCGTTGGGACCTTTGGCCAAAATTCCTTGAGGGAGGATGAGAGACTCGAGAGGAATTTCTATATAGTTTATTCAAGCTTGAAATCAACTTCCTAAGGTCCACTATGAATAGAATAAGAGAAGCCGTTTCATCTCTATCCATAATTTAAAAAAAAAGCATCAATTTAGAAAATCTTTTCCTACATTCCTCTTATTTATTCAAACTATAGTTAGCCATGCTTGAAAAGATCAATTTTTTTATTTTTACCTTAAAAGGTGGTAGGCCAATCTAGGATAAGGAGGAGAATTTTGTGGAATACATTTAGCTTTATTTTCTTTATTCTCTTCACATAATTTTCTCTTTTCTACCAGCTTGCTACACCCTCTCCTTATTGGATTTCATTATTATAGTTTTTACCCCTCAATTTATATTTTACAATTTTATCCTTTTAAGATTGATTTTACAAGTATTCTTGAGTGCCTATTGGACCATGATTCCCCAATTTAGACAATTTACAACAAATGAACACTATTTATTTTCTCTCTTGGCCATATTCTTTCCATACTTTCTAGTGTCCATAGGCTTTTGAGTATCCTATGATGCTTCATTATTATTTATTTAATGCAATTTGGCAATTAGAACAACATTTATTATGCTTTGGTATTCCTAGGACTTCTGGGCTTCTCCATCCCCTCTAAGTGAATTGCAATTAAGACATATTTTCATTTGAGCGCTTCATCAAATGCAGCTATTGGGAATTCATCCATTCTACTCTTTATCTTGAGATTATATCGTTCCAAATGCATGCTTATTGATTATCTATTTAGAAAAAATAAGAGTACTATATTATCAAAGTATTATTAAGTTAATGGAGGACTGAGTGGAGGAATGAGTGACAAAAAAATAAAGAACTGCATAAATGTAAATGAAATGTGATGGTTCGTGTGCAAATCTGTGAAATTTGAGGTGGAAAATTTTGAAGGAAAAATAAAAGAGATTATATTCTCCCTTATAGAGTCCTAGTCTCCTAGATATAGGAAAAATGTTTAGCTCCTTTAGTGCTCCTGTATATCTAGTGAAATGAATACAATTATGAAATATGATGCACTGACACTTCTCAATGAGGTATGAAGTGTCCGACACAATTCCGACACGACACGCGTCCGACACTCCTCTGGCACATGTCGGATATGTCAAAGACGAGTTTGATTAAAAAATAATTAAAACTAAATTGGACACGCTTGTCTAAACTATTTTATGTTTTTTTATAAATATCTTATACTTCAAATTTTATTTATTAAAAAAATAAAAACTAATTTCTTATTTTCTCTTTATAGCCCAAAATGAATCACTTGTACTAAATATCTCATTCCCTTAATATTCTCATTTTCATTTCTCTTTAGCAATTTACAACTAGGGGTTCACAACAACGCACAATGTCATCTCTCTAATGTTGTCAAAACAACCATCTTAACATTAAATTATGATGGTATCTTGATATTAACGCTCAACACCACCAATTTGTACACCCACAATCATGCCCCTGCCATTTAAAAAAAGCGCCCTCACAATCTCGACACCCCATCTTGTCCAACATCATCTCAGCATCGACATCGACTTCTTCTTGATATTGAGGGTCGATGTTATCTCGATATCAAAGCTCGAGCCCATTGCACAACATCGATGCCCATTGCACAATATTAATGCCCGATTCTCGACAACATTATCGTCTCTCGTCTCGATGTCTGACGGGACATCCATCCCCAACTCTCAACATCCTAATTTTAATCATTTTAAGCACAAATCCTTGTTAAATGACTTATTATTTCTCAATTATTCTTAATATTATGTTTATTCAATTTTTATGCACTATCTTTAAGATGTAAAAATTATAATACCGTGTCAAACCTGTGTTCGTGTCCGATAATTTCAATAATTAATTTGTCCCGTGCCTGTGTTGTGTCATATCCATATCTGTGTCTGTGCATCATAGATTATGAACATGTAGAAGGTAATGATAATCATAAACTCTTAGAAGTTCCACATATTTTTGTATCCCGAAAGAAAAAATATGTTGTCAAAAGACTTGATATTTTGAATCTTAAATTGAAGTATGGGAATTGCATAATGAACAAAAAAAAAAAAAAGGAATTTCTTAATGCTTTTGTTCAAATTCTTGTCTAGTAAAAATTATTTATATCTTCTTGAGCTATAGAGTTTTCATCCAAGTTTCTATATCCTTTTCTTGGAAAAAGAGTTAATTGTATTATATTTCTTGGGCAACAGTCATGTGCATCCATTGATTGTATGTAAGCTATGCCTTTATCCTTACCATCCCAGATCATTGGATGAGGCTCTGTAACAATTCCCACCCACCTCAGGGATTCGAGAATGAATGAGCCTTTCAAGAAAATTTGTCCTTGTTGAATTTTGTTATTAGTTCTTTTTTCTGACTAGGTTTGTTGGAGAGCAATCAAACAATGGGAATCATGCTATTTTTTTAATTTATAATGAGTTTAGACACCTGTCAAAATTGTTAATCAATATTGCTCAAGAAAAAGTTTGTGGCACTCACACACAATTTTTATCTAAAGTGTGTTTAGGCAACCACCAAAATTGTGGACATGTTGAAGAAAAATTCTAGAGTGAATGCCATATATCACACGCACACACATGCTTCAATGCACAATGCTCCTCCCCATGCTCCCCAACTCCTCACACCCACACCCACACCCACACCCACACCCTGGCCTACCTGCACACCACATGCTCATCCTACACCCACGCACACACTCCCACCCCCTACACAACGCTTACCTTATCTACAATTTTTGAATTTTTTGCTTGAGAAAGCTTGACAAGATATTTTAGATGGCTATCTCCAATGTGCTAAGCATGAAAATTAGTGTGTTGGAGTATAACATAAGATTGATGAAGATCTTGTGTCTAACTTGTGTGCATGTTTTGTGTTGGAGGGGTGTCGGAGATATTCTGGATTTTTTCTTGAGAAAGATTAACAAAATATTTTAGTGGGCCATCTCCAACCTGCTTAGCACCATGCTATAATAATAAATGTTCTTAATTTTGCGTAGGATTCATTGTCATATACGGAAATATATCTAATTGTAATTGTTATTGTTTTGGAGAATTTTAAAGGTTTAGCTAGTTTGAGATGTGTATCCAAGTACCTGAATAATGTCAAATACGTCACCCCTTTAGGAGAACCTATGGTTTGTGGTTCACATCATAATCTTGAGCATTTAGAGCACTCTTTTGATTAACTTGCTAGTTAAATGGTCAACCATAATTCCCACTTCACAAGGATCAATTGGAATGCAAAAAAAATACTTAAAGAGTTATAGTATTTTGTACTTTGTATTCTCCTAGTCTTGAGATTTAAATTCACAGAGTCGTTTGTTCGAATAAATTGTAGTACCATAATATGATTCAAGCTAATTCACATGCATATTCCCTTTGTATTATCATAACCATTCATCACCCTCTACTCAGATGATTATTCTCATGTGAGCTTTTTCTTTTTCACGACATGATTTATTATTGTAAACTTATTTGGAACATTTATAATGTTAAGACATGGTTTATTTGTGAGTCACTTTTAATGTTTCTCCAACATGCATAATTAAAATATGTTGAAGTGTTTTTTTTTTCCTTAAAATATAATCAGTCCCACTTTTCCTCTTTGCAATTGATCAACTAATCTGCTTATCATGAGTGATGAAAATAAATGGAAAGTTTGACCAATTCAAAAAATGCTTCCATAAGATAAAAGAGGTAAAATTGGTAGAATAAAGAGTTTAAAATTGATAGAATAAAAAATAAGCAGATAATATATAATTTCATTGGTTGTGATATTATAAGCTATCAATTGATATTATTAAAAGATAACGTAATATTTAGTTTGATAGGTTTAAATATCTGAGATTTAGTATGTAGAAAAATGAGGATATATATGTGTTTATAACTTCTAGGGTTAAACTTTCATGATTAAAATAGAGAAATACTTCAGGAGTATTATATAATAAGAAAACATTATTGATAAAAGTAAATTTTATAAAACTATAATTGTGTTGGCTATTTTGCATTGGTATGAGTGTTGGACAATAATGGACATTTTTGATAGTTGAGTATGACAAAATGAGAAAGTTAAAATGGGTTTCTGGAAAAAAAATGAAATATTAAATTATTAAGTGATTATATTAGTGAAATGATTGTGAGATTTATGTAGAAGGATAGAAAACACGTCGGTAGACAAGTAGATGAAATTAATGTTGAAGGATTAGGAAGAAAAGGGATAGATCTAAGGTTACACTTTTTCCTCCTGCAAATTGTAATAATGTAACTATCCAAGATTAACATGTATAGAATTTGCTTAAATTATTTGTGATAAAAAGATTTAACACCCTCGAAAACACTTAAAAAATAAATGAAAAAATAAGTATTCATGCTGAACTTGAATAGTTGGTTTGAGCCAATGATGATGACACTCGATCATTAATGACTTCTTGAATACTAAATTTTCTTGAACATCCTAATCATTTATTAGAAAAGTAAACTGTCAGCTTGGGTTTAATGTAATAGAATATGTATTTATAGATGAATTTGGCATTCTTTATAGATCTTTTACCACCCTGCGGCCTAAGGAGGAGACATTATCAAGGCACTCTATTTTAGGACCCAATGGTCTTTCAGGACATTGGCTGCCACCAAATATTGGTCAACTGGTACATTTTATTTGTAAATTCCCTCTTTTGAAACAAATGCAGTAGCAGATTTAACCAATTTTTATTTGTTTATGCAGGTTCAATATCCAAGCAATGTCGACTTATCTCCTATTGAAATCCCAAGGTTCGTTCATACATTTTTCTGAGTCGTCATAGTTTTTCAAATTATATATTTGTAGTTTCTATGCAATTTTCTTGCATGGGAGTGAGAAGTACATTATCCTATTTTACCATTATTATTAGTTTTGGTTATGATAATTTTTTGCTGTCTATCTGAGTAGCTTGCCTCAGCCTACTAAACTAGATGATCCAGCTATGAAAGATAATGGCACTTCTCACCAGGATAACACTATGTTAGCGGAAGTGCTCTCCTTACATGATGGTGGAGCATCGTTTCATGCTGAACAACCATCTTCCATGATAAACTTTGATGCTATAGAAGTTCCTGCTAAAATGGATCTTATTAGAGATCCGTCACCTCCACCTGTGCGTGCAGAAGTAGAAGAGTTGGTTACTATGACATCACAGCTATCTAATTCACTTGAACAAACATCTTTATCCACGAATGAGCTGGTCCGCTCTGAATCTCCTTTAGAAGTGCACATTGTGAGATATCCTACACTTGCTTGCTTCAATTTTCACAATTAGTTTCAGTATCTGCTATCTAGTGTAGGAAGGTGTGTGATTTTAAAGCATTTTATTTTGCATAATTTCCTTATTTTCCTAATAAGCCATTTCAATGTTTGCTTTGTAGTCGACTTCATTGATGGAGAGCTTTCTTAGAGTGGCTAAGTCAAATACTGATAAACACATAGAAACATGCGGAGTGATTGCTGGTTTACTTGTAAGGCGAGATTTTCAAAATGTTGTTCAAAGTTCAGGGTCACCTTTGGTTAAATAAAATTGCGCACTGGTTTTTCTATGCAGAAAAACAGAAAATTTTTTGTGACTGCTCTTATCATTCCGAAACAGGAGGGATCAACTGACTCAGTGAGAATTGAGCTATAAATTTTCAAATCCTTTGATTAATGACGATGTCCTAGCTTTATTCATGTTATTTTACTGGTAATGCAGTGCCAGGCAACAAATGAGGAGGAAATATTTGAATACCAGGATAAGCATTCACTTTTCCCCCTTGGTTGGATTCATGTGAGTCTTTTTGGTTGATGAAAACCCCACTGCTATATGATTCCATTGGTGATGAATGCATATTGGATTTCTAATGTTTACCTTTTGCATTAACAACAGTCCTCTATTTAGTTTTAGGAGTTTGCTATACATAGTTTCAAGGTGCATCTTTTATCCATTTAATTAGCTCAAGTTTATGTATAGACTGAAGTTTCCTTGTCTCCCCCGTGTCTAGCTTAGGCTTAGGGAAAGCAAATAAATAGGGTAGGAAATTTATCTAAAAAAATATTCCTAGGGCTGCCTAACAACCTAAATCAAGAAGCTTTTTGATGAATGTTTAAATCCGAGGAAGTTTGCAGAACCTGTAAGGTTGCAATTGATATATTCATAAATTTCTTGATATCTTAAATTTCAATGTTTTGATGCTTTTTAGTCAAATTTCTTCTCTGCTTTATGGTTGTTACATTGTTTTTCTCCTGCAAAATAAATGCTAAATATTAATATCTATCACATGCATTTAATCAATTTTCAATTCGTTTGGACTATATCCTGTTATGAGATAACTTAATCTGTGTTTAAATGACGTTGAAACATGTATTTTTCTACCTTGCTTCTCAAGTTTAACCTTCCTTAAATCTTGAAATTTATTCAGTAATTCTACTTTTAAGTAGCAGTACTGACATGTCATAAAAAATTTATCTTGATCAGATAGAAATCTAGATGCAAATATGGATTGGAAAATTCTAGAATTAAATTTGGAACCATCCGAACTCCAATTTCAGCAAACTTATAGTCAAACTGAACATCTCGAAGAAACAAACCCAAGGACACCAAAATCAGTCCAAATCTGAACCCAAATGGGTCCAAGTTGAGGGCTCGAAACGTATTTAGAAGCTTCAGATCATTAATTGGATAACCAAATGATTTCCAAATGTGACATGATTATAGTTTAATCGAGCGGCTCGATGAGACGAATCCAACGAGCCCAAGATCGTCAAATTCTGACATCATTAAGACACTCAAATTCTCGATAAATGATCCATGATCAAGGTATTTGATATTGACCGTCCATTTGAAACACTCCCAACATGCCCTTTATCTTCTCCCTATACTGGTCGTCACATGTTTGGGGCAATTAGAGCAAGGTCTAACGTTCCTAAAACCCCCAACGAGGTGTTGTTTGTGGCGTGTGATTTCTCCTTTTGTTATTTTGCCACCAAAAATTCATGCCACAATGTTGTTATTGAATTTATTTGTCCGTATTGCATATTTCCATATTGGATCTTTTTTTAAAAATTGAGTTTAATCTGACATTTTATGATCACCTAAAAGCAAGCAAATTCAAATAAATAAATTTGGGTCTCCATTAGAATTAGATGCATAAAATCAATGTAAACTTTCATCATACAAAACACACATCAATGTAAAGTTCATCAATGCTCGGTAAGCCTTATGGCGTCGATCTTGTAATCACAATGTTTGGAACAAATATAATCTTCAAAATAAAATAAGGCTAATCAATAATATAACTACCATGTAACGAGCTCTATACAATGTGTATTTACTACACCCCCCCAAGGAAAGGCCTCATTTGTACTCAACCATCAATGCTAGTAGATTCATTCAAACTAGGCCAGACCCCGTAATTTTTTTTCCTTTTAGGATTTTTTCACGTAAAAATCTTGGTATCTCTTATGAACGCAACACCCCTACGCTCTTATCTATTTGTGTACTAGATCTTCGTGCAAAGCTAAGACACTGAACTATATCTCTCTCGACCGCTGCAAAATTTTCAAGACGCAACAAGTACAATGGCTTCTACCCTTCCATGCATGATTTGCTTCTTATCCCAATTTTAAAGATTTTCCAGTCTTTCTTCCTTACTATGATGATTTTCTGCTTTTCTGAAAGTGCATCTTGCACCTTGAACATAAATAAATGTGCACCATATCCATATGTTAGGGAAACTCATGTATGTTTCTATTTTAAAAAGTGAATTGCATATTATATTCACAATATTGGTGTGTTTTAATTACTTGAACTTCATTCCAAATATGCAGACGCATCCTACTCAATCTTGTTTCATGTCTGCAATTGATGTCCACACACACTATTCCTATCAGGTGCGTAATAATGATGCTAGTATGTGGCTTCTATTTGGGTGGAAGATAACTGAAGGCAGGCCATTTATGGCTCTGCAAATATTCATTTGAGCCTTTTTCAATTTCTTTTTTCATATTAGCATAACTTTAAGACTTCAATCATTACTTTCCTGTTAACTTTTATTTTCTTGTTACTGTGGTTCTTTTGATTTATATTTGTATTCTTTTGACATAACCTGAGTGTTTGATCAGGTTATGCTACCTGAAGCGATTGCAATTGTTATGGCCCCTAGTGACACTTCAAGGTAATGGTGACTAAAATTCTTATTTTAGCACAATAAAGTTCCAGTTATACGGGTTTTATACATATACTTTTCTATCCGAAAGATCGACATTCATTTAATTAAAGAATTTTCTTTATTCTAAAAAAAAGGGACCTCATCACTTTATTCTAATCTTACAGATCAATAGCAGGTAAATTTTCTCTAATGTTGCTGAACCATTATTCTCTAATGTTTATTTGAACTTTCTCACCACCTTCCCAAAAGCAACAAATAAGCTTATTAGGTTTTGTAAGTCACATTAACTTGCATCAAACTATATTAAAATAAAAAAATAGTAATATGATGATTGATGGGTGATAATATACCTTTTCTAAATAAATATTTAAATTATAGAAATTTGTAGCAAGTGATTGCAAATTTTGTTGTGTGCAGAAAACATGGCATATTTAGATTAACAACACCTGGAGGCATGTCGATCATTCGGAACTGCGATCAGCGCGGCTTCCATCCTCATTCATCTCCACCAGATGGCGGTCCGATCTACGACCATTGCTCTGATGTTTATATGAATCCATCTTTGCAGATTGATGTGGTTGATCTCAGATGAGTCTCCTGACCTTTTAATACAACTCTTGATTCTTTCTCTGGATCTGATTTTCCTGTACATAAACATATAGTTTGTATTGTAGAGCAGAGTGCTGTCTCTGTTGGGCTCTGAAGCAAGTTGATGATTGAATTCCTCATTAATCAAATAATGCTGCTTTTCAAACAGGTCACTAAACTGGAATTATTCTTTCTATTGTCTAATACTTAGTTCTTGTTGCAATCTTTCTTTCTCATCGCCTAAACTATTGAAGGACTGATATTGAACTTCTAAAATGGAGAAAAATTATATCAGAATATTGTAATATAATTTTTATGAAGTTGGATTTAAAAATTATTAAATTTATTTTGATATATATATATATATTTTGAAAATTATGCAATCCAGCTTCACATTGCTGAGCTGACGCACAGTAATTGACATTTCTTCCAATCAGAGCAATAATTTTTTTTGGTATGTTTTAGCTCTTATATTTGTTCTTTTAAGTATAAAGTAGAGATCAATTACTGTACGTCAGATCATGGGGAAATTATCGCGTCCAGTGTCCGGATTCGTCCGGACACCAATCCGATGTCGCGACGTCACTAAAATGCACCGGGGCCTAGTGTATTTGGGTGATGTGGCATCACCGGATTGGATGTCCGGACATTCGATGACCGGATGCAATAATTCGCCCAGATCATGGATGCAGTGGTTTTCCTTTTCTTTTGGAAAACACCTCGGATCCCAATTCATTGAAAGCGCCTCTAGACCTTGATTAATCCACTATATTTATATTATTATTACTGTTTAGGGTTATTTTATGAGAATAGTTGGAGCTTAATTAAATTGAAATAGAAAACAGAAAGTACACGAGCGAATTCTGAAATGAGCTAGCAATAAACATGCATTTAATATAAATGAAATTTAGGCAAGCTATTTGCATTTTTATGTATTTACCTGTAACATCTATTTTTTTAATATTTATTTATATAATATTTTAATTTTTAAATGACATAACAAACATAATTGGGATTACTTTATTTAGAATGTAATTATATATATATATATATATGTTGCTGAGTTTTCTAGCAGATTGATCTGATGAGCTGAGAATTTGTTAGTGAGAATGGAGAGTAGAGAGAATAGAGAGAGGAGTAGATTGACAAAATCTTAATAATTTGAATAAAAAAATATAAAAAAAAGTTAGAGATTTAAAGTCTCTAACCAAAGGTAGAAAAAGGGTGAAGAAAATGTTCCAATTTATTCCTCGACTTCTCTTATTTATAGGATTTATAGGATTTTTAGGGTTATAAGAAAAGAAAAAAAAAGCGTATATAGAAAAAAAAATAAAAATACAGGCTACACAATACCAATACAACTCTATATATGAATCTTCAACACATGTCACCTCTTGATTGATTGTAGGAGAGCAATGTTGATGGTCGTGCGAGTTGTCCGTCTTTGGTTAGTTCGAGAAGGGCTAGTAGGTGTAGGTTGAGGTTGGCGAGCTTGAGAAGAGATGGATTTGTAGTTGGTCAATCATCTTGTTGGGTTGGTGACCGTCGTAGGAGGTTCAATGTCATCTTATCGTGGAAGAAAAATAGAAGTATTTGTGGAGATGAAGGGTCTATGAGTCTGACAGTGGTAGCCAAATGAAATGTGGAACCCCTAAGATAAGCATTTTTCTATAATTGAGTCTAAAGACTCGAAGGAAGATGTATATTGAGATGAGTGACGATTTATCCGCTTAGTGAGCAACTTTTTGGTCGCCCAACGCAAGGCGAGCTCCCTACTAAATGTCAACAAGTGTCACCCATCGATATTCTTAGGTGGGTTCCTCTTTGGTTCTGAGCGAGTCCTTTGAGGAATCTACTCTTGACAGTGATAAGCCTCATCATGACTTGGTTGGCCTGGTCTCTACCTATCAAAATATATGAGAATACCATCATGGGTATACAATTTAAATATTGAAGTGTTATATTATTAAGTATAAAGGTCTGAATTAGATTTATACAACAATTTAATGCCATATATGTAAAACCTCATTTAACATAAATCTATTGGAAGATATGTCAAGCTTCTACATTTTGGGTCTATTTCATTCCTTGTAATTTATATTTGGAAATCCATTCTCATCTATTTTCTTGCTGTTGATAGTCTATAGGATTAATTAGAAATATTCTTTTGGATGCCAATTCTTTTCCTTTGATACCTTTTACATCAAAGGTCAGAAGCTAGTCATTTGATAAAAGCAGATCCATCACTTTTTTTTTTGTGACGAGGAAGCACTGTCCTTATGTCAGTGAAAACCCCGGTCGACCTAGCATGCAACCCACACTAATTTACATGGGCCAACACTTAAGACTTTCACTGCTTGCCAAGGGATTCGAACTAGGGACTTAAGCTTTGCCCAGCCGGTTCTTCACCACCCAGAATCCATCACTTTATTGTTTTGATTTGCAACATTTGGTTTGAAAGAAATGATTAGCTCCACAAATTTAAATTTTCCTTGTGTTGATAATTTGCTTCAAAGTCACATAACTGGCAAGGCTTTATCAATCTATTTTCTCAGATGTTATGTTTTTTTTTTATATATATTATCCTAAACATCAAAATTGAGAAAATAGATTGATGAAGCCTAACCGATTATATAATTGTGAAGTAGATTGTCAACTTAAAGAAAATTTAGATTTGTACAGTCAATTATTTCTTTCAAATGATCTCTATAAGTAGAACTAGCTTCTAATGTTTGATGCAAAGAAAAAAAATTATGCAACCGAAGGAATATTTCTAATTAATCATACACACTATTAGTAGCAAAGAAATATATGAGAAAGAGTTTCCACATACAAAAAATTATGGAAGCCTGAAGTAGAATGCCATATAAATAAATACAAAAGAGATAAAATAAATATAGAGAGATGCTAATATATATGTTGTGACTTTGTATGAAGAAAGCTAGTGTTCATGGTAGGGTAGATAGAATCTGATCGAATAGCAATGAAGCCACAAAATGGTGTTAAAAACATTGGAACAACTATTAACACTACCCTAAGCTCCAACAAAGTGGAATACCTATTAACTCCACAATCATATTGCAGGTCTCCATTTTTTTTAGTGCTTGGAATAATGTATAAGTTATCATCATGGCCATGCATGAAGCCATCATTCATTTTTTTTTTATCATTGATTATTCTTGGAATTCATAGTCCAACAAAAAAAATTAGATGTTAGATATCCTTATCAATAACTTAAACATTTGTGGGGTGAAAGTACCATTGCTTTTGATGCTTTAAGGAATCAAAATTGTATCATGAGATCAATCACCCTTTGGACAATCAATGACTTTACAACATAAGCAATGATCTTTGATCAATTAACATGGTAGATTGGCATGCTCATATTATATGAATTATACAAGGTAATTTTGGTTAGAGGCTTCTAGCAAACACTCTTAGTTTGATTTTTATGGCATGGTTTTATCTATGAGCCATTAATTTAAAGTTTAAAGAAATGAGTTTCAAAAATAAGTTTTTGAGAAAAATATTTCACTACCATATTTAATAAATGAACATATTTATATAAGAATGAGTAATTTTGAACAATTTATATTCAGAAGTTAGTTAGATTTGGAAAGGAATATAAATAAATGAAAAAGAACACTTTATGGTAGCTATTTTAATGGCATACATATCTTATTCAACATGAGCTTGATTTAGTGCATATCAAAAGAAACATCTTTGAAATGTTATAATATTATGATGGTTTTTCATATAAGATAAAAGATGCTAACAATATTGGTAGGGTTTTTAGGATATTTGTAAAGGTTATCGTTGCATTGGATTGATCATGGAACAATGACAAATAGAGTATCATATGTTGAACCCCGTGAGCCTAGTGCACATGCTAGGGTTTTGATGACCATAAAAATTATTGGTTATGCTAATACAAATTATAGTTATGTTTGGATGTCATTGCTTTAAACTAATAATTCAGGTAAAAGAAAATATAAAAGATGGAGTGATATCTTGCACACAAGAGACGAGATCAAGAGAGTAACTAATCTAGCCTAAAGTTACAAATATGAAGCCCACAATGACAAAAAGATCTCAAAGAAAGAAAAGTGTGACAATTTGTAATTTTATTATTTTAAGCCTTCTTTTTGTACAAGAATACATTGGGAAAAACAAACAAGCACACACCAACACACAAACTAAAGTACAAAGTACATTAAGAGTAGAAAAAAAAAGTTAATTAAAACATTGGGTCTCTGATTAATCCTATTGTATGATATTACTATAATAATTTAAAAAAAAATCAAGTGATATTAATTAACATAAAATCAAAAATAAAAATTTGAAATAATAATTTGTATTTTACGATGAATATCATCCTATATGATATACTATTTGAAATTAAACCTATCATTATCTATTATTTTAAAAATTAGTTAAATTTAAAATTTGATCTAATAATATTGTATGAACCTATTTGTCTTGTACAAAATTTAAATATCTATTTTAATATTTACATATTTTAGGGCCAAAAATCAAGGAGCTAAATGATAATACATTTCATATTGTATGATATTTATCATACATGTCAGACAAATAGGTAGCTTATCCATGATCTCTATTAGAACATGATGATTTAATGATCTGATTAAAAAAATTGAACTAATCCTACTATACCCCATATTGTATAGTCTAATCAATAATAGAGCAATTTTTAGAGTTCCAAACTAATTTAACTAATCATATTGTATGATCCTTGACTATGCTGTATGATCAAGCCAATCATTTTAATAAACAACCTTTTTATTGCTTATTTTGGAATCCTCATATAATATCAATAACAGTTTTATAAAAGGGATTTTCTACCATTTTTAGAAGAGCTTTTGGAGTGAAGAGTGAAACTATCAAGAGGGTTTGGGAGAGAGATTGAAGATGCTTTTGAGAGATGTTTTGGGAGGGACCAAAAGAGTTAGGTGAGAGATCCACTAAGGTTGTCTTTTTCCAATTTGCTTACTTGTTCATATATATTGTTGTAAAAGGTCTTTGGAGAAGAGCCCCAGTGAGTCTTGGTGGGAAGACTCAGCTATAGCCAATGAGGCCATGAAGAAGTTGCTTTTTGAAGAGAAAGATTTGTAGGGTTCCTTCATTATCCATGGAGGATGGAGACTTCTCTATCTTACTGGGAGCAGAAGAAGAGAAGTTTTTATGTCTTACTAGAAGCAGATGAAGAGAACTTTCTATGTCTTACTAGAAGCAGAAGGAGAGAGTTAATGGAATACCCGAGGAGATGACTCAGGGAGTGAATGTAGGTTAAGTTGAATGAAACACTATAAATATGGCTTGCATTCTTATTATTTTTCAGCACTTACCTTATTACTATCTTATTTTCTGGTTATAATAGTTTGATGATCTAAGAAAAAAATATTTGATCTTGCAAGCTATTTCTCTTAATAGTAATTTTGCTTCATAAATAATTTTGAATTTTTTAAATAGTATTTATTTGCAAGAAAAATTATTTTTGAGCAAGCTTTAAATTTTTTTAATTGTTCAGTTTATTATTCTTACTCCAATTTCTTTTAAAATAAAAACTAAAATCTTGGTGTTTTTATTTATATAAATGCTTCCGCACATAATTAAATTTTTTTAATACACAAAATTCACACCCCCTCTTGGGTGTGCCATATGGTTTAGAATTACATGAAACAACTTTCTTCATATATTTTGACAAAGGATCATAAGAGAGATTTTTTTTAGAGTTAAAAACTTTATCATTTCTAAATGGATGTACTTCGAACACTAAATAAGAAAGATTTGACATTATATAGTATAAAAGCACATGACAGCCACGTGTTTATGTAGAGATTTATTAAGCCAAATTGAGATGTATTTATAGAATTATGTCATTTTTGCAAAGACATTATTGTAATAATTATAAACATAATGCATATGAAAAGGTTAGATGAGGGCATAGTGGTTACACTTTGCAAGTTCGGAAAAAAATATTTTTGTTAGTATTTTTTGACTTAATAGAACGCTTATATGTACACTTGATTTGTAAGATAAGGATAGGTGATCTTGTATAAGTGAATTTAACCAATTTCAATGTAATATATTATTACATAATTTTAATTTATTTTAATTTATTCAATCTACGAAATATAAGGAAAGTGAATTAACGCTCATAATGAATGTCAATTTAAAAATAGATTCAATGAAAAGAAACCAAAAGGAAAGTGAATTAACACACACAATGAATGCCAATTTAATAGATAGTCCAAAATAAAGGAAACAAAAATAAAGCATTAATTAGTTTATTTGATTTCTCCAATATGCCTTCTCAAGATAGAATCACGTGAGATGATACCAATCTTGACATGTAGATTATCGAGTCAATGTCAAAAAAGAGGCTTGGTAAGAGCATTAACAATGTGATCATTAGAGGACACATGAGACACATGAATGTCACCATTTTACACCTTTTCTCAAACAAAGTGGAAGGAAATAGCAACAAGTTTGGCACGTGAGTGAAAAATTGGGTTTGCACATAAGTAGGTTGCATATATATTATCACAATAGGCTATTGGTATGGTAGGTAGAGAGACACCAAGTTCAAAAATTAAGTATTTTATTAATAAAGTGATTTCAACAGTGATAGAGGCAATTGCGCGATATTCTACTTTAGTGGATAAGAAAGCGACAATATTTTATTTCTTGGAGTGCCAAGAGATGATATTGTGACCAAGAAAAATAGTGCAAGCAATTGTGAAAGTTTGGTCCATAATATTGTCTTCCTAATTAACATCTGAGAATCCATGAATGGAGAATCGAGAATTGCGACAAAAAATAGACCATGATGACTAGTGGCAGAGGCTAGCGAAGAATTCGTTTAACTACGCTCCTATGATTATGGTCGGGTGATACATGAATTGCGAGAGTTTGTTTATAGAAAAGACTAAGTCTTATTCAGAGAGAGAGAGAGAGAGAGAGAGAGAGAGAGAGAGAGAGAGAGAGAGAGAGAGAGAGAGAGAGAGAGAGAGAGAGAGAGAGAGGCTGAAGGCCACCAACTTGTGAGCGATACTCAGTGGCATTGGTGAAAGAGATACCATCAAGTATGATGGGCATGCTGGTGGGAAACATCGGCATCATTTTCATTTTCCGTATTTGTACATTCTAAGTGATCTTGAATATATTTGTGTTGAGATAGGAAAGGCCTTTAGTGGATGGTATGACTTCAACACCAAGAAAACATGAGAGATCTCTAAGGTCTTTGATGGAGAATTTTGTGAAAAGTTGGTTTGCTACTTGTTTAAGAAGATTTTCATTACTACTTGTGATAATGGTGTCATCCACATATACCAGAAGATATACTGTTAAGCATGTATTTTAAAAATGAACAACGATGTGTCTGACTTTGAATTAGCAAAGCCAATAGATATGAGAAAGGAACGAAGCTATTTATACCAAGCACGAGGATTATGCTTAATACCATATAGACCTCTTTGTATGTGGCATACATTAGTTGGGTTGTTAGGATATTGAAAGCCTAGTAGTTGGCACATATAAACATCCCTAGTGAGATGACCATAAAGAAAAGCATTGTTGAGGTTAAGATGTTAGATTGATCAACCTTTAGAGAGAGCAAGGATGAGGATGAGCCAATTTGTTGCTAGTTTGACTACAGGGTTGAATGTTTCATGATAGTAAATACCAGGGCACTTGTCGGAACCTTTCTCCATAAGACAAGCCCTGCAGCGATTGATGGAGCCAGTAGAATTGTGTTTGATGTGAAACACCCACTTGCAACCAATAAGATTTTGAGAAATTTTAGGAGGTACGAGGTTCCAAGTATGATTGCAAAGGAGCATTAAATTCTTTAGACATGGAAGCATGCCATTCAGGATGTTACATGGTTTGGGCACCTGATTTTTGTTTGTGGCTTAACATGTTGGACAATATACTATGAGGCTAAGTTTGGTGAGAGATTTTTGGATTTTATTTTTGGCTCACGTTTGCATGTAATTTTTGTTGTGAAAGGAGAGAGTATGGTGAGGTTGAGGTATTAATATGTTTGTAGGATTTGGGAGAATGTTATCGATCAAAATGCCATTTTTATTGGAAGTTGATAAGTTGGTTTGATGGCTTTTAGTGAGGGCTACATGAAGTTTTGGTTGTTCAAATTGATGAGAGGATAGGGAGATGTTGTAGAATTTATGCTCACTATAATTTGGGATGATTGGGCTTGGTGTGAGGGGAAGAGGAGCAATGAATAATATTTTATTTATTTGGTCTAGTGTGATTATTTCATGGGTTTTGAGGATTAGATTTATGTGCAATCATATTCATTGGGGGGGGGGGGACCATATTTTCCAGATTATACACTTGCCATTATTGGTTCGAAAATATTTAAATTTTGAAAATGTTAGTAATAGTTTTTGGGTGTTTAATGAGGAGTTATTGAGGAGATTGTATTCAAAGGTTATCATGGTGGGAGAGGGTTGCATTGGTTGAATTTGCGGGAGCAAACGAGCATTGAATTTGGTGGACTTAATTTGTGTGGAATTTTTAGTTTTAAAAATGGGTAGGAGTTTTGGTAGGGAATGAAAATATGGAATGATTAGCAGGATTATGAAATGATAGATGTTTCAAGTGTGGAGAAGGAAAGAATGTAGGTGTTTGGAGGATTGCTTGGTAAAAAGGTTGTGAGAAAAATGGTGTACACGATATGTCTTTGGACGACAAATTTGATTGATTGGTCCAAAAATATAAGGTAGATTCAGTGGGGGGAAGAATACGAGAATTTATTTGAGAGAAAGGGAATATTATTCAACAAATTTGACGTGATGAGATATGACTAATTTGTTGGTGGTGATGTTGTAACATATGTAAACATTTTGAGTGGTTAAGTAGCCAAAAAAATACACAAGGGTTGGAGCGGGGATGAAGTTTGTGTTTCCCATAGGGTCAAAGGAATATAGCACAAGCATTTGAACATCTTTAGCTTAGAGTAATTAGGGTGTTGACCGAATAATTTTTTGAATGGAGATTTTATGAAAACTACAGTTGTGGGTATACAATTAATAAGGTAAGTGGCAGTGGATGATGCATGTGGTCAAAAATTTATGGGAAGATGGGCATGATGTAGTAAAGTTAGAGTCATTTCAACAAGGTACCGATTGAGACATTTAGTAAAACCATTATGTTTTGGAGTATGTGGAGGGGTAGTTAGGTGTCATGTAAGGCAAGGAAGGGCTTTAGCGAGATAAATGTTCTACCATTATTAGTGTATAGGGAAGTAATTGAATGTTGAAAATATTTTTCACCAATATTTTAAATCAAATAAAAACATCTCAAACTATAAATTTTTTTACTTAGGGGATAATGCCAAATATAATGTATAAAATGACCAACATAAATAACATAATATTTGTAGTCATCTTACGTAGAATAGGAGAAGTCCATACATCTGTGTAAAGTAGCTTAAGCGGATATGAACTTGTAAGAGATGTAGATGAAAAGGGTAACTTGTGAGATTTATTGACGTAGCATAAATTACACGTAAGTTTAGATATATTTGAATCAGATATAGATTGATTATAGCATGAGGCTAAGTGATGTAAAATCTTAATTGATGGATGGCCTAGACGATGATGCCATATATCACTAGAGGCTTTTGTGGTTGAGAGGAAAACATTTGTATATTCTTGGATGATGATTGAGGCCATTCATAAACACTTTTTCTAGTTGTACCTTGCACCAGTGTTCTTCCCAAGTATTTGTCTTTCAAATAAAATAAATGGGGAAGGAACTTAAAAGAGACATTATGAGCATAGTAAAGTTATGAAACAAAGATAAATTTTTTTTTATTTGATGGAACACTACATTTTTTAAGGTGAAAGTTGTAGTAGGAGAGGATAAAGTGGTTGAAACTATGTGAGTGATGAGAATCCCTATGCCATCATTAATGCAGATGCTTTTAGTAACGGGTTGCTCAGAGTGCATGAAAAGATTTTGAATAATGGAGGTGGCATGGTGGGAAGCGCCTAGTCAAGAAGCCACTATATTTTAGAAGGTACTAGAGGATATGAATATAAAGCTACAACATGAGCTTGAGGAGAAAATGAAGCATGCAAATTAGGTTGTTGTTGAAATTTTGGTGCATGGATAAAGTTTGGGCATCATTGGGCAATTGACAAAGTTGATGTTTTCTAAGTCAAGGATGGGCTTGAGAAGGTTGATTTTGGTTGATAGTGTTGGTGATTCTTTGAAGTGGATGAATAACAATTTTTTTAGTTAGATGGGTTATGAGGAAAGGGTTGGTTGATGGATTTTTTAGTTAGTTTGGTAGCGGCATGCATATGAGGGAGACTTTGTTTCTTGCTTCAATTTTGAGGTGGGCTTCAAAGTTTATGAGTTTTTTTTCATGTAATTCTTCAAAAGTGATGGAACTCTCTCTTATATGTATGGATAAGCAGAGATATTTCTATTCATCATTGATACTACAAAGAATTTTTAATGTGAGGTCATCTTCTTCATTGGGGTAGCCAAGCTTGGCAAGATCAAAATTGATAATTTTCACACATTGAATATACTTGGTATTTGCTTTCGTTCCTTCGATGAGAAAATGAAGGTCTTCTTTTAGTTGGGTGAGATGTCCTCAATATGACTTGGCGTAGGTATTGGCAAGAGTATTCCACACCTTTTGTGATGTGTGAGATGAAGCAATAAAAGGGATTATATTTGGCTAGATAGAACCAACAATGACATTAAGAATGAGTTGGTCTTGATGAATCCATAATGAATAAGTGGGATTCGGAGTCGAATCGTCACCAGTGTTTAGGAGCTGTGGTGGGAATGTATATGATCCATCAATAAAACTCATGAGGTCATATCCAATGAGAGTTGTATGAAATTAAAATTGCCATGTTGAGCAGGTAGAGGTCATATGCTTGATTTTTGTGTTAGTGTTGATTATAATGAGGGATTGAGACTTATCAAATGTATTAAGAATAGTATGAGTGTGATGCCCTGTGATCTAAATGAATGATTAAATATCTAAACCTAGATTTTAACTCAACCACAATACTGAATAAACTAGAGCTAATTATAAAATTCAAAATGATAATAACAACAGTCTAAACATCATCTAATTTTATTTTTTAAAATGAAATAAACAATAATCCTATATATATATATATATATATATATATATTATATATATATATATATATATATATATATATATATATATATATATATATATATATATATATATATAATCTATACATCAAAAGAATTAAAATTGGATTTTAAAATACCTCAAAAATCTACTCCTAATAATCCTACTCTTATCAACTTTGCTCCACAGGATCTTTACATTTTCCTAAAATATAATAGGAATATCACATAATAAGTATACTAGATTAGTAGACTTTTTTCACACTCCCATCACAGATATCAATATGAATTTGAATATTAAGAACAATTATTCAAGTATTTAGTAAATTAATAAAATATAATTTAAATGCTATCATAAAGTAAACTCCTAACAAGTATCGAAATGCACTTGGTTTTAGAGTTACTACATGTACTTTCTCATATATTCAATCTTGTTATCATAACATTTCTTGTACTTTCACCCTTTGTTTCATCAGAATATACACAGAGGACTCATAGTTATCAAAATATGTTTCAAATATTATTTATATTTAATTCATAAAATTTTCAAGATATATAATGCATGAATATAATGAACATGTCCCAATGTCTGCTTATAACTCTACTTCCAATTATAACTCTCTTTAACCTCCCACACTCGTATACAACAAGTAGGCCACAATGAAATAGAATAGAATAAAACAACCTTCCACACTCACATTTAATAAGTGGGATTAGAATATCTTCCTCATCCACTTGAGGCATATGTGGCTAAAATAGAATATACAGGGCCCTTGTATCATTTGAAAGGATGTACTTGTGAGCTTTCAGATATCAAAACTTCTCTAATGTCATGCTATGAATTATATAAACTGAATGTAACAGTAGATTATTATGACTTTTACACATGATTTGCCGATACGTGAACTATCAAAGCCTACCCATTGAATATTTTCCATTTCAATAACAATTTCAGGGAATATCCCAAATAATAATTTAAGATTTTTAAAAAACTATTATAAAAATAAAGAATATTTCAATCATTTAATACACATATAAATAATCACAGAGAAAATCAACCAATAAAAATTTTACTTCTTACAATTAAAAGGTTCAGATTAAAGTATATAACTATATATAAAAAGTTACTGATAAAAACATCATAAACCTGAGGAAAATATATTTTCATCCATAACTTATTCTAAATTCTTGGAATTGAAATCAGAGATAGGTGTTTATAAGCATAATTCATGCTCTATGAAATCCTTAATTGACTCAATGGACGATACCCGAGCTTTGGCCTTTGAATCCTTATCTCTTCTTTCTCTCTTCTTTTTCTCCTCTCCCTTTTCTCTCTTCCTTCTCTGATAAGTGAGGGGATGGGAGGAGGGTTTTGTGACTTTTTGAAAAAAGTTTTACATATTTATTTTGAAAACACTATTTTAGGTTTAGTGCCTTGGTGCTCACCTCCCTAACACCATTGTGCTTAAATAGAATATTTCAAATGCTCCTAGATCCCTCAAATTTGAAAGTTGAGGGCCCTGATGACACTACCACAATATCACTCCCCCAATTATCTTTCTAAATGGAGAGGAAAATGCTGTGGCGCTGCCTCTCCTAGTGCGCCACACTCCAAGAAGCATTTTAACTCCTTATGATTTTATTTATACTTTTTAATTATAGTTGCATTCGAGGTAATTTAGACACTACATGACTCAAATTTGATGACTAAATCAAGATTAAGCAAGAATTTTTATAATGTCAAGTTAATTACATAGGTTTGAAAACAATAGATGTTACATCAAGCATTGGAGTTGAGGGGGAGCTGACCATGGGAGGAATAAGAAGCTTTATTAGATTAGACTGCTCTAATATCATATAAAGAACAATAATTTGAAGGGTGAATTATTCTTCTTAACATTGTATTACAAGTATTGTATAATATTTCTAGATACAAAATGGTGAAGAAAAAAATTATAGTAACACTCATAATTAATGTTAATCTAATACATATGCTAAATAAATGAAGTCAAGAGGAAAGTGAATTAACACTCATATTGAATATCAATTTAATAATAGACTAAATAAAAGGAAACCAAAAGATTTTTTTTTTTAAGTAAAACCCACTTACTAACCAATGCATTAATACAAAATAATATTATAATTCCTTAAGAGGGATAAATATCTTGTTAATGCTCAAATGAGATACAATAGAAAGCAAAATAGAAACCTAAGAGCCATAAATCCCTTTCTACTTACAATCCATAAAAAACTTAGAAGAGAAATACTATGGGAGCTCAGGAGCTATCACTAAAAAAAAAAGCTCAAATAGAAACAAAAAATGCTTATGAGCATAATCTACAACAACAAAATGAACTTACTGCAAAAGATATGATAAAAAAATAGGTCATATAGCATAATACTAAGCAACATGAACCAATGAAAATAAACAAAAGGATATGATAGATGCTAATAGACCCAACCTATAAGCACCCACTAATTAGAGCAACTATAAACAACAAAGAGCAAAAACATTTACAGACAAACCCATAAGAAATAGCAAGCCAATTAGCAATATAAAGCCACAATAAAAAAATAATAATAAAGCACAACTTGATAATAGAGGCGACCAATCCTAACAAACCATGAATAGAAAGTAAAACAGGTTAAAACACACCAAATAAAATCAATTGTGAGAATAAAGCTCATAAGTGTATTATTAAGAATCAATCTTCAAAAAATTGCTAACAGTAGTCATCCATGTAGCCCAAACGAGACTGATAAAGAAATAATCAAAATTTCCAAACCAACCGATCAACCAAACAGTCAAAAACCCAAACTAAAGAATTAAAACTATAAGACTTGCTGAAATAATACAAAACATTATGGAGGGTCCATGTAATTGACTTTGCCATTTTTTTCTAGAATCATTATAACTCCAAATTGTAAACCATCTTCGCCATAGTGTTAAAATTGTAGTATTTTACTTACACGAATTTTTTTTATAATTTTTGGGCTCCGGTGATCATCCTCAAGAAATTAGTACATCTCAATACAAGTGAGGATTTCAGGACAGTCACGTGTCCATTTTGCAAATTAATTTCACCGATATTTTTTAAATAAAATAATTTATTTTATAAATATTTTTGTATAATTTTTGAAGTTATAAAATTATTTATTTGAATTTTATACAAAAAAATTGATTAAATTAAATATTATATTAATATAATATATTATTTTATTATAAATTATCTTGTGGCATTAACATATCCTTTTTAATTTTATTTCCTTTAACAGTTTAGTTAACAAAGAGATATTTAGGGAATTTAGAGAAAAAAGAGAAGAGAGAGAAAGGAAAAAATCTAAATTTGGAGGTCGCGGTGCAATTTTTATCTATCAGGTCAGTTAGGAAATTTACTCGTCTCGCTGTAAGGAACCTTTACCTTATTTCTGCTTTTAAAGATTTAATGTTTTTAGTACTTTTTTTGATCAAATTTGTATTTTTGTTACAGAAAAACATGAAAAACATTGTATTGGCAAAATTTTCACCGCTTAATTTTTTTAATGTTATAAAGTTTTAAATTATGCACATTTTGTAAATTTATTTGAGATTTTTCATCATGTGATTTTGAAAATATAGAAATTTTTCTCTACTCAAAAATTTATTTTAATGTTTAAAAACAGTGATTTAGTTCAACTAAAGCTTCAAAATATTATTTTATACAATATTTAGTTATTTGACCAAAATTCTAAAAATGTTAATTTTTGCTAAGTATTTTTAATTAAGGTCAATTATGCATTTACAATGCATTGAAAATGGATGTGGATATATGCTTGAGTGATAGCTGATCAATTTTACTATTATAATATTATGATAATAATGTGCGTGTGTGAAACAAACAAGTAAAAACTGGTTAACCCATTGGTTGGAGATTGATTGGCCTATATAGGATGGTGGGCTAACAGGTTTTCCTTTAAATAAAGTGGTTTGGTGTTATCCTTTACTAATTCACGTGATACACTTGTTGAGAGTTATAAGGAGATTATTACTGTACTGATGGACAAAGAGTGATGACTCTATTTACCGAGCTAACATTTATTAATACTGATACTAACACTTAAAAACACCGTGATAGCTAGGACTTCTAGTTGTTTAGTGTGATTGTTGAAATGTATGTGCTTGAGATATTGTTTTTATTATTGTATAGATTTATTAGTACTATACAGATTTATTGTTATTGTATTATTCTACTACTCTAGCCATAAGATTATTATTGTTACTGATTTAGATAATGATACTATTTAATACTTTTGATTCACTGTACTTATGTTAAGCATGTGATACATTAAGCACGTGTTATAGAATGCTTGAATAGCATGTATATATTTCTATATGATTTTATTACATTGATTTAATTTTGATAGTCTTTATAGATATTTTGATTTGATATTTTATATAATTTATGTACTGATTGGTATTACTAATTTGACGATTGCTTTATAGATTTAACACTCATACTGGTTTATAATTTTACTAGCTTTCTTATCATAGTATTTTATTATTTACAAATTCAACTGCTACTATATTTGAGATTTACTATTTATGTACTGATTCAATAATCATATGAATATAATTGTTATGATTTGACAGTTGATATGCATATTGCTCCTTTACCGTGTTTTAAATTCAATTATAAATTTTGATTACTTGCTGGGCTTTTTAGCTCATTATATATGGTTAAATAATTTTAGGCTAGGGTAGGGGAGCAAGATTATGATGCTGGTCAGGATTCTTCAAGTTCTATTTCTTTTACTTATTCTTTTATACTCAGAACAGAATAGTTGTGATATGATTGTATAGATCATGAGTATTGTATATGTATTTTTGGGCATGAATGTATATGTGTATATTAATATTTTAAATTATAGAATCTATTTTATTTTTTATTAAAAGATTAAAATAATAATTCTTCCAATTTGGATTCTGGGGCATCACAATCCAAATCCCATAATTCCCCTTCTAAGTCAACTTAGCATCCTTCACATAAATTTGACCAGCCCTTATTAGATATAATAATAGGTTGCTAGCTGCCAAACAAACTTCTAGTCATAGTAGAATCCACATGCAATCATAGCTAAATTCAACCCAATCAAACATTCATCAAAATAAAATAGAATAAAGGACAATCAAAATGAATGGAAATAGGAGAAAACTAAAGTGATTAACTCTTATGGCACCAAAATACAAAAAGACCATAATAACCAAATAATATGTTAAGCGATAAACATCACAATAAATAATATAAAGAAAGCCACTAAATCAAACTAATACTTGATTGATACACAATAACTTTCCATAATTACTCCCATCATACAAAATATGGCTTCTCAAAATCACATCACCAACAACATCACATAACATATGATCTCCACGAAAACCTGGAGTGGGTGAAAAAGAAGAGGATTGACCAAAAAATAGAAAAATGAAAAGAACACCAATCAAGTAGCAACTAAAGAAAAAGACATCATATCCTTAAATAAGGAAACCTAACTTTGTCCAGATTAGTCCTCTCCCTTAGGGGCAGAGGTAAAGAAAAACCAGAGAAATCTTGAAAATAATCTAACTACTACCAAAATTTAGTAAATGAGTCAGCACAACAGTTACCTTCATGATAAATATGAGTAAAATAATAATTGAACTTATAAAGAATCAGTTTAATCTCCCTGAAAATATAAAATTTTCAGGATTCCCAGTAACATTACCATTAATAAAATATAATAAAATCTTAGCATCAACCTCCACCCAAATGTCATTAATATCTAAACAATAACTTAGATTGAGCCCATAGTTGAGAACTTTAAGTTCATCAATAATTGCATGGCAGAACTAGTAAAAGCACAAATGACATCACCTAAATGATCCCTACTAATCCCATCACACCAAGAAGAATGATAGTTAACAGAACCATCAATGTTCATCTTTATAAAATATAAAGTGAGGGTTTTAGTCAACGCACAATCCTTTCATTATCATCTATATCAATGATGTTAACAGATATACAAAAATTATGAGTAACAAACTTAAGATTCTTAAAGTTACTAGTAGTGATAAGGTTAATAAAAAATAATTGAAGAACTTTATCTTTCACTTTAGAAACAATACGCAAGAAGTTCATTTTAATGTTCATGTTTTTAGAATCATTCCTTTCCATAAAAAAGAATCACAAAATAAGAATAGGAATCAGATCCTTGATGTAACCTTTAACATGAGAAATCCAAGCTTGCAAGATGGAGGACATATCACCATCACTCTTGAAATTATAACTGTTAAACATATCATCAAAATACCTTCAAACTTTAATAGCTATAGAGCCATTCATAAAAATATGATTCAAAGATTCAGCATGATAGAAAAATTATCATTTAAAAGGAATATAAAAATATTTTATCATCAAGAAAACATTAATAAGAAGAATTTTATGTAATATTCTCCACACTAAAATATAATAGGACATAGGGATGCTTTTCTGCCAAATAGTAGAAAAAGAGAAGATTTGAAATGAGTAGGTCTAATAGAATCCCAACTATTTTTAAAGATAAATTTATCAAAAATGGACAACTTAAACAAAATATGATCCTCATTATTCATCTATCAGGGGATACACATAATTTTAACCACTAAACTATCAAAAACTATTCACTTTAATAAAAGTAACAGAATGGGAGTATAATTAGTTATCAATATACTAAAGCCCCGTCCAATTATCTTTCCAAAGGGAAATATTATCATGACCAATACTCCCATTAAATGAATTCCTCGGCCTTCCACTTGATGGAGCAAAGTATTTTCCAAATCAAAGAGTCAGACCCCTTGTAGTGACAAAAAAGAGGGTGTTTACCTTGACATGCAATACTTATTCATCAATAATTTTAGCCCACAAACTTTTATTGGATCTAAAGAAAAATTAAAATTTATGAGAGAAAGCATGAGTCATATCCACATGTAATACTTTTACACCCATGCCCCCCTTCATCAAGGACACCATAACTCTTCTTCCAAGAAGTCCAAACAATGCACGAAATGTTGTTCTTAGAACCTCAAAAGAACTTGTTAAAAGTCTCTCCATGCATAAACAAACATGTAAATAACAAAGCACACTTTTAATTAAGACTAACCTCCCACCAAAAGAAAGAAAATTGAAAGCCCAATACGATAATATTCTTTGAATATAAGCCAAAATATCCTAAAAAAGATGAGATCTTTTCTTACCTTTAAATAAGGAGAGTTTTAGAAAAAAACCACATTTATGATGAATAACATTAATTCTACTAAAGTTTATGGTCTTATCAATAATGACGCAACTCTTATCTTTATTGATATTCAAACGACTAATTTTTTGGAACTGGTAAAAAAATTTAAAGAGGATAATAAGTATATTTAAGGAATCATTAGGGAAAATGATAAAAAATCATCAGCAAAACTAAGGTGAGTTAGGGGGAAACCACTAAAAGTATGATAATATAGGTTGGGATGTCGACTGTAAAGCTCATTCAAACCCCTAGATAAATATTCAACAAAAATAATGAATAAAGCAAGAGAAATAGGATCACCTTTGTCTTATACCATGATAGGATTTAAAAAAGCCATGGCTTTTACCATTAATGATCACATCATTGATATTCTTAAAAAGATTAATGAAGGATGAATTAAAACCAAAAAGAGATAATATATTATAAAGAAAGTTCCAATTAAGATTGCCATAGGCTTTAGTAATGTTAAGTTTAAAAATAGCATTACCCGCTTCATTTTAGCATTAACATCATGGATAATTTTTTTGAGTAAGAAGCACATTATTAAAAATGTCACGGCCTTTAACAAATCCAATTTGACTAAGGGATATTATTTTAGGAAGCAACAAAGCCAATCTTCCCATAATGATCTTAGAGTTTATCTTATTTAAGAAAGAACATAAACTTATAGGTCTAAAGTCCTCCCAAAACTTAATCACCTCTTTTTAAAGAATCAAAATTATGTTAGAGAAAGAGAAAAACTTAGGATCAAGATATCCATTAAAAAAATCTCAAACAGCAACCATCACATCCACTTTAATGATTTCCCAAGCATTTTGAAAAAAAAACTTAATAGTGAAGCTACATGACTAGTTACAGACTTAGAATTCGTCCCTTTAATGGAATATAAAATCTCTTTTTCAGAGGGGATCTAAGTAAGAAAATTATTATCATCCTCATTAATTAATTCATGAATGATGAGAGGATTATAAATAGGATCAGGGCTAATGTTATTATTAAAAATAATTTTAAAATTTAACCCTAGAAGTTGCAATCAACTCTTCACTATCATAAGAAATACCATTAGGAGTAGAGATTTTATGAATATGATTCATAGCCCTTTTATTAGCAATACCATAAAAATATTCAGTATTCTAATCACCATTCATTAAAAATTAGAGGCTATTTTTGTCTCCAAAAGGCTTCTTCCTTCTCCTACAACTAATACGTACAAATCAACTTTAGCTTTATTAAGAAGATGCAACTTATCATTAGAAGAATCATTCAACTAAAGACTATACAATTAATTAACATTCCTTTCAGCCTACATAATATTGGATTTAAAAAAAAATACATTTTTTCCACTAACTCAGCTTCTGTTTCAACCTTTTTCAGCTTAAACCACAGTTTGACCATACCATAAATATTATCATTAGGAAACATATAAAAATGCAAATTTTTTTCATCAATCTTACCGAAAGATTTAGCTAAAGCCCACATGTTTTGAAATCTTAAAGCAAACGACACAAAAACCTTGTGAAGATTAATACTAAGTAAGATAGGAGAATGCTTAGAAAGAGTTCTACTCAAATGCTCAACATGAATCATAGAAAAATCAACAATCTTACTGTTGTTAAAAAGAATACAATCAAGTCTTTGCCATATGGTGGCTCTATTCCAAGTAAAGGTTCCCTCAGAATAACCAATATCATGCTGATTACAATCCAGAATCATATTATTAAAATCTTTCATAGCTTCAACAACACTAGAAATTGTATTGAAATCACCAACAAGCCACAAGACATTAAAACTCAAAGAAAAATCAACAATTGTTTCCAAAGGCTCACTCTACCTAAACAAGAACAAGAAGAATAAATAAAGGAACCATAATATTTAAACCAATAAAATTTAGTTTGAGTGTGAACAACCTGAGGGTAATCATAAATAATGTCAATACTGACAGGGCTTTTCCAAAAAATTCAACATTCGTGCAATTAGTAAATCTCATATTAAAACCAAGATGAATGGCCATAGAAGCTAATTTAGAAGATGAAATAAGAGGTTCAATTAAAACAAAAACAATAACATTATACATTCAACACAAGTTTCTAACTCTATCTCTAGAATCAGAACCTCCCATACCTTTCACATTCCAAATAAGAGCATTAACCATCAGTGTCTTTTAAAAACTTTGAGCTCTTGTAGAACGATGAGTGGGTAAAGGAGCATTCTTGTTGTGTTTATATTTCTTCTTGCCGACTTTTGTAAGTCATTATCATCCTTAAAGTTAACACCACTCCCTTTAGGAGAAGACAAGGAAGTAACAATATTAACATAATAATTCTTTGATTCCATAGCAGCAGAAGCATCACTAGAATTAGGAACAATTTTCCACTCCTCACAAGCATCATTTCTCATGAAACAAGAAGCATCTAAAGAAAAACCATTCAATTCATTATCATTCTCTTTATTAACCAATTTAGTAGAAGGATTAGGTAACAAATTTTGATTCTCTATAGGATTGTTATGCATCATAGAGTTTACAAATACAATTAGAATAGGTTATCCACATCCTCATTAATAACATCAAATTTATCAAAATTAGTCTAATCTTTATGAAGAAGAACATTATCAGTCGCATTAGGTAAAATAATATTAGCATGTAATTGAACATTTGACTCCTCCTCCACCCTAGGTTTATTATTGGAAGATGGAACCAAGGGTTCTGAAAGGAAATTGGTAATAATATTACACTACAGGAATACACGCTATTACTGGCAGAATATATCCGCCGGTAACATGTAAAATCCGACGGAAGTCCTTGGTTTCCAGCACATTTCCGTCGGATTTTTGTGCGCCGGTTTGGTGCACGTCAAAAAATGCCTTCTGATGTTTATAAGACACCGAAAACCTTTTCGGAGACCTCTCCGACGCATTACCGGCGCAAAAAATGTTAGCCAAAATGGCATTTTTAACCGTTTATTCCGGCGATATGTGCATCGGACGTTTACGATGTAACGATCCAACAGAAAATACCGGCGGATAAAATGTCGTAGGTTCGCCGTAAATAAATTACGGCTTGTTTTCGACGAATAAATGGCACCGGGAAATGCCGGCGGAAAAGACGCCGTAAGCTGCGCCGGCAAATTTTGGCGGATAAAAAAATGCCGGCATGATTGCACCGATTCATTGTATCGTCGTTTCCGTCATATTTCCGATGCAAAATCCACCGAAAATCTGTAGCAATCACACAAAAAAAAATTGCCTTCCCAGCCAATAATTGGATTTCCACAAATGCAAACATATACAAGTACATATCCACAACACAGATATACACATCACAGATGTAAATAACTTCAACATATTCTCAAAAATATAAATATCCATTAAAACAAATTATTAAATAGCATCAACCAATTAAAAACATCACATATTATTCAATTACACAGATTCAAAGAAAAAAATAAGTTCATATGACTATACTAAACTACTCTGAATCCGTGGACTCTTCCTCAGCTGGAGCTACCTCTTTCCAATCAACTGCTCCCTCATTTTGTGCATTTCATCCAACAACTAGTTGTGTTGCTCCTGCATCTACATTTGAACCTGTGCTTGCAATTAAGCTTGCCAATCAGCTTGTGATTTCCTTACTTGTTCTAGCTCTGCTTGAAGGGCAGTTATTTGTTGAGCTTTTAAGGACTCATGTGAACTGGATGCAGTAGAGGAGGTCATCCCCTCGTATGCCTGAGCTTGCAAACCTAAACCATAAACTCTATCATGCTGCATTCCTCCGATGGCCTGCGACCAGATGCGGTACTCAGAAAACTCCACAGAGCTGCCAGAAAAGCCCTCACCTGATGCGGCATGACTCTCTCGAAGCCGTATATATTCCTCATGTGAAAGTAGAATATAAATATATATAATTAAACTAAAAATAGAAATTATTAAACACATATATATATACTTACATGGGCTTTTCTTGCTCTCTCATCAATCCATTGTTGATCTTCCTATTGCTTATGAGTGTGACTATATAATTCCATAGGAGTCGGTTCTCTACCCAGCATATCTTTCTGTTAGAATTAAGATAATTCTATTAATATTTGTATTAAAAAAAATTTAAAATTCATTACCAAACGTCTCCTATGCTTAGTATGTGGAATGGAGCCGCTAGTATGAAGAGAACTACCAACATCAGAAGCTCTGTTTTATTGATTTTTATCCCTCCTCCTGCTATACTCTGTGCTGCCCCAAGTAGTGTTCAACTCAGCCCATATAACCTCTCCAATCCACAATGGTCGCTTGCCATACTTTTTAATGTCTGTGAACATGCCGCGCATCCGAGTGGACCCACGCTTCTCAAAATTCTTTCTAATCTTATCATTGTGCTGGGGCAGCCAACAAAAATTTTTTTGCATTCAAATACATACAATATATAATATATAGAATTTTTAGCTTAAGTAAAAAAGAATAAATTATTTAACATAAAAACTAATACCCAAAAATACCTCAAACTCTCTAAACCACATTTCCCGAACTTCTTTCGGGACTTTCTTCCAAGAAACGTAAGGAGCGTCAAACCTGCTCCGTATGATGTCCCGTATTTTATGTGTCAGTTATTTTGATGGGTATAACCTACAAAAATAAGGTTATGTGAAACAACTATATAATATAAAATAAAAATATTCGTTAGCTTAAATAAAAGAGAATGTACGTACGTGTCACCCTCATGTGCTATCAACATTCGACCATCTGTCGTCTACTCTGGTGCAGCTGGTGTCGAAGGTCCAGCTGCAGCAGGCAGATGGGGTGGTGGGGGATAATATGGTGGAATATATGGTGGATATGGATAAGTAGGAGGGGCACCAGCATAAGGTGAGGGTGCATAGTATGGGTAGAAAGAAGTACTCTGCGCGGGATATGGTGAAGGAAATCGGGGGTCTGCTAAGTAGAACTGCGGGCTACTGGCTCTAGGAGTGGGTGAAGGCTGAGTAGCAGGCTGAGACGAGGTGGTCCCCTCAGTACGTACTGGCCTAGCTAGTCCAGCTGTAGTGATCTTCTTGGTGCGTCTATTAAAAATATTTTTGATCAATTCTCTACTAGGCTCTTTACCTGAAGCCATCTACACATAAATAAATAAGAAATATTAGAAATATGAGTTATAACAAAAATTTAATAAAAATTAATGCAGCATTGAAGTAAAATGCAGTGAAATAAAATACAGTGAAGTAAAAATGTAGTGAAGTAAAAAAAATGCAGTGAACTAAAAAAATGCAGTGCAGTAAAAAAATGCAGTGAACTAAAAAAATGCAGTGAACTAAAAAAATGTAGTGCATTAACAATGCATTGAAGTAAAAAAATACAGTGAACTAAAAAAATGCAGTGAAGTAATAATAAAATAAATACAGTGAAGTAAAAAAAAATTTAATTTACCTTATGTTATCTCATCATTTGTTGATTCACTTTCATATGATGATACATTTCTAGCACTATCAGATTCATCATTACTTTCCTCTATGGTTAAATCTACCTCCTCTAACTGCAACTCGCTCTCATTAATTCTGATTTGGTCATCCACATTGATTGGGAGATTTTTTAAATTTGACATAAACTCTTCTTGATGTGCTGATGGTATTGAAGTGGTTTTCTCACTTACTCCCCTTGGTTTTGTCTTCATAACTACCAGCCAATCCTGTTTGCCTCGTATTCTGCTTGGATAGTTAGCATAATAGACTTTAGTTGCCTGACTAGCAATGATGAATGGATCAAATTTTGCATATCTCCTACCCCGCTTTACTTCTGTTATAACATAAATTGGATGTACTCTTGTGCCTCTATTTTCTACTAGATCAAACCATTCACAATTGAAGAGATACACAGTATTCCTGTGACCGGGATATTCCACCTCTAATATTTCTTTTAATACCCCATAGTATTTAGAATCATCCCCTGTATGGGTGTTCCCTCTTACACATACGCCAAAATTTTCTGTCTTCCTACCTTCACACTAATTTTTTGTTTGGAATTTATAACGACCATTGACCACAAATATTTGATAACATTTAACTAATCTATTTGGTCCTCAAGCTAACTCAAATAGCTCTGAATACTGCAAATCACTGTCTTCAGTGTATACCTTTAAATGAACAAGATGTTATTGTTATTAATATTAATTGCATGTAGAACTAATTAATTAAGACTAATTATTCAAAATATACCGTATTTTTAAACCAAGCAGTGAATTCTTTCTCCACTATCTTCTGGACTTCTCCTTCTTCTGATGTACTTAAACCATCAATAAACCTCCTACAAATTATCATTTTGAGTTTAGAACAAAGTTTAGAAGAATAATGAAAATATGAACAAATTAACTCATACTTACTCGAGATACGACTCAACTTCATCATAGTTAAGCAAGATATACAATGTGATAATTATCATCTCCTTATCAGTCAAATAGCCACTCATCCACCTAAGCATCTCATCTCTGCAACACTTAACTTAGTATTATGTTTCTCTTTTTATGGCCAACATTCGGCACCAAAAAGCATTGCAAGTCTCACCACCATCTTATAGAATTTTCACTTATGTTTGAGGGGGACTTCCATAATTCAAGTCAAAAAGATATGGACTTGAGGCAGATCCTTTATGTAATCCAGACAAAATAGGAAAATACTTGGTCAAACCACCTTGTGTTTGAACACAAGTAATAGCTCATGCATATATATCTTTAATGTTTTGAATACAAACATTATTAACTCCTTTTTTTCAAGAACTCTCCATAGCACATCTCTTGAAACTTTATCATATGCTTTCTCTAAATCAACAAAAATCATATGTAGATCCTCCTTACTCTCTCTATATTTGTCCATCAAACCTCTCAAAAAAAGTATGGCTTCCATAATAGTTCTACCCGGCATGAATCCAAAGAAATTACATGAAAAAAAAACTTACAATCGACGAGAGGGACGCGACTTACAATCGATAGGAGGCGGTAGGCGGAAACTCACGTTCAGAAATGGAGCTCTCGTCGGTGATGAAGGCGATGATCGTCGGCGACATCCGGTGACCGTCCACACAGCTCAGCGACGTTGATCTACGTGAGCGACGGTGGGCGATGAGGGAAACACCGGAGATGCAAGAGAAATGAATGAATGAAATGAGCAGCCAGAGGGGCTCGGGTTCGGAAATAGGGCTTTCGCCGGCGGATTTTCTGGCATCCCAGACGCCAGAACACATTCTAGCGCATTTTGCACCTGTTTCAAGTCGTTGAGTTTAAAACAACCATCGCATTATCCACCGTTAAATGCGCCAGACATTTTCCGCCTTAAAGTACGCCGGTTCTAGTGAAATGCTGGTATATTCCGAAGTTAAGCCCGGTGGATTAGATGTCAGAAATTTTTCGGCTTAACGTGAGCCAGAAAAAATGCCGTAATATTTCCTTCGCACTATGCGCCAGTATAAACGCCGTATTTACCGACGCAAAATATTCCGCCGGAAATTCTGACAGTAATCGCGTGTTTTTCTGTAGTGTTACCATTAGTCTCTAGTTATACAGATTTGGATTCATCATCCACAAAAGTTGAAGGAGGAGCTTTTTTGAGAACCGAATGCAGTACAAAATAATTGTTCATAGCATGACCGTGAATCTTACAATCATTAAAAAAATTTGCGACTTTTTCAAATTTAACTTTCTGCATATTCCCAAGAGATTCCAAACCTAATCAGAATTCTTTAGGATGCTTTTTAGTGATATCCCCTTCAACAAGGATACAAACCACCAAAAGCATCATCTTGTAGGTCGTTGCTTGGTCCGTTTCAAGTGGTATATAAAAAATGGAACCCAAAGCATGCAACACATGACAATTGAAGAAATGTAAACATAAATTAGGGAGGAATCCAAGTCAGAATGATTGGGAATTCTTCTTTAATATCAAAAAAATGATGTCCATTTAAGACACATCCGACAGTTGTTAATGTAATAAGACCACCTAGCAAAAACTCTATTTTAGTACAAATCATTAGCAAGTTGAATTGATACATGACGTGCATCCAACAACCCAGTAGAAAATAAATAGGTGAGTTTCATATTTCCAAAAAAAAAAAATAGAATCCAAATTCAGACTACACATAGAAAGTTTTTCAACTAATGAAAACTGAAAAGATGAAGCAAGTTTAACAGCATCTTCATCCAAAATCAACACAGCCGACCCACCTTTAAAAGTCGCATGAGTAAATGATAAAGCATGATCATTGGAAGAGGAACTACCATAACTACATCTTTCAAAGGCTGTGAAGACGGAATTTTACCATTCCCATTCACGCCAAAAAAAACCTTGATTCTTATTAGAAGTAATCAGTAAAGAAGTTCCCAATGGTTTCGACACAGTAGGCGCCATCATGCTAAACTTTGATCCATGGGACATAGAAGGACCTAACAACATAAGAGCACATAGACTACAGATCCACGCACAGGGAATAGAAAATCAATCGAAGGTGAAGAAAAAACTTTATTCGAAGCAAAGGCCAAATGGAACCCTAGAATCACTAGAGAGAAAAGATATATGTTAAATGTGTTAAAGTTAATGCAAGCGAAAGTGAAGCAGAAGAAGATGAGATTTCAATTTAATATATAGACCAAAAGAAAGGAAGTCAAAATAAAAAATTAATTGATTTATTTGATTTCTCCAATACTAACTTCATGTTAATATTTATTATGCAACAAAGTTGATGACATGAAATAAAAAGAATTACCAAATATGATGATCACAAATTGGTAAGGCATGATGAAGATTTTTTGAAGCGGTTAGCATAATTTCTAAATTGGTAATTTGATCTAAATAATTTAAGATTGTAAACTGTCATAATTTGAAAAATTATAACTAAGATATATATATATATTGTTGCGTGCTAGAATATACGCGGCAGTAGAGTTAGAAAATATTCGTCTTAGCGTTGCACGAGTATTCCGCACACAAACAGAAAAGAGAAATGAACACCAAGGTTTTTACGTGGAAAACCCAAAAGAGGGAAAAAATCACGGGGCCTCGCCCAGTTGCAAAAATCCATTAGTATTGGTTTGAAGTACAAAGGTTGATCCGTCTTACAAATCAAGACGATCAGTTTACAATCAACTTCTCACAAAGTTGCAAAGTTCTACAAATTCTCGGCATTTCCCGAAAATCTGGCAGAGTTCCGGCGTCTTCAGGCGGCAGGAAGAGCTCCGGCTGTGGTCGAGGAGGAGAGGAATCGCCTTTTCCCCTTTTCCTTCTTCTTCTCTTCTTCTTCTCCCTCTTCACTTCAGTCCCTTTGGTGTAGAATGAGGGCTCTATTTATATTTTTTCTGGAGTGGCATAGCCCGTAAATAGGTGTGAGATCAAAGGCGAATTGGGAGTGTTTTGAATGGATGGCCGATATCGAATCCTTTGATCATGCACCGTTCGTTGGGAAATTGAAGGCCTTAATGATGTCAAAATTCGGAGATCTTGGGCTCGTTGGATTCGTCTTGTCGAGCCGTTCGATTCGAGTATATGCTCATCAAAATCAGAGACCGTTTGGTAATTCAAATTGCGGTTTGAACCTTCCGACAGCGCTTTGAGCCCTTGATTCGGACTCATTTGGGCTCGAATTGGGTCGAATTTGGTGTCGTTGGATTTGTATTTCCAAACGCTCAGTTTGATTATAAGCTCGCTGAAATCGGAGTTCATATGCTCTCAAATTTAATTTTTGAAGTTTCCAAACTGATTTTGCCTCAAGATTCGTGCCCAATCAAAGATAATTTTATGATGACGTATCAGTTGCCCCCCTATTTTCAGACGCCGAAGTTCCAGGAGTCCGAAAAAATGCGTCAAAAATTTTAAAGAATTTTCTCGAACGAGTCGGAATTATTCTTATGTGTGGGGGCCTCGAATGGCCTTGAAAGTGTCAAAATTGAGTCCGGGACGTCGAAAAACGGTCCTGGGGACCCCATAAACGTCGAATTTGGACTTGTTGGGGGCGAAAAACGGGCCCGAAATAGTCCGGGCGGTCGAACCTGCCGTCCGCCGCCGTGTAGCTGGCGCATAAGACCGCGGCAGCGCCCGCGGTCGCAAGTTGCGGCCGGACCGACCTGAGCGCTGCGCCCGTGCGTGGCTTGGGCTGGATTCGCATGCGCGGCTAGGTGGACCACGCTTGGCTGGGTGGACCACGCCCACGCGTGGCTGGGTGGACAGCAGGCTTGTGCCTGCGCGGCAATGTCGCGGCTGCAGATGCCGCCGGCGGTGGCCGGCTGCTGGCTTCATGCGGCCAGTCGCGATCTGCATGCCACGCCCACGGATTAATGCGCTGGTCGCGTCGTTTCACGTGGCCGGTTGGCTGTACCTACTTAAGTGGGGCCCACCAGCCAAAAATATGCATTTTTTGGCCTTTTGGGGTCCAAAAAATTCTGAAAAAATCGGAAAAAATTTAGAAAAATCAGGAATTTTGAAAACTGCAATAACTACCTCCTATTCTCTTCAAAATCTATAAATAGGCCCCCTAGGCCTTTAGAAAACTTGCAACTTCTCTTTCTTTCTCCCTCTGGCTCTCTGGCGGCTGAGGCTTCGGCTATTTGCGAGCGGGAAACTTCCCCTGCTCGAATTAGAGCCCCTCATCGCTTGCAGGAGTTACGGGATTTTTCTTTCTTCCCCCACGACTTTCTGACGGTTGAGGCTTCCGCTATTTGCGAGCTGGAAATTTTCCCTGCTCGAATTAGTGCCCCTCCTCGCGTGCAGGAGTTACGGGATTTTTCTTCCGCCCCAACGGCTTTCTGACGGTTGAGGCTTCCGTTATTTGCGAGCGGGAAACTTCCCCTGCTAGAATTAGCGCCCCTCCTCTCGTGCAGGAGTTACGGGATTTTTCTTCCGCCCCCACGGCTTTCTGACGGTTGAGGCTTCCACTATTTGCGACGGGAAACTTCCCCTGCTCGAATTAGCACCCCTCCTCTCGTGTAGGAGTTACAGGATTTCAATGTCGTTTGAGAGGAAGTTTACTGGCGATGGACGATCAAGTTGAAGCCCATTAGCAGTCAACGATCGAGTGTGGAGCCAAAGGAAAGAGTTCGAGGGTACGTTGCAAGTAGTAGTCGAGCGAGAAGCCGGTGACGAGTAGTAGTCCGTTGACGAGCAGATGTCCGACGACAAGGAGAACTCTGACGTCGTGTAGAAGTACCGCCTCAGGAAGAAAACCGATGAAAGTTCATTGACGGTCAGAAGTTCGACAACGAGTAGAAGTCCGCTGACGAGCAGAAGTCTGATGACAAGGAGAAGTCCGACTTCGTGTTGAAGTACTATAGGGTAGAAGACCGACGAAAGTTCTTCGACGGGTAGAAGTCCGACGACGATTAGTAGTCTGACGACAGGCAGAAGTCTAACGTCTTGTTGAAGTACAGCGTCGGGTGGAAGACCGATGAAAGTCCATCGACTGGCAGAAGTCCGGCGACGGGTAGAAGCGGCCTCGGGCAGAAGACCAATGAAAGTTCGTCGATGGGCAGAAGTTCGATGACGAGTAGAAATCCACTGACGAGCATAAGTTCGACGACGGGGAGAAGTCCGACGTCGGGTAGAAGTACTGTCGGGTAGAAGACCGACAAAAGTTCATCGACGAGCAGAAGTCCGACGACGTGTAGAAGTCCGCTAATGAGCAGAAGTCCGACGATGGGGAGAAGTCCGACGTCGGGTAGAAGTACTGTCAGGTAGAAGACAGACGAAAGTTCGTCGACGAGCAGAGTTCCGACGAAAGTTCTGCAAGGCAAAAATTCAGCAACAGGAGGAAATTCAACATCGGGTAGAAATTTAACTTTATGGAGAAGTTAAATGGAAGTCCCTTGACGTCATTCTGGCGACGTTAACCAAGGATGTAAGACCTATCCGAGGTTGTATGTTAGAGCTTTTGCTCGATGATGTTATCCTGTTTGGAAGAGGTCGAGAGAATCCACTAAGGATGTAACACCTATCCGAGGTTGTATGTCGGAGCCTCTGCTCGACGACATTAACCTGTGTGGAAGAGGTCGAGAGAATCCACTAAGGATGTGAGACCTATCCGAGGTTGTATTTCGGAGCCTTTGCTCGACGACGTTAACCTGTGTGGAAGAGGTCGAGAGAATCCACCAAAGATGTAAGACCTATCCAAGGTTGTATGTCGGAGCCTTTGCTCGAAGACGTTAACCTGTATGGAAGAGGTCGAGAGAATCCACCAAGGATGTAGGACCTATCCGAGGTTGTATGTCGGAGCCTCTGCTCGACGACATTAACCTGTGTGGAAGAGGTCGAGAGAATCCACCAAGGATTTGAGACCTACCCGAGGTTGTATGTCGGAGCCTTTGCTCGACGACGTTAACCTGTGTGGAAGAGGTCGAGAGAATCCACCAAGGATGTAGGACCTATCCGAGGTTGTATGTCGGAGCCTTTGCTTGACGACGTTAACCTGTGTGGAAGAGGTCGAGATAATCCACCAAGGATGTAGGACCTATTCGAGGTTGTATGTCGGAGCCTTTGCTTGACGACGTTAACATGTGTGGAAGAGGTCGAGAGAATTTCCCTTGGATTGATTTTGCTTTGATTGGGAGGGGGAGAACACCGCATATATCCCGAATCAAAGGTGAATAATGGTCTATCTTTAGACCGTTACTGTCTTTTTTAGGTGAAGATTAAGACCTTGCCCAAGAAGTAGAAGCCCACCAGGAGACTGTATAAGGCTTGTAATTGATTGGAAGTATCCTTACATGTCGCTGGGATTTTTCCAAAATATCATCTTGATATAGAAAGCATTTGAGGATCTTTTTGATCAGAATTGGGGTCAAAGTTGCCCCCCAGTCTGCATTTGATGCAACAATGACTGATGTCAGTAAGTTGATAAGAGCGATCTTTTGATATTGGAGCAAAAGTTTCCCCCCAGTCGGGAATCATGTTCCCACAGACGGCGCCAAACTGTTGCGTGCTAGAATATACGCGGCAGTAAAGTTAGAAAATATTCGTCTTAGCGTTGCACGAGTATTCCGCACACAAACAGAAAAGAGAACTGAACACCAAGGTTTTTACGTGGAGAACCCGAAAGAGGGAAAACACCACGGGGCCTCGCCCAGTTGCAAAAATCCACTGGTATTGGTTTGAAGTACAAAGGTTGATCCGTCTTACAAATCAAGACGATCAGTTTACAATCAACTTCTCACAAAGTTGCAAAGTTCTGCAAATTACCGGTGTTTCCCAAAAATCTGGCAGAGTTCCGGCGTCTTCAGGCAGCAGGAAGAGCTCCGGCTGTGGTCGAGGAGGAGAGGAATCGCCTTTTCCCCTTTTCCTTCTTCTTCTCTTCTTCTTCTCCCTCTTCACTTCAGTCCCTTTGGTGTAGAATGAGGGCTCTATTTATAGTTTTTCTGGAGTGGCATAGCCCGTAAATAGGTGTGAGATCAAGGGCGAATTGGGAGTGTTTTGAATGGACGGCCGATATCGAATCCTTTGATCATGCACCATTCGTTGCAAAATTGAAGGCCTTAATGATGTCAGAATTCGGCTATCGTGGGCTCGTTGGATTCGTCTCGTCGAGCCGTTCGATTCGAGTATAAGCTCATCAAAATCGAAGACCGTTTGGTAATTCAAATTGCGGTTTGAACCTTCCTACAGCGCTTTGAGCCCTTGATTCAGACTCATTTGGGCTCGGATTGGGTCGAATTTGGTGTCGTTGGATTCGTATTTCCGAGACGCTCAGTTTGACTATATATATATGTTGCATCCAGGAGTATTCGTGGCGGTAGAGAAATATAAGATTTAACGTCTTAGCGTTGTACAAAAATCCGGCACGCAATCAGATAAAGAGAGAGGGTCTAACATTTATGAGACATCAAGTTTTTTACGTCGAAAACCCCTGAAAAGGGGGAAAAAACTATGGGGCATGTGTTTGATGTACATTATATGAAGTACATTACATGTTGGGAATACAAAGAGTCATTGTTGACGTAGTCGCTTTGTTGGAAGGACTGTAGTCGGCGGGTGACGTAAGTCAGAAGGACTGTAGTCGGCGGGTGACGAAGGTCAAAAGGACTGTAGTCGGCGGGCGACGTTAGTAAGGAGAACTGTAATCGGCTAGCGACGGAGGTTGAAAGGGTAGTTGTCAGTGGGCGACGGAGATCGGGAGGATCGTTATCTTGCGACGGAGGCTGGAAGGACTATGTCTGACGATGAAGGTCAGAAGGACGGCGTCAAGTAGAAGTCCAAAAATGAAAAGAAATCCATCTTCGGATATACGTCCAGCTAAATTTCGATAACCGGTGGAAGTTCGACGTCGGGTAGAAACTTGGCGAAGAGTGAAGGTCCGACGTCGAGTAGAAGTTCGAAGTCTGTTGGTGGCTGAGGAGAACTCCGACATCATTTGAGCGGAGTTTCGGCGTTAGGAGGGAACTCTGTCGTTAATTGGGAAGAATTTCAAAAATTCATGGAAGTTGGGCAGAATTCTGGCATCCCGTGGAAGTTGGGCAGAATTCCGGCGTTCTCCCAAATATCCGGCAGAAACCCGGCGTGTTCGGGTGGCGGGAAGAACTCCGACAGTGGTCGAGGAGGAGTTGATTCTTCTTCCCCTTCTCTTCTTCTTCACTTCTTCTTCTTGCTTCTTCTTCTTGCTTGGGGTCCCTCTGTCATGAGAAATGAGGGCTCTATTTATAGTTTTTCTAGAGTGGCATTACTTGTAAATAGGCGTGAGATCAGGGGCAAATAGGAAGTGGTTGAATAGACGGCTGATATTGGATCCTTCGATCGTGCACCGTTCGTTGGACATTTAAAGACCTTAGTGGTGTCGGAATTTAGCAATTGTGGGCTCGTTGGATTTGTCTTGTCGAACCGCTTGATTCGACTATAAGCTCGTCAAAATCGGGGACCGTTTGGCAACTCAAATTGTGGTACAAACTTTCCAACTGTGCTTCAGGTGCTCGATTTGGGGTCATTTGGGCACAGATTGAGTTGAATTTGGTGTCGTTGGGTTCGTATTTCCGAGACAATTAGTTCGAGTATAAGTTTGCTGAAATTGGAGTTCAGATGATTCCGGATTTAATTTTTGAAGTTTTCGGCTAGCTTTTTGCCTCGAGATTCGTGCCCGATCAAGATAATTTTATGATGACGTATCAGTTGCCCCCCTATTTTTATACGTTGAAGCTCCAAGAGTCTAAAAATACTTGTTGCGAAATTTTACATTGGCCGAATCCCAAAAAATTGCATTCCAAAAGTTGAACACTTGCACAAACTTGCTCATAGAGGTCCCGTTGAGCTTCGAAAGTGTTCCCCCTTCTCTAACAAAAAACTATAAATAGACCCCTAAGGCCTTTAGAAAAATTGCCCCCTCTCTTCTTTCTCCCTCTAGCTCTCTGACAGTTGAGGCTTTCCGCTATTTTCGAGTGGTAAATTTCCCCTGCTCGACTTAGCGCCCCTCATCTTGTGCAGAAGTTAGGGGATTTCTTCCCCCCTCTGCTTTCTGATAGTGGAGGCTTTTCGCTATTTTTGAGTGGGAAATTTTTCCTGCTCGACTTAGCGCCCCTCCTCTTGTGCAGAAGTTAGGAGATTTCTTCCCCCCTTCCTTTGGCTTTCTGACAGTGGAGGCTTTCCGCTATTTTTAAGTGGAAAAATTTTCCAGCTTGACTTAGCGCCCCTCCTCTTGTGCATAAGTTAGGGGATTTCTTCCCCCCTTCTAGCTTTCTAACAATGGAGGCTTTCCGCTATTTTTGAGTGGGAAATTTTCCCTGCTCGACTTAGCGCCCCTCCTCTTGTGCTGAAGTTAGGGGATTTCTTCCCCCCCCCCCCCTCTAGCTTTCTAATAGTGGAGGCTTTCCACTATTTTTGAGTGGGAAATTTTTCCTGCTCGACTTAGCGCCCCTCCTCTTGTGCAGAATTTAGGGAATTTCTTCCCCCCCTCTGGCTTTCTGACAGTGGAAGCTTTTCACTATTTTCGAGTAAGAAATTTCCCCTGATTCATGGGGCCGGAGCAGTATGTTATGCCGACATTCTGGCGACAGATGTATAGTGTTAACTGAATTGAGGTCTGATGAAGACCAAATTATAATATTTCTTTGAAGAAGAAGTTGTAGGAGATGCTTGTGTGCAATAGAGAAGAAGTCTTTCGAATCCACTAAGGATATGATTGTAACTTATATGGTTGATGGCGATGTAATTTTTACTTTCAGATTCTTGGAAAAAATGAACTTGATGTACAATTTTTATAATATAACTCCAATGATATTTCATGGAATCTTTATAGAAAGAATTTTGTTAGCTCAGAATATTGCTCGATGATGTTGACATATGTGGAAGAAGTCGAGAGAATCCACCAAGGATGTAAAACCTATCCGAGGTTTTATGTCAGAGCCCTGCTCGATGATGTTAACCTATGTGGAAGAGGTCGAGAGAATCCATCAAAGATATGAGACCTTTCCGATGTTGTATGTTGGAGTCTTTGCACGACGACGTTAACCTGTGTGAAAGAGGTCGAGAGAATCCACCAAGGATGTAAGACCTATCTGAGGTTGTATGTTAGAGCCCTACTCGATGACGTTAACCTGTGTGGAAGAGGTTGAGATAATCCACCAAGGATGTAAGACCTATCCGAGGTTGTATGTTTGAGCCTTGCTCGATGACGTTAACCTGTGTGGAAGAGGTCGAGAAAATCCACCAAGGATGTAAGACCTATCCGAAGTTATTTGTCGGAGCAATTTGCTCGACGATGTTAACCTGTGTAGAAGTGGTCAAGAGAATCCACCAAGTAGGTAAGACCTATCTGAGGTTGTATGTCAGAGCCCTACTCGATGACATTAATCTGTGTGAAAGAGGTCGAGAGAATCCACCAAGGAGGTAAGACCTATCCGAGGTTGTATGTCGGAGCACTTTGTTCGACGACGTTAACATGTGTGGAAGAGGTCAAGATAATCCACCAAGGATGTAAGACGTCGTTGGGTTCGTATTTTCGATCGATAATAAAGTCCAGCAGGGGACTATGTCAGGTGCTTGATTTGGGCTCAGATTGAGTTGAATTTGGTGTCGTTGGGTTCGTATTTTCGAGACGATCAGTTCGAGTATAAGTTTGCTAAAATCAAAGTTCAGATGATTTCAGATTTAATTTTTGAAGTTTCCGACTAGCTTTTTGCCTCGAGATTCCTGCCCGATCAAGATAATTTTATGATGATGTATATATATATATATATATATATATATGCTGATGTAAGAAGATTATGTCATCGCTCTCTTGGAGAAGAATGAGTTGTCATCAAACAACCAGAATGACTTTGATATTCATTTATGGCACAATGCTAAATGCAACCTAGAGAATGATATATACATTATAGGAAAATCTCTGCTTAACGGTGGAATTTTTTGCTGAATATTGTCCGCCGGTAGAAGTGGTGGTTTAACCGATGGATATTCCGCTAGTAACGTACCGCCGGATTTTTCGGCGGATAGTGAAATTATTAGATGTGCCAAGAGGGGGGTGAATTGGCTGATTAAAAGCTTATTTAATGAAAAGAAATATCTTTTTATGACTTTATGCGGAAGCGAATTTCATTCACAATAAAAAGATAGATAATCAATTTCACCCACGTAATTAATCACAATAAAAATGAATGCGGAAATAAAGTGCGAAAATAATAAGGAAAGAACACACCGATTTATTGTGGTTCGGTCAAACCATGACCTACGTCCACTCTCCGGAGGCACCCTCCGAGTATTACACTAAACCTTTAGTGATTCTCCTTTAGCCCCCACACCTAGGCAGAGAAGCCCTTACACAATCACTTCCACCTTCCCCGGTGCGGTGGAGGAGCCGGGTACTTTGACACCAACGAGATCTTCTTCTTCCCAAAACTTCCTTCAAGATGAACCTTGAATCCGATGGTACTGAGATGCAAGCTCGCTGGAGCAACCGTGTGAAATCTCCTTCACACTCCCTTGAAACCCCCTCCAAGGTTCTTCTCCCTCTCTCAAACTCCACCCTTTTCTCTCTCCCTTTCAAGTCCTCTCTTCAAGTTTTCTCTAGAAAAACGAAGCCACAATGGCTGCCAAAAGACTCTTACAAAGTCTTATGAGAGTGCTTAAATAGAGGGCTAAAAAACCCTTAAAATACTCAATTTAGCCGTCAAATATCGTACCGTACGATCGTAAGATCGTCCAGTATGATGTGCAGAAATTGACCTGTTAGTACTGTATAATCCAGTTCGTATTGTACGATCCAAATGACAAATTTCAGCCATTTTGATTGCATAATCTCAGGATTAACTTAGGCAATATTTTAAACATCGTACAGTACGATTATACAACTTTTCAAATTCAAATTTTTGCCTAATTTAATGGACTGTGAGCTTTCTAATTATAACAGATCGTACGATATGATGTGGTGATCGTACAGTACGATTAGTTATATTCAAAAATAATTTTTATAGAAAAATAAAAAATTTTAATTTATTTCTGTTACACCAGATCGTATAGTACGAAATAAATTCATATAGTACGATGAACATAAAAGTTAAAATATTTATAATCATTTTTTGCTCCCTCTATATGTGTGCATGATCAACAAACTAACATACATCATTACAAGACTTAACTCAAAAAATAAAAATTGCAGACTCATTTAATACGACCAATTCTACACAATCTTGAGCCTTGAATCTTCAAAGAACGGTGCATGATGTACCTTAAATATTAGTCAACATAGAAAAAAATATGTACTATAAATATCAAGAGAAATAAAAGATTAATAAATATTATTTGTTATCATCAAAATCATAAACTCGGAAGCCCGAGTTGCAACAATCTCTCTCTTTTTGATGATGTCAAATAATATTGGTTGATTTTGCAAATTAAAAAAATTTCTCCTAAACTCCCCCTCACTAAAAGAATTACATTAAAATTAGAGGAAAGCTTTTCTTTTTTTTTTGTTATTATTAAAAAAAACTAAATAACAGCAAAAATTAAAATAAAATATAATAAACAACAATACTTTCTCCCCCTTTGACATTATCAAAAAGAAGAGATAAAATAAATATAAAATAACAACATAATAACGAAACAAAAACATACAATTAAAAAATATTAAACATACAAAACAGATAAAAAATACATACAAAACACATAAAAAAACACACAAACAAACCTTAACATACTTATACCTCATCATCTTGCTCCTGTTCTGATGATTCAGAAACTAAGTCTGCCCATGAGACTTTTTGCTTTTTATCTTTTCCCCATATTACAAACGGTTTATTTTTACTCTTTTCCTTTGTAGGAAGAGTTTTTAAGTTGGGGCATTCACGCTTCAAATGTTCGGGTTTCCTACACCCAAAGCAAATTATGTCAGAAGAAAACTTAACATTTTTATAATTTTTATCTTTACTCTGCTTTTGTTGATGTTCATGCTTGTGCTTCAATAGACTTTCAAATTTATTTGTTATCAATGATATCTCCTTGCTTTAATCATCTACTAAGCCATATTCATCTGTGTGTTTGGCTTTTAGCATAATAGTCTTCTCGTCACTTGCATCAAAAAATCTTTGACTCACACTTTGCTCGTAGGCAATGAGTGAGCCAATTAGATTATTTATAGAATAAGCATTCAAATCTTTTGATTCACATATAGCTGTGACTTTGACATCAAATTTATCAAGTAGAGAACGTAAACTTTTACTAACTTTTTCAAAGTTTGAAAGTTCTCTACCTAAATCATGCAATGACATCACAATTTGATTAAATCTAGCAAACATGTCTAAGATAGTCTCATATGCTTCATGCTGAAAAGTTCATAATCACGCATAGAATATTCAATTTAGATTGTTTGACTTCACTAGTACCTTCATATGAAATGCATAATCTATCCCAAATTTCTTTCCCAGTAGTACATGTAGAGATTTTCATGCAATCGTCAGAATTTAATGCACAAAAAAAAATAATTCAAACATTTAGCATTTAGTTGTACATTGACTAGTTCTATTCTACTCCATTCAGTAAAAGGAACATTAATTTTGACTCCATCTATCATACGTGAAGGTATAGAATAGCCAGTTTGAATCATATGCCACATTCGATAATCAATTGATTGCAAAAACGTTGACATGAGAATTTTCCAAAAATTAAAAGAAATATTTTCAAATAAAGGTGGTTGTGTAATACAATAGTCTTCCATAATGTTACGATTTTCAAAATATGCCATGATTGATTTTTTTAAGGTTTTCTAAAACACTATTTTTGAAACCCGCTCTGATACCAATTGAAATTATGAGATGCGCCAAGAGGGGGGTGAATTAGCTGATTAAAAATTTCTTTAATGAAAAGAAATATCTTTTTATAACTTTATGCGGAAGCGAATTTCATTCATAATAAAAAGATAGATAATCAATTTCACCCACGCAATTAATCATAATAAAAATGAATGCGGAAATAAAGTGCGAAAATAATAAGGAAAGAACACACCGATTTATAGTGGTTCGGTCAAACCATGACCTACGTCCACTCCCCGGAGGCATCCTCCGAGTATTACACTAAACCTTTAGTGATTCTCCTTTAGCCCCCACAGCTAGGCGGAGAAGCCCTTACACAATCACTTCCACCTTCCCCGGTGCGGCGGAGGAGCCGGGTCCTTTGACACCAATGAGATCTTCTTCTTCTCAAAACTTCCTTCAAGACGAACCTTGAATCCGATGGTACTGAGGTGCAAGCTCGCCGGAGAAATCGTGTGAAATCTCCTTCACACTCCCTTGAAACCCCCTCCAAGGTTCTTCTCCCTCTCTCAAACTCTACCCTTTCCTATCTCCCTTTCAAGTCCTCTCTTCAAGTTTTCTCTAGAAAAACGAAGCCATAATGGCTGCCAAAAGACTCTTACAAAGTCTTATGAGAGTGCTTAAATAGAGGGCTCAAAAAACCCTAAAAATACTCAATTCAGCAGTCAAATATCGTACCGTACAATCGCAAGATCGTCCAGTACGATGTGCAGAAATTGACCTGTTAGTACTGTACGATCCAGTTCGTACTATATGATCCAGTTCGTACTATACGATCCAAATGACTAATTTCAGCGGTTTTGATTGCATAATCTCAGGATTAACTTAGGCAATATTTTAAACATCGTACAATACGATTATGATCGTATAGTACGATTATACAATTTTTCAAATTCAAATTTTTGCCTAATTTAATGGACGGCGGGCTTTCTAATTATAACAGATCGTACAGTACGATGTTGTGATCGTACAGTACGATTAGTTATATTCAAAAATAATTTTTCCAGGAAAATAAAATATTTTAGTTTATTTCTGTTACACCAGATCATACAGTACGAAATAAATTCGTATAGTATGATGAATAGAAAAGCTAAAATATTTATAATCATTTTTTGCTCCCTCTATGTGTGTGCATGATCAACAAACTAACATACATCATTATAAGACTTCACTTAATAAATGAAAATTACATACTCATTTAATACGACCAATTCTACACAATCTTGAGCCTTGAATCTTCAAAGAACGGTGTATGATGTACCTGAAATATTAGTCAACATAGAAAGAAATATCCACTGCAAATACCAGGAGAAATAAAAGATTAATAAATATTATTTGTTATCATCAAAATCATAAACTCGGAAGCCCGAGTTGCAACAGATGGACCACTGGAAATTTTCTGACGGAAAAGTTTCCAGTAAAATCATCGATTTTTTATAAAGCCGGTGGTTAATTCCGAAAACAATTACACCAGAAATGACCAACGAAAAATCCACCATCTTATTTAAACCCGACGAAAGGGTTCCGACAGAAAAGCTGCCGAAAATACGACCAAAAAAAGCCTTATTTCCTTTTTCGCGGCCCTGCTCTTCTCATTTCACTCCATTTCTTTCCTACTTGCTCTCACTTCATCAGTCGCTCTCACTCTGTTAGTCGCCTCCGTCACCGACGTTCGCCTTCGTTGCTGAATGCCACCTCCATTGTCAACGTGTTCACCTCTCCGTCGCCAGCGTTCATCGTCTCCATCATTTTCGTTGTGACCACTCCGTCACCATCGTTCCCCGCTCAGTTGCCAAAAATCCACCGTAAATAGCATATTTAGTTTTTCTTTGGTCATGGATGTTCTCGATAGACATTTGCAAGTCATTGTACTATAGTGTATGCATTTTGTTGATGATATTCTTCTTGTTGATTTGACTGCTTTATGGTGTAAATATTTGATGGTCTATCCGACGAAAAATTTAAAAATATTCGCTTGATTCTCTCAGTAGACATTTATAATGTTTTATGGTGTAAAATGTTGGCATTAAACGAGAACCATAACATTAAGTTAAATGCTTGCATAGATGAGAATGCTCATGAGTAAGAGAATCACCTTAGATGGTTTGCTCACATAAAACGGCGGCCTCCCGAAGACCTAGTTAGGAAAGTAGAGGTAATAGATTTGGCTTATGTTAAGAAAGGTGTAGATGTATTAGATTTGGCTTATATTGGCACATTCATCGGAGTATCTCTATCATAAACTGTATTTTCATGCATGTACCCCACTAAAGATCTATACATGCCTTTCTTGGTGCAATAGGATTGAAGACTACATTCACGATGTCACTCGACACCGATTGTGCACGTATTTATTAACGTGGCAGGTAGGCTAAGACTTCTTTTATTTTTCCTAAATGGGGGAGACTCTTGAAGATTGCCAAAATTTTCATTTATAGAGGACCTGTGTAAAATAACACCATCTGATTTACAAATAAATTTAAATTCAATATATTTTGTTTCAAAGATAAATCTATAATTTCTAATATATTCATATTATATGTATGATATATTTTGGATATTAGAAATCAAAGAAGTTTGATGTATAATTGATTGGAGTAATGACGAAATACATTAAAAGATGAGTTCATTAATGGGATGAATTTTTTCATTCAAACAGCTAGCTGTCTACTGCTCAGCTTCATTTTAGATGAAAAGTTTCGATACACATGTTCTAAATATAAAAATTAAGTGTACCTAATACCAGATGATGTAATTGTTGATCTATATCGCAGAGGGTTCATGTCAGAATATTGGCATTGGACTTCTCATGGTGAGTACAAGCAAGGAAGAAAATATCTAACCTCTTTAAGACTTAGTTTATGATGGAATTAGAGCACAATTTGAACAATATACAAAATAGTTATCAAACAATGAGGCATATAATTTTTATGATTTATTACGTACTGCCCAAGAACCAATATGGAAGCACCACTCACTCATAGTTATTTACTATTGTGAAGATGTTAAGTATCAAGGTAGAATATAATATGCCCCATGAATATTTTAATCAATTCATTGGGCTGCTTAACCAAACCAACCTAATGTATAATATAATTCTTATATATTTATATCAGACCAAGAAGTTAGTTTCCAAACTTGATTTGACATACATAAAGACAGATTATTATGTTAATGGATGTATGTTATACTACAAAGATGATTATTGTATCAATAGATATTTTAATCATTTCATTGGGCTGCTAACAAGCCTACACATATAAGGGACAAACATTTGGTCGCTCCAACTTCTTAACAAGTAGTCAGGAGTCATTGTACAACCAACAGGTTGCTGTCCTTACATCAAGGAAATCACAATTTGACATATAGATGCAGATGCAACAATCTCAATTGTTGGATGAGCTGCAAAAATTGAGGGGGCAGATCAGTGGAAAGCAGGCAAATCAATAGATGAGGAGAATGATTCTGATTAGATATTTTTTTTCTTATTTTTGGACATTTATTTTATATGTTGGGCATTTCATATGTATAGTGTTTTTTTATTATCCATTTTTTTTGGTGTGCAACAAATGAAATTTATATTTAATTTTAAATTGTTTGGTGAATGTTCAATGAACTTGGAATGATCAAATATGTTATTAAACTGTTTGCTTGTGTTCAATGTTTGGATGGATATGGTATTTGTATATTTTTTATATAGATTTGTTGTGTTATATAAAACATAAACATATGAGAGAGGGAGTGCTATTTTTTGTTTATTTTGTTACAGGTTTTCGACTGCTTTCTGGTGGATTATCCACCGAAAATGGAGATACTACGAAATGTATCAAATTTTTGGTGGAATCTTACCGCCATAATTTTTGACGAATAATCCGCCGGACTAACCCACCGTCCGTGTCCGATAGAATAGTCTGACAGATTATCCGCAGGAATTTCCGGCGCTAAGTTTTTGTCGGAAACTCCATTGGATATATCGCCAGCACTAATGACTAAAAAATGACGCCTCATATGACTATATTTTGCCGGTAAGCCCGCCAAAAATTTTTCAGCAGAACTGTTCCACCGGAAAAAGGTTTCTGATGCACATTTTACCGTCGAGTGAAATTCCTCCAGAAAGCAGATTTTCCAGTGGAATTTTGCTATTTTCGGTGGATTTGCTCCGCCGGTAATGCGTGATGTTCCTGTAAGATATGAGCTAATTACTGGTTCACACACGACGATTCCTCCTCTTAAAATATGGTTTCTTCTTGATGGATGTGGATGGATGATAGTGGGTCGGCTCACATAGGGTCATTACTCCATCAAATGATGCAAGAGGAGTAAGCAGTAGAGAATGCCATTTGCTTAGTTTTTCTACCACCTGATACCGAAGATAATTCAACAGGTTAAGAACAAGCTGTTTGGGTAAAGCCTAATAACCGAGGGATGTACGATGATACTGATCATAATGTTGCAATGCTATAATATCATGACGTGAATAAATAATTTAAGGATTTTTGGAGTATAAATTACAATTTCTTCGTGTTTCTTAATATATTTGTCTGTGCTTTATAACTATGTTGTTTATATGACTGGAAAGTGAATTTATATAACAGTGCGGGGTTAAATTTGCATTGAAACGATGATGGATTTTCAATGAACTTACAAGTTTGCTATGATATTGCAATGGGTAGTATATATTGAGTATTTTTCAATTCATGATTAATTTGGAACAACTTTACACAACAGTTTTTTACTGTTTTAAAGAAATTTTTATACAAAAAATTACTTTAGAAAACAGTAAGAAAATGGTTCCAAATAAAATTTAAATTTAAGAAATATTATTTTTCTGCGATATAGTATGTGATTACGATTGACATAATAACCAATCAGTTGTAAGAAGAGGAGAAGAGTAATCATGGAAAGAGCTTGCTATGGAAGTCATTGTGGGATCAACGTAGGCATCGGGGGACAGGTGGCGTGAAAAGAAGCTCAGTAGGGAGGGAATAGAAGACGATGTCGCGTGAAGGAGAAGAAAAATTTCAACGGGAACCGGTTGGGACAAGCTTCGATGACACCGGCATCTTGTGAGAAGAACACTCATGAATAGAGCTTGCTGGGTAAGGCATGGTGGGACCAAGAAAGAAATCAAGTGACCACCAGAATGCTCGTTGAGGAAGGTATCATAGGATTGAAGCCATGCTAGTTGGGGAATCAACGAGTATGGAGAAGACAATGTTCAAACAAAGGATCAATCTTGGTTCAAATTAGGATAAAACAATGGTCTAAACAAATATTTAAATTCAAATCAATTCAAATCGATTTAATTCACAACATACTTCAATACACAGTTCACGAATGTAACGAGTTAATTTCATTTGAAATAAACTTGTAGGCATATTTCTATAGAAAAAATAAATATCATACATAATTGATCATATGTATATACTATGAGTAGGGGTGTCAATTCGGGTCGACGGGTTAGATTCGGGTCGAATCCGAGTTGATCCGGATCTAAACGGGTCAACCTGAACCCGACCAATTTTTTTGCAAACGGGTCGAACATTTCAACCCGGAACCGACCCAGGAGGGTTGCCGGGTTGACACGACCCGACCCTCGCGGCAGAGGACGGTGCTCGCGACAGGCGAGTGCGGACCCCCCCCCCCCCCCTCCCCCTCATTTTCTTGTAGAAATCACAAGAAAATTCTAAAATAAAATTCTCTTCATATCTCTTTGGTCTAAACAATTTTAGAAAAAAGGAAATATAAAGAAAATAAAAATACTAAAGTGATTGCAATAAAGTTTGTTTTTTAATATAAAATACTCATAAATAACGCCGTTACAGTTACTGTTCCTCAACGGTATGATTTTTTGGCGCCCAACCTTTCATCGCACAACCTCCTCTCTCTCTCTCTCTCTCTCTCTCTCTCTCTCTCTCTCTCTCTGTTAGCTAAGCTCTGCATTTAAAGAAATCAATGGCGGCTCGCAAGAAGCGAAACCCATCGCCTCCTTCCACTAAAACCTCCTCCGCAGCCTCAAACCCACGAAAACAAATGCAAGCGAAGACCGCCGCTACCTCTGTTTGTTCTTCTTCTTCTTCTTCTTCTTTCCACAAAGGAAAACGTGGAAGGCCTAAAAAGCTAGTTATCGCCACCAGAGGCAATGGCGATCTCAAGAGCTCTATTATTAAATCACCTTCCGGCACCACAGATTCCACCTTCACCACTAACAAGAAAGTCGCGAATCCGGAAATTCCCAATTCCAAGAATGAGAAGCCAGAGATCGTCTCCGCTGCCATCGCCGGCGAAGTTGCTATGAAAGACACGGCGATTCCTCAACAGAGTTCCACCCCTGCGGCCATCAATGAAGGTGCACCCGGCGATAGCTCTTCCGACAGCATCCAGCCTCCGTCGCCGCCGAATTTGAAGGGGAAGAAGAGTCCAAGAAAAGGGAAACCTAATCGGGCCCCTTTCTCCTGATATGAGTGGAGTGATTTTACTATCCCTTTCTTAATTGTATGGAATTTGCGAATCAGATTTCCGTTTTTTTCTTCGATTAGATGCGAAATGCTGTGGAAACGAAGATGAAGACGAAGAAGAGAAGCAGAGGAGGTTCGTTAAAGATTTTTTTTCTTTTCTTTTGTTTACTCCCCAAATAGCTGATTTTGTACCGAAAATAATTGCATTGATCGATGCTCTGATTTGGCACCATTGTAAAATGAAGAGCTTTCTTTTTTCTTTTTTGGAAGCAGAAGTGATCGACTTAGGCATTTTTCTGAGTTACGTATTTCCGTTCCTTTTCCTCCTCGTTTTCATGCTCATCCTATTTGTCTCTGAAGGTTATTAGCTATTAAGATCAGGGCTGATACATTTGGATGATTGGATCTAATAAAATAAATTTTTATGTTTTTTGAAAGATAAAAAATAAATAAATATTTTAGAAAATGGAGGGCAAAAAAGTTTTTTCTAGAGATGAAAAAAAAAATCTTAAAGTGGGTAGCTAAGAAACATAAATCTAAGGGGGTGTTTGGTATAGGATTTACTCCTCGTTTTTAGTAGGATTTATGGTAAATTCAGCCAAACGTATATCGGGGCGCTGCAAATCCGACAAATCCAAAAATCCAGGATTTATGGATTTATGCCATAAGTCCGATAAATCCTTGTAAATCCTAATCTCTTTTCTATTCGGATTTAACACAACTTACACTGCGAAAGTTTTTCCTGTGGCGCCCGTGTTGCGATGTGCTGCTCAACCTCTTTATGTTTATGGAGGAAGACGTAGTTTCTTCTTCATCCTGTGCACTAGCCGCTCCCGAATCAGTCTTGCCGGATCTTGCCCTAGGTCGCGCAGGTATCCAGCTGAATTTTTTTTTTCTTCCCGAGCGTGACTAATCTCCAACTGTTTTAAATCTTGTAATATGTTGCCAAACAACTTCTCTGGTTTAACAGGATTTAAAAGTTGTCATACCAAATACTTTAAGGATTTATGAGCATAAGATTTATTAAATCCGGATTTACAGGATTTAGTAAATCCTACTAAAATTGAATCCAATCTGATACCAAACACCCCCTAAGTGTTATACTCTTTAGTTTCCCATATAGAGAATTTATACATCAATTTTCATGATTGCAGCTATCAGGTGCGGTGCCAGGATTTTTTAATATGGTGGCACAAATCTTTGAAGTAAAAAAAAACCTCAAACTTTTTCATCCGGGGGCTTGAGACCGACATGGGAGGTTTTAATTTTTTTTTAAAACATTATAAAATGTTAAAATATATGGTAAAAAAAATTAATTTAATAATAATGGGAGCCGCAATGAGTGTCTCTTAATTGGTCTTTGAAGAGCAATGACTTAATTTAAACCTCAGCCTTTTGTAAATCCTTCACTTTCTAGTTGTTCAATTATTTTGAAATAATGTTTTCCTCTTAACATATCTCTTCTTTTGCAGGAACAACCAATAATATTTAACAGATTAGTCATAATATTAAAGAAGGAAGCAACATAAACATGAATTTTTGCAATTGCAACTAATGCTTATCAGCTTATAATTAATTTTTCTAGACTCACATAAATATTAGCTTCGTTTGGTATAGCTTTTTTAATGCTTTCTAAAGTAGATTATAGTACTAAATTTTTTAATTTAATAAAATTTTGCACTAAAAATTTGCTTGAAAAAGTATTAAGAAATCTGTCCCAAAAGAAGCCTTATGGTATGCTTGGAGCAACTTATTCCCCCTTTTTTTTCTTCAAATCATCATTATACTTTTATTTGGCTAGAATTTTCTTTTTGCTTTTTTTCAAAAAAAAAGTGGGAAGCACTTTTTATAACCATGTTTTTCTTACAAAAAACTTCATAAAATAAATATTCAATTTTTTTTCAAAGAAAAATGTTAAAAACTAAAATTTTCACAACAATTTGGCAATTTTTTTTACAAAAAATTACATTTATCCCAAACCAAGCATTTAAAATAATCACTTTTAAGCCATCTTATATTAATATTAATCTTGAGCACATTTAATAAAATTATGAGATAAACTTCTATCTTAAAAAAAAACCCAACAAGAGTCAACAAGACCATCAAAATAAGTGAAATCTCTAACAAGTCAGCCAATAACACTAGCAAAAAAAACAAGAGAAACTATTGATAGATAGGCTATGTAATAACTACTAAATAGACTTTGGAAGTTGTTTGAGAGCATTTTTTATTTTCATTTAAAAAATAATTGATTTATACTTTTAGTTGAGTTTATTTCTTTATAGAAAAAATCAAGTTGTTTTTTTTATAATATTCAAAATAATTTTAAGGAGTTTTATTATAATTTTAAATAAAAATCAGTCAAATCACCTCCTAATGCTATTAACAACCGATCAACATCATCATGACCGCCATCATCCATCCCCACTTTATGCAATATTAAATAAAAATAAAAATAACACTTATTGGATACCAAATTTATTTATTTTTGTATTAAAATATAAACAAAATAAATTTATAAAAAATAAAATAAAATACAAATATAAGACGATTCCAAAACACCCCCTTGGAAATTAATGATTTGCATATATTATTAAAATTAGTCAGCCTAAGTAAATAAATATAGCTTGAACTTAGGCAATTATGATATGAAACAAATCATGTCCATCTATATATATATATATATATATATATATATATATATATATATATATATATATATATATATTATTTTTTTGGTCAAGTGGATTATATTTATAAAGGGACTTAATAGGAAAAAGTTATTTGAGCAGATTTATAGACAACTTCATATATCTTTCTATGTTTGAAAAAGGCTCAATTTGTAAAAAAAAATAAGAACCCAATATTAGGATTCTCTTTTGTAAGAGACTAACAAAGAATCACTAAAAAATTCTTAATATACTTTTTTCTTTTGCACAAACTATGAGCCATGATCAACCTTATCAAGGCTTGATAAAAACCCACTAGTATTCTAAGAATCATAGTCACCCATTGTCATTGGTTATTATTAGATCCATATTTGTCTGTTGATGATACTCAATTTTACTGGCAAACCCCTCTTGAAAGAGAACCTGGGAAGTATAGATGGATATGGAGGATGTTAAGAGGATTAGAGAGAAAGAGAGAGAAAGAGTAGAGTAGAGTACCTAAAATCTATGGCACTTAAAAATACATTTAAGTTATAAAAAGATATTAATGTGTCTAAAAAATCTCAAATATGGCCCTTTTTCCTTTATTTATAGAGATCGAGGGCTATATGTATGAATATATTAAAAAGATAAAAAGCATAATAATAAATACAACCTAATTCAAATTATACATGACACTTGCCATGACTTAATAAGTACTTTGCACGGTTATTCAATTATGGCCTAACTCTTAGTTTCAAGGCAAGTCCTCTTAGTTGAGTGTTCATGAGAGAGTCAATAAGATTGAATCCTAGGGTAGGGTAGTGCTTGATGAGTCTATGGAGACAAATACTTTTATCATCTTGATGACCCCTTAAGCCTAGCTCCCGAGCTATTTGAATGCGAAGGATGAGTCCTCTTACATTATAGTAACTCTAAGAAGAGGATTGACATAGCATAGAGAAGCATATTAGTGTTCTCATGGGGGCGTTTTCCTTGTGATTGGATCAAAGCATGCCATTGGTGGCTTGCTAGTTTGGGTGACACTAGTTGCTTCGAAAGATGATATTTGTCAATGATGTGATGCCTCCAAAGCCTAGAGGGATCTATATGAATCCTTGGAATTCCTACTGAGGGTAATCCCTTGGGGATGGTTGGTCAATTTGAGCCATGACTCTATGTTGACGAGTATATATGGGAGATGAGGATACCACTCTTAGCAGAATCTTTATTATTGGAGCCCATCAGGGTCAAGTTCTTTTACTAGAACCCATTAGGCACTTTGGAATATTTGGGAAGACATGTACAAGTATAAATTATTGGAATCTAGTGTTGAAAAAAAAAGAGTTATCATGTTTGTCCTTCTCAATCCCAAACTCACATTTAAGCTAGATTTTAATTTATAGGTGTTAGAAGGAAGTAGGTTAGGTTGGGTTAGGCAAGTTTAATCCTATCAAGGTCAAGAATTTGTTGTTGTTGTATTAATTTAGTCTCATTCAAATTTAATTTAACAAGTTGAAATATTCTTAAACTTGAAGAAATATTTTAGCAATTGTCTGGGTTTGATCGTAACATTATGAGCTTTTTCAACCATTTGATCATTGAAACCTAATTAAGTTGGATTACAATTTAATTTTTAAAATTGTCTTAAGATCTATGCTTCATAGTTTAATTTGCACATGATAAGATTAGACTTTATCCCAATACTTTAAAATTTGTTGTCTCAAAAAAATTCAATTGATTAGCAAAAATTATATGGCAATATTTGAATTAGAACTTTTGAAAATAAAATTTAGGACCATTCGAACGCTAATTTGACAAGCTTGTAGTCGACCTGAACATCTTGACAAGATGAACTCATTGGCATAACAAGTCAGTGGCGGAGCCAGAAATTTTATTCGGAGGGGGGACCTAAATTAAAATAGTTATGCTTGCCGTCTTATTTGAAATGTTAGAAAATATTAAAATAGTTCCATTTGTAGTCTCATTATTGGAGCCAAGAGGAGTTGTAAGATCAAAATTAAGAATGCAAATAACATTGCCCTTAGAGCACAAAAGACATAACATTTACCAAGGGCGGTCTTCATTTGGGGTGAGAGAGGAGCAAAAGGAAAAACGAAAGTCGTGCTCAAGGTTGCAAGTCACGAGTCACGAGAGAGAAGCAAAGGGGAAAATGAACCATTGATGCTTTCAGGTGTCCATAAAAAGATATTGGTGGCTTCTCTAGATTAATAAATAATATTAAAAGAAAGAATTACAAAAAATTAGACCAGATTTCCTCGTTGACAAACTTGTTGCTGTATTAAGCCACTAAAATAATTAGCTTTAAGCCTCTTTTGGCTTTTAGTTTTAGCTTTTGCCAAATCCTTTAGAGGAGATCTCTCACCGACAATAGAAAGTCATTCCTCCCTCTCTCTTTCAATATTTTACCCCATTAGTCTGTCTCTCTTTACAGCTGAAGCATTGCATGGCCCAGATAGAAGGTGGATTGAAGACTTGAAATGGAAAAAGCCTGTATTATTATTATTATTATTTTTTGGGGGGGGGGGGGGGGGGGGGATGATGTGCCCGCCCTTGCATTCCCATTCCCGCCTATGTCACAAGTGACCCAACTTCAATCCATATGAACCAAAATCAAGTATTAAAGCATATTTAAAAGTTTAAGGACATTACTTGAAGAACCAAACATTCTCCATATCTTATACTTATAGTCAAATTCAGTGGCGCGATGAGATGAATCTAATAAGCTCAAGAGTATTCAATTCTTAGATCATGAAGATACTTAAATACTGAATAAACAAAATATTATCAAAGTGATCAACAAGGATAGCTCTATGGTTTGTTTTGGATTATGCTCATATTTATCAAAGTACCTTCTTAAAAAGCTATAAATATGATTCCATTTTCAAAATTAGAGATTTGGGATCGCTGTCAATGACCACTATTGATAGTAATGACAATTGTCACATGAATTTTACAATCTAGTTATTTTCGCCTCAATATCCAAATTTTTGTATAAAACTAAAATATCAAACATATTATTGCTGCAAATTTTCTATCCAATAAAATTATATTCAAAATTACATTCCAGTCCCATAAATTTTTTTATTATGATTTAATTCTCTTTTCATTTATTTATTTCCGCAAAAATAAAACCACTAAGTCACAAGCATTTGATATTCTTTCAAAATTCTATTAATTACAAAAAAAAAAAACTAATGTGAAAATTTATTACTAGAGGTGTATAGCCTATTAATATTGATCTTTATCTGTTATAATAACAAATATTCTCAAATTTTAGTATAAATATAAACTTACTATTAATATATTTATTTTTTTATAAATTGTAAATAAAAAATTAACAAATGAAAATATATAATTTAAATATTACATATTAATTGTTCAAATCTTCTCGTACCAAACCAACTCACCCGTCGCTCTACGCGCTACAATCCGGTTTTGAGCTTGTAAACATCCCCGCGCCCGTAGAAGTTAAAAATGCGGGATACCGCATGAAAGAAGAACTCAAGGCACCGTTTCCTCCTCTATAAAAGCCCACAATGGAGAATAGAACCCCCACATGAACGTGAGGCGTCCCCCCATCCGCCGTCTGCCCTTTCTTCTCCCGGCCTCCGCGTCAGTCTTCTTTTACGCATTAAACATTCTCAAGTTGGATTCCCTTACGCCGCCGTTGGGCTATCGGAGTATCTGGCGGCGATCGGTTTGTTGAAGTTTGCCGGCGAGCGACAGAGTGGCTTCCGATAATGGTTTCGAAGGAGGGCGAAGCTGGCTGGAGGGGAACAGAGCTCTCCGGCTCTTCCTGGGATAAGTCTGTCCCGAGCTTCCCGGCGAGAAGGGTTTTGAAGTACCCGCTACACAATTTCTCTTTTCCGACGAGGAGTTGGGGCTGTCATCGGGTTTTCCGTTGCGTTAACTCCGTCGCAGAAACCGGGCTTTCGAGCACTGCACTGATGGATATGGAGACCAGAAGGGATAACCATGGCGGGAAGCTACAGAACAGTCCGCCTCCGGAAGGTGGATCCAGTGAGAAGGAGGCTTCTGCTTCCGCCGTCGCTACGGTTGCGACGACTGCGACTATGCCGTGGAATCTTAGGAAAAGGCGTGCGGCGTGCTTCGCTCCAGGGGAGAACGGCCGAAATCGGTGCCCTAGCATCTCTCCTTCTCACTGTCAGTTTGGAAGGGGTAATCCAGGGAAGGCCGATCAGATGTTGGAGGGCGGGGGTCAGGTGCAGCGGCGGAAGTTCTCCATATCCCTTTCGCGTGAGGAGATCGAAAGGGATTTATACGTGCTCAAGGGAACGAAACCTTCTCGAAGGCCTCAAAAGAGGCCTCGGATTGTGCAGCGAAAACTCGATGTGAGAAGATATGGGATTTCAAACTAAGAAATTCCTTCTAGTTCTTTTCTTTCTCCTTCTCTCTATAATGGCGGAGGGAATTTCCATTGTATTTTTCGTTGTCTGTTGCTCAATTTTTTAATTTTGCGTTTATTTTTGCAGGAGCTCTTCCCTGGCTTGTGGCTGGAGGAGGTCACATTGGATTCATACAAAGTAGACGAGTGAGTAAGGTAATTTATTACAGTTCTTCCTAAAAATTGATTTGTTAATTTTGGTCTCGTAACTGAGAAACATAAAATTTGGTTTTGTTTGCAGATGAATCAAACAATGTGCCTTAGGATGTCATCTTGGTGAAAAGTTTGTGGCTTACTTCCCCGACTTCGTAGACTTATGACCTTTATGTGAATGGTTCTGTAGAATGCCATATCAATCTGTAAATTTGACAGGTTGCAGAACTTGCTTGCATTTTGGTCAGATTAGCTCCCACATGTTTTTCTTTGTTTTTTGATTGACTAATTTCGGCTTCATTCTCTTAAACGCCCGTTCAAGTTTAGTGTTATTGGTTGGAGGACCGACTAGAATAAATGTAATAACACTGGCATTTTGTTTTGTTACAATAATTATAAGTTCTGTTATAGGATATATTACATTTCGTTGGTCATATGTAATTAACTAGTTTGTGCATTTGAGCCTAGGAAGCAAAATTTGAAAAGTTTTTATGTTTTCATGGAAGAAATTTAAAAAATGCTTCCTACCCCCTTTCTGATTTGTTAGGAAAATTAGTTTCTTTAACAATAGCCAGCTCCTCTTCCTAAAATAAGTAATGCGGGAGAAGATTTTTTTTTTTTGAGTCACCGTTCTCTTTATTGTTACAGACAAACGGAATTAGTTAATTCAAATTTATTTTTGGAAAAAACACATTTCTCCATGGGCGGGCCTAACATATGATTTTTTCTCTCAAAGAAATATATTTAAGCAACATTAGTTCTTAGAGGGATGGAATTTAATTACGGTCAAGAGAATTTGGAAATTAACTTCATTGGAATCCTTGTAACTGATTCACAGTGTCTTTTTCTTTTAAACATGAGAACTTTCTACATGGATTTAAAGTTTTTCCTTATGATAAATAATACTTGATTTAATATTATATCTAGAAGTTTGAAAGCCATTTGTTTATTATTATTATTATTGTTATTTTCATTTTTGTTATCTGTATGTTCAAGGGTATTGCAGAACATATTTCTAACTTGAAGATTGGTTGGTATCATTTCTAACTATAAAATGTCATTCATCAGGTGCAAAGTTATTTTATTAGTTAAGATTTTTATTAGCCTATGATTAGTACATTAGCACTTTGAGTCTTCATTGAATGATTGAATATTATATCCTAATTTGAGGTGAGTTGGATTAATGCATAAAAACTGAAATCATTCAAATAAAATATGCAATTTTGATCTGAAAATAGAAGCACATTGGAAAATCATAATGATTTTTGCTCAGATCAGAATTATCAGGCCAAATACTAAGCCATGATTGAACATAAACTTAAATTGAGCTAATCTCGGATAAAATTGAGATAGTTTGAGATCAAATTGAAATATATATGCATTAGTGTATGAATATGTGGCTATGTGCATGCATATATGCATTAGTGTATCTGAAAAAATGAACTTAGTTCAGATGAATTTTTGAATTGAAGTTAATGAGCCAAGCTTGCTCTCCTATCAATTTAGCCTATTGCTACACCTGACTCGACGTGATCAGTAAGAATCAGTTTAAGTGGATCTTGAATTGGAATTGAACCTACTTAATAGTGAATCATCAGCATCTCTAATTTAGATAAGTAATATTATTTTTTTGCACAACAAAATCAATTTGTTGAAGACATGTCTGCAAACTGTATACCTGGCATTTGAGTTCTATTTAAAGTATTGTTTACTTATTTAATATGACAAATTAATGCTCTATTAGATATTTTTTGATGTTATTTGTCAATTTGTGTCGAGAGTTGAGCATCGATATCGTGAAATGGCAACGGGCGTCGATTTTGAGATGACGTTATACAAAGATTAGATGTTGAGATGGCACGGGGGCGTAATTATGGGTATAGAAATTGTTGGCTTTGTGTGTTAATGTCAAGACAATGTTAGACTTTGATGTTGAGATGGTTTTGAAATGTTGATGTTATGATGATGATGTTAGACGTCGATGTTGAGAAGACCTCAGACGTTGTGAAGCCCTAGCCACGACAAGCCAATGAGAAATGAAAATAAGAATGTTTAGGGAAGGAGGCATTGAGTGCAAGTGATTAATATGAGGCTATGGAGATGAAATAGGAAATATAATTTTTATGTTTTAATAAATAAAAAATTGAAATATAAAAACTTACATTTAATTTTTTTCCATAAAATATTTAAAACACACGTGTCCTACTTGTTTTTAATATTTTTAATTGGTCACATCTTCAACATGCTCGAGATGTGTCAGAGGCATGTTGAACAAGTATTGTGCTGATACATGTCGGACACTGTTATCTCTTTGAGAGAAATATCTACCCATCATAGTTAAGAAGTCTTCTCCATTGCTAGATTTACATATAATCTGAAAAAGGCTTTACTGTGTGGTAATTAGACTATAAGAAAAAGATGCCTCAACATCAGTAGCTAGATCTGAATAAAAAAATATGGTTAGCATTTGTGTCAATTCCAATGTGGTGGCTTTAGAGAAACCACTTAAGCTTGAAGATGCGTGGAAATAACACGTGGAACCTCTTTTAGCATAGCTATGGAAACAAAAAAAAAACATTAGTATTGATCTGTTAATCATAGAATTATGAATGATAATTGTTATATTGTACCCATGGATTTGACCTTTTTTGATTGAAAGTGGATCATAAAACTGATACTACTGTCAGTACTGATATTGCAACAGAGACTAACCCTTCAGCATATCAATCAAATATGGACAACTTGAAATGAAAAATGTATATCAATAGAGGGTTTGTGCATGACTTTTGTTTGGTACTTCTCTACATAGGATAGTTAATGCTTTATTCATTGATTTACAAGGCAACATTTCTTTCGAGAGAATAACTTGTTGTAGGACGTCAAACTTAGAGCTAAAAATTGTTTTTCTTAGCCCTCTTTTGTTGATCTTTGCTGAATTTTGTGTATTGTTAATTATTTATTCCATTCAAAATGTTGTCAGAGTTCTCATCATTCCAAGGTAATTTCTAGTTGAATGTGGTCCTGTTTAATACATGCATTCTATCTGCAGACTCAATCTAAGAACCTATAGTAGAATTGGATTTCCATACAGATAACGGCTTCGTTTGGGACGGCTTTCTTACTACTATTTAAAACAGCGTTCAAATATAAAAGTTTTAATTTTTGTACTGAAAATCTGTTTCACGAAGCAGTACAAAAGCCATCCCAAACGAAGCCAAAATCTTTCCAATGAAGAAAGGTTTCATGCATCTTCTGACTGCTGATTTTGTCCAAGTTTGATTACTTCTTTTCTGTTTTTATAATGTCATCCATCTCCAGTGCCTTGTGTCAGTAAATCTTCATCAATTTTAACTTTAGTTAGTTTCTTTGGATGAAGTAATGCAAGAATCGATTTTATCAACTGTGTTAAGCTTTTTTGTTTTACTGTCTCATTGAAACAATGCACTAAATTTTGCCAATACATCACTGTGTTGTGCTTCCCATTTCAGATTATTTCAACTTGCAGCCTCATCGATTTGCTAAATATGATTGATTCCTCTCTTGAAATTGTTGAACATACTACTAGAGGCGTTTGATTGAAATGTTGTGGAACCTTTTTTTTTTTTTTACAAAGAAAACATGTTTGATAGTCTTAATCATAAGTTGACATTCATGTTAATGTATTCGTCGTTGTTGGAAGTAGTGAGGGGCATCTGAAAAGTATCCAATATTGCATGCTGGCTATTTCTTTAAGGGCTTTTTTTTATTTGGAAATTTTACTATATTTTAGCTATTTTTTTAACAAAAAGAGTGATGCTGTCTTCATATTAGATCTGTGAAATTAGAGCAGTAAAGCTCTACAATTAAGGCTTAATTTGGGACGCTTTTTTACTACTTCTTAAAGCAGTAAGGAAGCTGTCCCTAACGAATATGACTTTCTTACTGCTCTTAAAGGAGTAAGGAAGCTGTTCCAAATGAAGACAGGTTTTATTTGTGATAGTTTTTTTGTTACTTTTTAAAACGGTTTTTATGTTAAAAAAATTGAATTAGAAAATTTTGAACTAAAAAGTTGTTTTCGAAAATAATAAAGAAACTATCCCAAATGAAACCAAAATCATATTGAAATCTGCAGTGGTGTCAACATGACATATCAATCATTTAGTTGAACTTGTATAAAAATTATTTATTTATTTTGTGCGTTTATCTTTTTTTGTTTGTTTTGTTTTCTATTCTTTTTTGCTCTCATGATTGAATTAAATTTCACTTATTTCTCAGCATTTATGCCATACCTTTGCTTCTCTTCTCTTTCTTGAGGATCCCACCATTTCGACGCACGCTAGCTGCTGCCAAGTGAGATTTGTAACGCTCACGCCCCTCATAGGGAGAGCTGTTATCTAAAAAGAGCACCTCATGCCTTGTTTCACTCACAATTCAAGCCATCTAACTTTTTATTTTCTATGGTGAAAAACAAAAAAGGTCTTGATCATCCCATTAGGCCTTACGCATGAGACCATATTGGCTCTGGCTCAAAACTTAGAAGGTTTTAAGCTTTGATTAGGCCCAGATCACCCATTAAACTTGTCTGGTTAGCATTTTATACCAATTTACTCTCCTTATTTTTCTAGAGATAGAATATTTTCTTTTGTAGTAAGAAGAAACTAACTCATTTCTTTGGATTTCTTTAAAATCTGTGGTCTTGCAATGTTTAGTTTTTATAATGATGGATTTGAAAATCTATTTCTTTTATTCTGTTGGATCCTGTCTTCCTAATATATATATATATATATATATATATATATATATATATATTTGGAGCTTACCAAAGCCTTGACAGAAAATTTGATAGAGGTCCGTTGATGGTCACCACAGATTTACGTCTTAAAAACTTTGTTGGAGTGCGTTGAATTAGTTGCAGGTTTTCGTAGCATGTTGGATCTCATTGGATTTCATCAGAGACACCGATAAATTGTTGGATCTCATCCAAGTTCAACAATGTCACCGTGAATTAATTTTCACTGAATGTGAAAAATGAAATTCTTTATTTTTGGGTTTTGTGATGTATGCAATAACAACAACATCAAGCTTTTGTCCCACAACGTGTGGTCGGCTACATGAATCCTTTTTTGCCATTGTGTCATGTTAAAAGTCAAATTCTCATTTAAATCTAATAAAGAAAGATCATTTCTAATATTTTCTAACCAAGTCTTTTAAGATTTACCTCTAACTTTCTTAACATAAGTTAAATCTAATACCTCAACTTTCCTAACCGGGTCATCAGAAGTAGGGGTGTCAATTTCAGGTAAGGGGTCAGGTTTGGGTCGACCTCGAAACTAACCCGGTACTATTAGGGTCAACTCGAACATGACTTGTTTTTGCTAACGGGTCAGTTTTTCGGACTCGAACCCGACCCGCTTCGGGTCCGGGTCAACCCGACCAGACCTGAATGACTTGGTGCCAACAAAAAAAATGATAGTTTTCGGGTCCAAAAAAGGGTCAATCTCCAGTTTTATGAGTAAAAAACTAGTGAATCTCGGGTTGCTGGGTCAAAATCGGGTTTTCGGGTCAATTTCGTGTTAAACCAAACCCGACCTGATTTTTGAAACGGGTCGAATTGTTGAACATAAATTTGACCCGTTTCTGGTTCGGGTCAACCCAAACCCGAAATTTTCGGGTTGGGTCCAATATTGACACCCCCAATCAGAAGGTCTCTGTTTTACGTGACCAACCATCTAAGGTGACTGATGTGAAACAAATTAGGAATTGTGTTAGAAATTTATAAAAGCTTGATTTAAGCGAAGTAATAATAAACTAATGTTTCACTAGATGAGATCTTAGGAATTTAAAGTATTGATATTGTTATGGCCTTTAGTTACACATTAGAATAATAATAATAATAAAACTTAAAATAATCTTAATCATAAGCATAAATTTAAATGTTGTAAACTTTAAATTCACAACTTAACATTTAGAAAAGTCACATGGAGTTTTTCTCACTTACGCTCTTGGAAAGGTCTTAGCGGAAAGAGAATCTCAACAATTCTAATGATGCCACTAAAAGTGATAGGACACAATGTGTCTTGATCCATGTAAAGTTAGTCAGAAGGGGAGATGCAGATGGATGTTCGACGATTCGCCAATGTTCGGAGGGTAGATGTTCTTCGATTGAAGGTGCCAACGTGAATAGGATGCGATCGACGTAATTTTTGATGAAGTCATCAATGTCCAAATTGAGATTGAAGAAAGGGGATTGAAGAATATCCACCAAACCTTGGTTGTCGTAGATGAATTCGTGGTCACGCTCGGGATCGGACAAGAAAGTTGGGAAGGAATGATTGTCTTCTCTTTCTTTGGGGTATAACTCATGAATGAAAAAAAATCCAAGAAGGGGAAAGAGGGGATAGGGTCGGCCAAGGGAGGGAAGGGGTTGTTTTATGCAGTTAGGGTTATGTCTTGGGATATGGAGGGGCAACTAATAATCTGAAATTAATTTCAGATTTAATGGAAATAGGAAAGGGTTTTGAATTTTGAAAATTTGAATTTCAAATTCAAATAGGGTTAATGGAAATAGAGAGAGGAGTGAGGTGTTATAGGGCCAGAGGCAAGCATAGGGGAGAAGAGAGAATGTGAGGGGAAAGGGGGTGGCCGGTGTTTTGAAACAAGGGGGAAGATGGTTGGCGGATTGAAGCAAATGAAGGAGTTGAATCACAAGCCGGGGACACTTCCGATGGCTGGTGGGTGTTTCTTTTGCCCACACCTTGGGACTTCACCACTCAAGAACTCATAAGCTCTCAAGAAGAAAGCCAGAAATATTTTTCATTAATCAAGCATTAAACCTAATACAAAACTACGGGCCTTATATATATATGCCTCAGAGAGAAAAGAAAAGAAATGATTGAAATGCCCTCAGTGCTACAACTCAAAACAATACATGAGCAAGGGTACAATCTTCCAACTTGAAATAACATAAGCTAATACATGAAATAAAAAAAATACAAGCTCCTAATCTTAGCCGTCGATCTTCGATGCTTCCGGTGATAGACGTTCCGGAATCTTCTGCTGATGTCCCCATCAGCAATTCTCTCTAATCTTATCTTCCGTGGAGCTACTCCACCCTTTTCACGTATATGCTCATTTCGTATCGTATCTTTAAGAGTAAAGTCACTCATCCACCTAAGTATCCTCATCTCTGCAACACTTAGTATAAAATTGAAAAAAATTTCGAGTTAGAATATCCTGATCAAATTTTGATCATGATGGATCTTCAAATTATTGGATTTGCTTTGAGATGGCCTCAAAATAATTGAAGATCAATTAAAATTTATATTGCACTCATCTCAAAGTAAATCTACTAAATCCATTTTTAGATTTATAGAGACTAAAATTTTGATGAAGTTGACCGATTTTTTTCGTTTAAAATAAATTTGATCATTTTAAATGGCATGTGGGACTAAGCATCTACTAAATCCTGATCGTTTAAAATATTCGAACTTTAGTTCAAATCATGTTCGAAGAAGTTTGATCAATTTAAAATGGAAATTGATTTTGAAAAGTTTACGACTTCAGTAAACAACTCACGAACATAAAAGATTGTAATTTCATCATAATTTTGTTTAAAATAAGCTTTCAATCATATATTTTTTCAAATAAAACATTAGAGGTAGGTATATTTGTCTAAATTGCACATTTTAGGGCACATAAAATAAAATTTCTTTTTATTTAAATTTCTATCAAAATTTTCAGCACTCGAGTGTTAGGTTTTGGAGAATTTCGGCCTATCAATAGATTGAGGCTTCATTTAGGACAACTTTTTTATTGTTTTTTAAAACAGTTTTCAGTATAAAAATTTTTATTCAAAATATTTTTTACTAGAAATCTGTTTTAGAATACAACAAAAAAAAGCTATCCCAAATGAAGTCTGGGACGGCTTTCTTCCTGCTTCGTAAAGTTGCTTTCTAGTATAAAAATTAAAATTTTTATACTACAAAACTGCTTTAAGAAGCAGTAAGAAAGCTGTCCCAAATGAAGACTCTTCGTTTGGGACGGCTTTTATATTGCTTTTTAAAACGGAGTTTTAGTACAAAAATAAAAAAATTTGTATTAAAACTCTGTTTTAGAAAACAGTAAAAAAACCGTCCTAAACGAAGCCTATAAGTCTCATAAGACTTTGATTTTGTTTGTGTTTATAATTTGGCACTCAATTTTTCTTATAAAAAGCCACAATATGCATTATGAAATTAAAATTTTCCTTAATTTTCTATTGCAATATAAACCAAACTATTTGACAATCTAAATAAGTTAAGTAGATAGTAATGAGGGTTAGTGTGCTCAAGCCCGATACCAAGCAAGACCACGCCCAGACCTCTATCGACTAACTCCTTGTACTTCCAGATATCCACAATTAGAGGCATAGAGTCAAGTGAAGATCAAATCCAGCTTGAACTTGACCTAATCAATTTTCGCTCAAATTTAATTTTTCTAGTTAGAATCATCTCACAAATTGATTCATTTAGTATCCAATAAAAATAATAACAAGAAGTGGCCTTTATCCCGCTACATGAGGTTGGCTATATGATCTTATTCTCTATTATGTCTTGTTAATATTGAAATTTTCAATTAGATCAAGCAAAAAAAAAGTTTTTTTTATAATTTCTAGCCATTTTTTTTTAGATTTATCTCTTCCTTTCTTAATATTGATTTGATCTAATATATATACTCTCCTCATAGAGTCATTAGAAGGATAACATTTTATAAGATCAAATTATTTGAGACGAACCAAATAGTTGTTGTAATGGAACCACACAAAAAAGAAGGTATGGCTGGAAATTTTTTTTAATTTTTTTTAATTTTTATTTTGATTTTATTTTATGTATATCTTAATTTGAAAAAAATGTTTAATATTTTAAAATGAGTTATTTTATTTTTTTGTGATGGTGACAATGACAGTCATCGATGTTAGTGGTGGTCGACGTTGTTGATGTTGTGGTAGTAGCGATTTCTAGTGGCCTATCGCCGATAAAAAAAAGTGTCTGCTGGTGGGTGATTGTGACAATCAATGACGAGAGAGGCTGATGGCGATAACTGATAGTGGGTAATATTGATGGTTGATGGTGGGCAGCCTTGATAATTATTTTTATAAAATATTCAAAATATTTAAAAAATATTTAGAATATTTAAAAAAATACTTTATTTTTAAAACAAAAAAAAGTACAACATACATCAGCTAAATATATTTTTCTTAAATAAATGAAAATAATAAAAATAAAAAAAAACAAATCAAAGTGATCTTGACAAATCCGGCGTGATCAATCTTGTTACACCCTAGTCATAATTTGTAGGAGCACTCTTCATTTTTTTTTTTTTGGTGACAAGGAAACTAAAGAAACGATAAAGGGAGTATTGGAAATGATTTATTATTTCGTATGTATTTTACATTGTAATCGGTGGTGTATTTATACTAGTGTACTGAGTGTACATGTGGCTGAGATTCATTTCTGAATATGTGGCTGGAATGCGTTTGCTTAGTTGTATTTCTTGCTCTTCTCTGTTCTTCTTGATTGCGGCTGGATTCGTTCTGACTGCTGAGCTCTTCTGTTCTTGTTATCTCCCTGCAAGCTAATGGCTTTGAATGAACCTTTAGCTTGTTTCGTAGAAGATGGTAGCGCGGAGTCGAGAGGTGTTTTGTGAAGATATCAGTTATCTGATCCTGAGTTATGATTGGTTGTAGCCGAATCATATTCGACTGAATCTGGTGGCCTATGAAGTGATGATCGATCTTTATGTGTTTCGTCTGTGCATGAAATACGAGGTTGTTGGCTAGTGCTATGGTTGACATGTTGTCGTAGAATAGATCTGTAGGTTGGGAGCTCTGGATCTTGAAGTCCTGGAGTAACTGTTTGCTATCATTGCTGCTAAGGTATGATACTTTGCCTCAGTTGATGATCTAGTGACGGTATGTTGTTTCTTGACACCCCATGATATTGGTGTATGTCCGAGAAAAGAACAGTATCCAGAAGTTGATTTTCTTGTGTCGATATCACTCACCCAGTCTGCGTCTGAATAGGATTGTAGTTGGAGGGGACCCAATGTGATTGGTATGCTGTAATTTAAGGTGCCTTTGATGTACCTTAGTAACCGTTTGAGAAGGTATGCATGTGTAGGTTGTGGGTTATGCATGTGTAGGTTGTGGGTTATGCATGTGTTGGCAAAGGAGATTTACATGATATGCTATGTTTGGTCTAGTTATGGTGAGGTATTGTAATGATCCTGTAAGTCATCTATATGTGTAGGGGTCTGTAAGAATTGGATCATGTGATATGTTTTGTGGCATTTTGGTGCAAGAAGGATTTGATATTGGATTGCAAAGGTCAAGGTTTGCGGTATGTAGTATGGATGTACCATATTGGTGTTGTGACAAAAATAATGAATTTTCATGGGAGGTAATGTTCATGCCAAGTAAATTGTTGGCATTGCCTAAATGCTTCATCGAGAAAAGATTATGCATTTTCAATATGATGCTTTAGATCAGAGATGAGTTGTTACCTATCACCAATATGTCGTCTACGTACATTAATAGGTATACTTGAGATTCTTGCTGTGAAAGTATAAGCAGTGATGGATCTGCTTTGCTCGGTTGGAATCCCATCTGTTGTAAGAAGGTAAATAGTGTCGTGAACCACTATCTTGATGACTGTTTGAGACCATAGATTGCCTTGTAGAGTAGAAAAACATGATCTGGGTGTTCCCTATCTTCGTATCCTTTTGGTTGTTTCATGTATATGGTGTCTGTTAACTTTCCATGTAGGAATGCATTAGCTATGTCTAGCTGATGAACTTCCCATTTCTTGTTAATTGCAATTGTAAGCAAAACTCTGATGGTTGGGAATTTGGCTACCGGGCTAAATGTTTCCATGTAATTGATCCCATATTCCTGTTTATGTCCCTGAGCCACTAGTCTTGCCTTGTATCTGGCTATCGATCCATTTGAATGAAATTTTGTTTTGTATGTCCATTTACATCCAAGAATTGGAATTTTGGACGGGGGAGGAACTAATTTCTAGGTAGCTTGCTTTTGTAATGCTGAAAATTATGTATCCATAGCTTCTTTCTAGTGTTGATGTTTGGAACCTTCCTGATATGTAGTTGGATCTAGACATGTTTCTTGCTGATTTTGATTTTGGTGGTGTAGAAGGTTCATTATTGTTTTGGGTTTGAGAGATCCTGTTTTGAGTCGAGTTAACATTGGGTGAGTGGGTTGAGGTTGCTGGGTGGCTGGGTTGATGGGGTTGCTTGCGTGGGATTTGACGAGACTTCAATGGAGTTATGTTGTATGGGTATTTGTGTGGTTGTATTGGGTTTATTTATGTTGTTGTTGTGTATTATGATAGTGGGAATGGTTGTGGGTACCAACAGATGAGGATTGTTAGTGATAATTATATGAGATTTCTGTTTATTTTGGGTTTGGGCTGTGACGACCCCAAGATCCGTGTAGCGAAAGGATTCATCTGATCGTTCTATTGCCTCCTTTTTTGTTTTTGTTTTTTTTTTCTTTTCTTTCTATCGATTTCCTCATCTGTTGTTCATATCAATCCATACATACATATCTATATCCAGAGCCAGAGATAATTACATTACAGAAAAGAAACAGCAGCGGATACTATAATTCACATATAGTACAACAGTCACAGTACAGTCAAAAGAGAAATCTACACTAGCCGTACAGGCTACAAAAGAAAAAAAAACCACAGAACTCGGCAGAAAGATCTTCAAGCTGGAGGCCCTGCACCTGAAATTATTAACCACATATAATGAGCTTACAAAGCCCAGCAGGTCACCAAAGCCTACAACTGAAATCAAAGCACGACATTGAAAACAATATGCAGGTTAATCGAATCAAGTCAAATCAATCAATCGTACATGATCAATGAGTCAATGCAATACAGAAATCAATACGGAACAGAAATTACTAAAAGCAATAACCAATAGAAAATCCATCGAATAGTCGAATCAACTCAATAAATCAACACAAATCATGAAATCATCAGGTCAATTGAAATCAATACAATCAGTTCCATAAAGAAATCTATCCTACGATAAATCAAATCCATACGGCAATAATCCATTCAATCAATCAATCGATAATCGGCACGACGAATCAATGTATCAGTTAACCTATCAGGATCTGTCGTATCAATAGTATCCATATGTCAATATCATATCTATCAATGTCGATATCAGTATCTATCAATCGATACAATCTATATCAATATCAGTGTCAATATCTATGAATCAATACGCAGAATCCATATCAATATCAGTGCCAGTATCTATGAATCAATCAAGTCGAGAAAATCAATCGGAAAAGTAATACGATAAATCCAATCGGAAAAGCAATACGATAAATCAATAAAATCAATAAATCCGTCAAATCATCAATCAATCAAATCCAGTCTATACTATCAAGTCGATCAAATCAATCGGAAATCAATCAATCAATGCAGATCGGGAAATCTATGCGATGCAATATCATATACATGCAATTTCATACCATGGTCTTACTCGACAAGCACAAACACTAGTCATTATCAATAGTGCTGTTGTAGAAATCAACCAGGTTAACTGGCTATTATCAATAGTGCTGTTGTAGAAATCAACCAGATTAACTGGCTATTATCAATAGTGCTGTTGTAGAAATCCATATTGCGGTTGTAGATATCCATACGTTGGTTTCTATAACCAATGTTCAACTAGGTTTCCACTTGTCTTTCAGAATCAATCAAGTCAATCAATAGTCAATGCAATAATCGATGCAATAAGCAATATTAAAGAAATCTAGAACGATCATATCAATGGTCATGCACATATCAATTCAATCTATCAATTCCGAGAAAATCAGTAATCGTACGAAAATCGGGCAGAGTAACAGCAGTCGGTCAAATTTACACAAAAATCCTACAAAAAGGCACAAATTCCAAATCTCTCCAAATTACAGAAGAATATCTATGACATCAATACAAGACTATTATTCTATAGAAACCAAATCAAATCATGTCCTGATTATTTTCTATTCGATTAAAATCACGTAGAATCAATTCCGACCGGTAAAATCGTCGCAGAATATAGTCAAATCGTGTACAATAATCATATCTATAACATACTAAAAGTTGTGCGGTGAAAGTTGTGTCAAATCAAAATCATGTCGAAAAGTCGACTACGAAAACACAAAACAGATCACAACTCGGTCAAAACTTAACATCTTTGAAAACAGAAATAGGATTCGGAGTCCTTACAGCGAGACAAACAAAATATCCAACAGCAACGAACGACGAAAATCGCTCCGCGGGCCCCGAAATCGGACTTCTTCCTTTGCTTTTCCGCTCTTTCTCTCTCCTCAAAATATCTGATTTTATAAAATGTTTTCTCTCTCCTCAAAACGAGCTTATTTTTATATATCCTTAGTCTGATCGGCCCGGCCGATAGCCAAATCGTCCCGGGACGATCAGACCAAAATCAATCGTCCTGGACGACTCCCAGAACTATGTTTAGGACGATATTTTGAACAGTGCAGATCGGCCTGGACGATCTCACTATTGTCCCGGACGATTCGGTCCAGAAATCACTCCAGAAAACATTCCAGAAACCAACTGTTTTCAAAGCACTGATCGGCCTGGACGATCTCACCATCGTCCCGGCCGATCCTGGGGAAAAATCACTTTTCCCAGCAGCTACAGCAAAGGAATGAGGTCTCACATGGGCAAAGGGAAAAGTGGTTTTGTGAAAAGTAACATGTTTGGAAATAATGATGTGGTTATTGGATGGGTTGAGGCACTTATATCCTTTGTGGGATGTAGAGTAGCCCAAAAATATGCATGATGTTGTTCTTGGTTTGAGTTTATGTCTATTTGGTGGTGGTATCCATGGAAAGCAAGCACATCCGAAGGCTTTTATGAGTGAGTAGTCAGGAACTTTGTTGTATAGTATTTGAAACGGGGAGATGTTATGAGTGGTATATGAAGGAAGTCTGTTGATTAGATATGATGCAGTCAAAACTGCATTTGGCCAGTATGAATATGGTGTGCTAGCAGTGTGAAGCAATGTTCTGGTTGTCTCGATGAGATGTATGTGCTTTCTCTCAACTATGCCATTCTATTCGGGTGTATATGGGCATGAAATTTGGTGGATGATGCCATACTTTTGCAAGTAAGTTTGTAACTTACTGTTAACATACTCCGTGCCACCATCTGTGCGGAATTGTTTGAGTTTGTGCATTATTTGTTTTTCAATCATAATGTGAAAATGAATGAATATGTCAGACACCTCAGATTTTTGCTTCATTGGAAAAATCCACATAAATCTTGAAAATCATCTATAAGGATGAGATAATATCTATAACCTTGATTAGATGTGATGGGGGCTGGACCCCATACATCCGAATGAACAAGTTCTAAAGATACATTTGAACTTGAAGTAGAAACAGGGAATTGAAGCTTGTGGCCTTTAGCCGTCTTGCAGGTAATGCACAAATCATCAAATGTGGGTATTTTGAGATGTTTGTTTGTTTCTGAGATGACTTTCATGGTACGTGTATGAGGATGACCAAGTATACTGTGCCATATAATGACAGCTTGGTCTTTATTGGTGCTATGAAAAGTAGAATGTGAAGGAGTTCTTGAAGTAGTTGGTATTGGGTATAGACCATTACGGCTAGGACCTTGTAACAAGATTTTGTTGGTCTTGATATCCTTGATAATAAAACCGGAAGCATCAAAAGAAATGGTGAGATTGTTGTCTTTCGTTAATTGATAAATAGAGAGGTGATTGTAAGATAATGTGGGAATATGTAGGAGTTGGGTTAATTGAAGCTTACTGTTGGGGGTCGGTAGTAAGCTAGCTCCTGTATGAGCTATTGGGACTGAGCTGCCATCTCTAATGTGTATAGCTTCTGATCCGTTGTAAGGAATAGGTTTACCAATTGTTAGGTTAGTGATGTCATTTGTAAGATGGGATGTAGCTCCTGAGTCTAGATACCAGTCTGGGTTAGAATTCTCATTTGTTGCTGTGAGAGATGTGTTGGTCTTACTTTATGTTGAATCTATGCCAACATGTGTTTGCAGAGTGTCCTTTCTTGTTGCATATCTAACATATAGCTATTGATTGATTGTTGGGACGGGTATTTTGGTTGATGCAGCGTCCTCTGCCTCTTTTTCCTCTGCCTCTATTGGAATAGAGGGTTGTGTTCTAATCAGGGAAGTTTTGTTGTTTAGTTGCTTCAGTATTCAAGTTGATTTCCTCACTTATTAAAAATGAGTACAAGTCATCAAGGCTAATTGGATGCATCATTGTTCGGATTGTACTTTTGAAAGATTGATATGCAGGAGGTAAACCATTCATTGTATATATGATTATGTCTTCTTTGTCAATTGTGGCTCCCGCACTTGCAATCTTGTCAACTATAATTTTAATTTCATTCAGATATTCTGATATAGATTTATGTTTCATTGAAATATTGTGTAGCTCATTTTTGAGTTGAATAACTCTGGATCGATTGGAAGCTTGTAGTATTCTTTCTATTATTGTCCGGATTTCTGCTGTTGATTCCAATTGGAGAACATACGGTAGGATTGTTGGTGTGATCGTGGAACAAATTGTTGCTGCCAGGTTCTGATCAATGAGCATCCATTCCGTATGTTTTGGGTTGACTCTAGATGACTCGTCTTGTGCTTGCTGCAGACGAATTTGTGGAGATGTATCTAGATCTATGAATTTGATGAATCCATTTGCTTTCAAAAGTTTACCAATTTGGGATTTCCATATGGGGTAGTTATCGTTAGATAACTGGGTGGGAACAATATTTTTGATATTTGAAATCACAAATTTCAATGATGCAGGTATGATGCAGGATTCAATGGATGAGTTCGTGACTACATTTCCAATTTGTGAAGATGATGATTGATCCATGAGAGGAGTTTGATTTGTTTACCCCTGGCCTTGATTTGTTTTAGCGAATTGTTCTAACAGTTCTTGCCTTCTTCAAGTTTCCTGCTCTAATACCATAAAGAAATGACAAAGGGAGTATTGGAAATGATTTATTATTTCGTATGTATTTTACATTGTAATCGGTGGTGTATTTATACTAGTGTACTGAGTGAATATGTGGTTGAGATTCATTTCTGAATATGTGGCTGGAATGCGTTTGCTTAGCTGTATTTCTTGCTCTTCTCTGTTCTTCTTGATTGCGGCTAGATTCGTTCTGATTGCTGAGCTCTTTTGTTATTGTTAGAAGCACTATTTTTAGGCTAGTGAAAATTACAATCGATCTAACATGCAACTCATATCAATTTACACAGGCATAAACTTAAAAGCTTTCCCTACTTGCCAAAAAAATTCGAACAGACCTAAATTTATCCAGCCTCTTCACCACCCGGACAAGCAGTGGGTCACTCTTCATATCTCTCGCCTTATCCGCTCGTCTGATAACAGGACTTCCTCAGTTCAGAGGAGTCATCGTTCTCCTCATCTTGTCGGAGCTGCTGAAATGGCGGCAGCGATACCTACCGTTCCCTCTTTCTCTGCAACCCTGGGCTATTTCTTCAACGACATTTCCCTATCATCGCCGGCGACCGCCGTTGCTCTTCCGAGAACCACTTTTCTTGCCAAATTCTTCGTCCCTCGCTCGAAACCCTCGCTTCTGAGTTCTTCTTTTCCTCTTAGGCACAAGCTCTCTGTTTGTTGTCAGCAGCAGCAGCAGCAACTACCAGTCATTCCCCAGGAGCAGAGGTGGATGTTCGAGGAGTCCGAGATTAATGGACCTGTAATCCCTGCTGCTTCCTATTCTCCTACTAATTTGTCATCTTCTCGTATATTACAAAATGTTTTCTGTTACTATTGTTAGCATTTGATGAAGTTAGTTTATGCTTGTAATGTTGTTTGTTCTATCGTTGTTATTTTGAAAATTTGATCTTAGGAAAAGTATCTGCCTGCAGGATATCTGGAACAAGACTTGGTACCCTAAGGCAGAAGATCATATAACCACCAAAAAGACATGGTATATAGTAGATGCAACTGATAAGATCCTTGGAAGGATGGCTTCGGCGATTGCAGTGCATATAAGAGGAAAGAACCTAGCAACTTACACTCCTAGCGTGGACATGGGTGCTTATGTAATTGTGGTATGTGCTGCGCACTTAAGAACTATCGAAATATTTTTCTTCGAATGGATTTTTAAATGACTGTATAAATTTTTTTTCTTTTTCCGAATGGATTGATAAAGTTTACTGTTGTTTTTTGGTGTAACTTATTCAAACAGTTACAATTAATTAATTTGCTGGTGATAATGATAAAGCTATAGTTGGATATGGCTGGTGTTAGATTTGTGGTTTATTTCAGATGGTAAGAACCTTGAGATAGAAATAAGAAAGCTGCATAATGTGTAAGTTTATAACTTTTGCTCTTCATTCTCAGTGCATTGGTATATACATTAGTTGATAAAAGATATTTATACCTTTAAGCATGCTAGAACTGCTATGAATTATTATGGTGCCATGGTTTTTTATTTTTTTAATATAATCACCCTCACATCATGTATCAATTTTCTGTGTCAATACATCCATAATTCTAGAACAAATATGGATCATTTCATTGTCCTTTTCATTGGATTTTTTTCTTTGATCATATTTAGTCTTTATGTGTCTTTATTTTAATTATTGTGGGACATTATTTTTGTTAGTTTAAACTTTTCAATGCTTTTGTTAGGCGGGCCCCTCCGGTCTTTACTTACTCTAGGCGGGCCCCACATGGAGTTAATTCAAGGGTTGGAGGGAAAATTTGAATGGAAAGGGGGGGGGGGATTTGAATAGAAGGGCTGTTTAGGGATTTTGTATGGGGGTGAGAGTTAAAGAGGGGGAAAGGGGGGAATTAGGTCCTGATCTTGAATTTGAATGAAAAGTTTGAGATCTCATTGTGTGCTTGGGCTCTAGGGTTTGCTAGAGACTTGTGGAGAGTTGTTCTTCCTCTCGAATCGAAGGACGTTGTATCTTTCTTTGTTTTCTTGCATCTACTAGTGGAAACCTTGTTCCTTTTCCTTACTTTTCTCTTTTTTGGTGCATTTCCTGCTGCGGAGTTGCTGTAAAACTGCTGGGACAGCAGTTTTGCTCACTGTTTTGGGCTGATTTTGACTAGGGTTGCTTGCGAACTCAAGTATTACCTTAGGGTTACTTGCAAACTCAAGTATTTCCTATCAAATTGGTATCAGAGCCATAGTCTTGGGACTGTTGGAGGCGGAAATCTGAAAATTTCAGCAATTTTTCTTTCCTCCTCAAGAAGTTCTTGTAAAACCGTGGAGGGAAGAGGGCCGGAAAGAAGGTTGATGCACTGGAGGGAGAAATAGGCCAACTGAAGGCTGATCTGGAGGAAAGAACCATTGATTTTCACAACCAATTCGCTTCCATTCATGAAAAGATGGAGGGGAGGTTCACTGCTTTGGAAAATATGATGAAGAAGATGCTTGAAGACAAACAAAATCCGGCGACATCGGAAACAAGGGAGGCCACAGGCGGCCATTCAAGAGGAGGAATTCCGAACCCATTAAGGGGGAGGGAGAACCCGGAAGTGGAGATCCTCGAGGGAGATGATGGAATACCTCCTCTAGAACCGCTTTCTAGGGAGGAGATGAGTATGGGCTATGAAAGGAGGGGTGCAGAATTTTTTGGAAGAAGGGACGATGCTTACCGCCGTGGTGCTGATTTGGAATGAAGAAGAGGGGAATGTGATGAAGGGATCGGGTATGATCGTAGGAGGGAAGATCGTGACTACTGGGGAGCACCTCCTCCTAGAGGAATGGGAGGTTATGGAGGAGTTAGGGGACACGGTGGTGACCCGAGAGTGAGGAAATTGAAGATGCCCATATTTGAGGGCGAAGACGCACATGGCTGGATCTACAAGGTGGAGAGATACTTTACAGTCAATGGGTTGAATGAGGAGGAGAAGTTGACAGCTGCAGGCTTGTGCTTAGAAGGGAAGGCTCTGGCATGGTATCAATGGCGGGACATGAGGCAACCCATTCGCACCTGGAGGGAGTTCAAGGACTGTTTACTAGAACGCTTCCGAACCAGCAGGGGAGGAGACTTCTATGAGCAGTTTTTTGCCTTGACACAGGAAGGGACAGTGGCAGAGTATCGTGACCGGTTCGAGTATTTGGCCAGCAGACTGGATCGGCTCTCAGAGACAGTGTTAGAAGGAAACTTTATGAAGGGGCTGAAAGCGGAGATCCGGGCAGCAGTTCGGGTGATGAGGCCACGAGACCTTGGAGAGGCCATGGAGCTAGCTCAACTGTGGAGGACCAGAAGCATATGGAGAAGGGGATTAGGGGAAGCAATTCTGGGGGATCTTACAGGATGACCACTACTTTCTTAGCTCCAAAGGCACCGACAACAGGGGGGTTGAGGGAAATACCCAAAGAGAGAACTGGAGGGGGAAATTTCAAAAGGCTAACAGAGAAGGAGATACAGGAGAAGAGGGCAAAGGGGTTGTGTTTTAGATGTGATGAGAAATACATGCCAGGGCATAGGTGTAAGGACCGAACTCTTCAGGTTCTCACCGTCTGTGATGACGAGGAAGCTGAGGAGGGAGGTGGAAGTGGGTTAGAGATGGAGGATGAGGAGAAACTACATTTGGATGTAGCAGAAGTATCCCTAAATTCTGTAGTGGGATTCACACCAAATCACACTATGAAAGTGAGGGGAGAGATGGCTGATAGAAAGGTGATAGTGTTGATCGATAGTGGGGCAACCCACAATTTCATCTCCACTCAGATGGTTGACTTGCTGGGGGTGAAACTGGAGGATACAGGCGGCTATGGAGTGATGTTGGGTACAGGAAAGGTAGAAATGGGAAGGGGAGTTTGTAGAGGAGTAGTGCTGATGATTCAGGGGATCCAGGTGAGGGAAGAATTTCTTCCTTTGGAGTTGGGGAGCACTGATGTCATCCTGGGGATGAAATGGCTGCAGACCTTAGGGGAGACCAAAGTAAATTGGGGTGCTTTGAGGATGGAGCTAATGGTGGAAGGAAAGAAGATGGTGATCCAGGGCGACGCAGGGCTATCCAGGACCGGCGTGTCTCTCAGATCCATGATCAGAACCATACAGGAGGTGGGAGGTGGATATTTGGTGGAACTACAGCGCTTGGAGAGGGTCAGTGTAGGGGATGAGGGAAGCCTTCCTCTGGCAGTACAACCGCTCATACAACAGTTCAGTGAGGTGTTCCAACCGCCTCAAGGCTTACCACCACTCAGGGAGCAAGAGCATGCAATCATTCTGAAGGAGGGGGTGCCACCGGTTAGTGTGCGACCCTACCGCTACCCCCAAATTCAGAAGGACGAGATCGAGAAGCTGATTAAGGAAATGTTGGACGCGGGGATCATCAGACCAAGTGTGAGTCCTTTCTCTAGTCCTGTACTACTGGTCAAAAAGAAGGATGGTAGCTGGAGATTCTGCGTGGATTACAGGGCATTAAATAAGGAAACTGTGCCGGATAAGTTTCCCATTCCGGTGATCGATGAGCTACTGGATGAGCTGTATGGAGCAGTAGTGTTCTCTAAGATGGATTTGAAGTCGGGCTACCACCAAATCAGGATGAAAGGGGAGGATATTCCGAAGACGGCATTCAGGACACACGAGGGGCACTATGAGTTCTTGGTGATGCCATTTGGGCTTACCAATGCTCCAGCCACTTTCCAATCCTTGATGAACAGGGTGTTTTGGCCGTACCTGCGGAGGTTTGTACTAGTTTTCTTCGATGACATACTGGTGTACAGTCGATCCGAGGAGGAGCACCAAGAGCATTTGAAGGTGGTCTTTGGAGTGCTACGGGAGCACGAGTTTAAAGCCAATCTGAAGAAGTATAGCTTCGCCCAGAAGAGTGTGGAGTATCTGGGACACTTGGTATCTAAGGAAGGGGTGGCAGCTGATTCAGCCAAGATCGAAGCCATGCAGCGGTGGCCTCTACCTAGGAACTTGAGGGAGCTGAGGGGATTCTTGGGACTGACGGGCTACTACCGGAGGTTTGTGAAAGGGTACAACAACATAGCCTTGCCCTTGACAGAGCAGTTAAAGAAGGATAGTTTCTTGTGGGGAGAAGCGGCTACTCAAGCTTTTGAGAAGCTTAAGAAGGCAATGACCACGGTTCCAGTTTTGGCCCTACCAAACTTCAGTCAGACGTTCGTGGTGGAGACAGACGCATCCGGGTATGGGTTGGGGGCGGTGCTGATGCAGCAGCATAGACCCATTGCCTACTTCAGTCAGGTGTTGGCAGCAAGAGCAAGACTGAAATCTGTATATGAACGGGAATTGATGGCCATAGTATTGGGCCTATTGGCAATTCAGAAGTGGAGACCCTACCTGTTAGGACGACATTTCGTCGTCAGGACGAATCAGAGGAGCCTGAAATACCTGTTGGAACAACGGATGGTGACAGAGGAACATCAGAGGTGGCTGTCTAAACTATTGGGATACGATTTTGAGATCCAGTACCGACCAGGGTTGGAGAATAAGGCGGCTGATGCTTTATCCAGGTGTGGGGGAGAGCTACAGTCGGTAACCATGTCGGTACCCCTAACGGTGGATTGGGGGAAAATCCAAAGAGAGAGTGAGCATGATGAAGAATTGAAGAAGATCCGATTGGATCTATTGAAAGATAAGAGCAGCCACCCAAGCTACACCCTTGAGGGGGAGAGATTGTTGCACCAAGGAAGGTTGTGATACCAAAAAATTCCATCCACATTCCCCAGCTATTACAGGAGTTTCATGGGAGCGCCATTGGAGGTCATTCCGGAGTAGAAAAGGCATACCGGAGGCTGGCTGCAGAATTATACTGGAAAGGAATGCATAAGCAAGTGCAGGAGACAGTGGTGAGGTGCGAAGTATGTCAGAGAAACAAGTATATGGCGATGGCTCCAGGGGGGTTACTACAGCCCTTGTCGCTTCCAAATAGAGTATGGGAGGAAGTGTCCATGGATTTCGTGGATGGCCTACCACGATCGGAGGGATTCACTGTTATTATGGTGGTGGTTGATAGACTGAGCAAGTATGCACATTTCACACCCCTTCGACACCCCTACACTGTAGTGACAGTGGCGGCTTCTTTCATCAGGGAAGTGGTTAGATTACATGGAATTCCAGAGTCGATAGTGTCTGATCGCGACAAGGTGTTCCTCAGCCAGTTTTGGAAGGAGTTGTTCAGGTTACAGGGGACTATTCTCAAAAGGAGCACAGCCTACCATCCGCAAACAGACGGGCAAACAGAGGTTGTAAATCGGAGCTTGGAAACTTACTTAAGGTGTTTTGCTTCTGAAACACCAAGGGTATGGGCCAAATGGTTGGCCTGGGCAGAGTATTGGTACAATACCTCGTACCACTCAGCTTCCAGGATGACCCCTTTTAGAGTGTTATATGGAAGAGATCCACCACATTTGGTGCATTTTGGAAGGGGTAGCACACCCGTATCTTCAGTAGAGCAGTATTTGGAAGAAAGGGATAGGATGCTGGAGGAGTTGAAGAAACATCTGTTGAGGGCACAACAGATCATGAAGAAACAGGCGGATGCACACAGAAGGGATATCCAATTTGAAGTAGGTGAGAAGGTATTTCTAAAACTACGGCCCTACAGACAGAGGACCTTGGCCAACAGAAGAAATGAGAAGTTATCCCCAAGGTATTTTGGCCCCTATGAGATATTAGATAAAATTGGGGCAGTGGCATACCGTTTGAAATTACCCCCTTCGGCCACTATACATCCAGTATTTCATGTATCACAGCTGAGAAAAGCCATTGGGGAGTATGCAACCAGTGCTGAACTGCCAACAACATTAACTGAGGAGATGGAAGTGATCCTAGAACCTCTGGAGCTGAAAGATGTGAGACTTGACCAGGAAGGAAACAAAGAGGTGTTGATCGCATGGAAAGGGCTCCCCGAATTTGATGCTACATGGGAGCCATTTGAAAGAATGAAAGATCAATTCCCTTCATTTCACCTTGAGGACAAGGTGAGTCTTTGGGAGGGGAGTAATGTTAGGCGGGCCCCTCCGGTCCTTACTTACTCTAGGTGGGCCCCACATGGAGTTAATTCAAGGGTTGGAGGGAAAATTTGAATGGAAAGGGGGGGAAAATTTGAATAGAAGAGCTGTTTAGGGATTTTGTATGGGGGTGAGAGTTAAAGAGGGGGAAAGGGGGGAATTAGGTACTGATCTTGAATTTGAATGAAAAGTTTGAGATCTCATTGTGTGCTTGGGCTCTAGGGTTTGCTAGAGACTTGTGGAGAGTTGTTCTTCCTCTCGAATCGAAGGATGTTGTATCTTTCTTTGTTTTCTTGCATCTACTAGTGGAAACCTTGTTCCTTTTCCTTACTTTTCTCTTTTTTGGTGCATTTCCTGCTGCGGAGCTGCTGTAAAACTGCTGGGACAGCAGTTTTGCTCACTGTTTTGGGCTGATTTTGACTAGGGTTGCTTGCGAACTCAAGTATTACCTTAGGGTTACTTGCGAACTCAAGTATTTCCTATCAGCTTTGCATTGGTTCTCCCTTCTTCTAGGTTGTTCAACCAGTTTCTTCTTTGCCTCTTTTCTTCTCTCTTCCTCAACTTCTTTAAGGCTTCTCCAAATCTTCCACCATGAATCTACATCCTTAGGTATTATTGCACAACATTATCCCGAGAATTATTGGCAATGTATTTAACCATAGTTTTTCCCTGATCCAAATTCTAAACCCTAAAATAGCCTTTAAATCTATTTGTAAGTCTCCCCCTAGCATTATTCGACCCTCCTCGCTGTACATGCAATACCCAACCTCTCCATGCCTTCTTTTATTTGATGAAGAACTTATTCTTGGTCTTATCTTCCTTACTTGCAACTAGTTTTCATTAGTTTTCTCTTAGAACTCTTCCTACCTACACCCATTCTCTCTTTCGAAAAATTTGGCTAACCAAATCTTTGAAAACGTAAAATTAAAAAAAAAAAAGCACCTATTCTTTATCTTCAAACCGGACAATCAAACCCTAACCCTATATCGAGCCCTAGTCATAAAAACCACTAAACCTAAACTATAATCCTAGTCATAAGCCCTTAGGAAGAAAATACAAAAGATAAAGATGTATGGATTTTCTTCATTTACCCAACATATTTATGCATACTTCATAATGAGTTGGTTGTAATTCATAAGTTTGATTTAATAATTCTTAAATAAAGATTCCCTTTTTAGAGATACTTGATTGATTCAAAAGGTTCTACAATTATAGTCTTCTATGGATACAATACATATTTTGTTGTGTGTCCTTTTATTTCACTCTCTATATGGGATACTCATATTCTCTTTTCTACTTTGGGGAGGAATTCTAACCTCATCTTTTGGATTTCTTGACATGACGAATTTCTTTACCTTGGAATTACAGTAGAAAACCTTCCAATTCTTCCTCCAATAATATTCATGATCTTTAGAGTAAAGTTCTTGTATCTCGAGAATTGATGCCAAACAAGCCTTAGATTATGTGCCATATCCAACATTTTGATGTATTTATAGTTATATATATATATATATTTAGTTGATGTTGAAGATTTATTTTAATCATCAATAAGCAATGTTGTAATGTGTTAGTTGAGAATGTTTAGTCATTTTATTTTATTTTTATTGGTATGATTTAAATTTTTTGTTATTAATATTTGTTTATTGTTTGTCTTTGTAACTAACCTAACATATTTGAGTTTTTGACAATTGTAGGTTAGTTATTAAATGTCTTATTTTCACATTGTATAGCCTTTGTGTGTCCTTGGGAGCAGTTTTGATAAAGAAGTAGGATGTCATGATTAGAAATACAATGTTTTGATTTCAATTCCAATGAGTTTTCTTCTAATTTTTTTCCCTCTTCATTGTCACATTGCTCAACAATTGTAAGAGTTATAACCGAGTATGTCTGCAGTTCGATTGTTGCTACCTCTAGCTCTCTTCCTTGAACTTTGCTGTTGTTATTGTTATCATGGATGCATGAGGCTTTGGAGGTACAAATGACTGAGGTTGCCGCATGTTTAGATCTCATGCTACTGTCCAGAATCATGAATTTCGGGAAGAAGGCCCAATCGGTTGAAGTAAGAGAATTGGAATTTACATGTTGATTCAAGAATCATAATTTTGGGAAAGAACAAGGTTACTTGGAGAGGAGAAACTCTGATTTCATCAAGTATTTCAATCAAGAAGTGCTGAAATGTATTCTTCAACCATCACTTGTTCTTATAATTGGTAATAGAGGACCATCAATAAAAAGTTGAAGATGACGTTGGTAAGATTGAAGATCGTGAAGTTCACAGGGAAAAAAATGAAGTTCACAGGGAAAAATAGCTTTAGTATTCGGAGGCTGAAGATAAAGACATTGTTCATGCAGCAAGGTTTAGATACAGCTTTGCCCGAAGAAGCCTTTTGCAATAGGTGAATTCAAATAATTGTTAAAATCTTGTTAAGAAGGCTCATAGTGCTATCCTCTTTGACTTTTGGAGATAAAATTTAAAGGGTGATTAATGAGGAGTCTGCCATTGACATTTGGAGGAAGTCTGACTCAATGTGCTTGAAGTGGTCTCTTGTAAATCTATTAGACTTCAAGAAGAGGTTATATATCTTACCAATGGATGAACCTAAGTCCCTGAAGCATTTAGATTATTTTAATGAATCTTTAAATTATTGAAGCTAAAATCAAGGATGAGGATCTTTCCATAACCCTCTTATGTTTTTTGTCCAAACGTTATGGACATTTTGTAAATACTATATAATATAATCAAATCACTTGCTCTATGATGGAAACGAAATTAGGTTTAAATTCCAAAGAATTACAGAACAGTGAAGAATTAAAGGATGAAAATGTTAGTAATAGCTTTAGGCTCATGGAATAATAAAGAAATGTGATTTCAACAAGAAGTATTAATCAAGATCCAAGTCAAAGTTCAACAAGAAATGCTTCATTTGCCACAAGGAAGATCTCCTAAAAACAATGTGTGCATAAAGAAAGAAAAAGCTGCTCATGAAAGGAAAATAATTAGGATAAATTATATTGCTCGGGAGGAAATGAAAGTGTTGAGACACTCTCTGTTACATAATTATATTCTAATAGAGATTGGATTCTTAATTAGGGGTGTTCCTGCAACTTATTCCGAAATAAATCTTAGTTAGAATCATTATAAGATTTGGATGATGTCATAGTGACGCTTGAAAACATGAGAAGCCACCTGATCTATTAGGGTGCTTGCTTTATCTCATTGGATATTTGCTCTTTTAGGAAAAAATATTTTTCTGTCTTTTTAAAATTTAACTAATTCTGATTTTTTTGTATGGTCAACTAGCATGTATTGCATTAAAAAAAAATAAAAAATTAAAATTTAATTGCATTTAGTTTTAGTTGCATATTCGCCATTTTAAATTTATTTTGTTAGGTTTTATTTAGTTTAGGCATGCAAGCTTTGGGTTAATAAACTTTCACATTTAATTTCACTTCAAGGACAAATTTTAATATAAACTTAAATCAAGTAGTTGAGTTTGATGTATTTTGATTTGAATTATAATCTAACTCTATCTTAATATGTATATATAATTAATTTAAACTTGCTCAATATCATATCTGATTCAATTATGAGTATTATTTCTCAAGATTAAATAACATTGGCTCGAAGATTCGATTAACTTTATTTACGTATATGGTTAGTTTATTTCTTGTGCATGATTTCATGTTTGATTTGATTCATAGAAAATTTATGGGTTGTTTTATTTTTTATTTTATTTGAATTTAAAACCAACTTAGAGCCTATAGTAATTGATTTTGGCTATTTTATTTAAATGCATTTATTTTTTATTTATAATTTTATGATCAGTTTGACTTTTAGAAGTGATTGATGTGGGTTGGATAAAGTAAGAGTCGTAATGGTAAACTGCTGGGAGGTGAGGACTATCTCTCAAGCTGGTATAATGCCCTCGGTCATGATCACATGGTTCCATCTTTCTGAGTTTGTTGGTTCCCTTAATCCACTTAAGCGAGTGGTGATCAAAGGAACCTTGTTAGTAACCATTGGTTACCTCATTCATGAGGACCTTATAGGCCAAGGGTGTAAATCTAGCCCTAAGCTGACAGATAAGGGGAATGCTTATGTGCGGTGAAGTTATGTCTAGATTATCTACCCTATAGTATCAATCGGAGACTATATGTAGAGTCGCGAAAGGGCATATTATGATATATGTTAGCAAAAAAGTTAGAGGTTTTAGTAAGTAAAATGACAATCGGCTGAAGGTCTAAAACAATTTCTATATCCCTTTGGTTTCTACACTATCATTATACAGTGATACAAATTATATGCAATGTCACATAACACATCTTTACCTTAATTATTGATTCACAAATAAAAATTTGAAACATAAAAAATTATACCTCAACCGGGGCTATGACCGACTGTATACCTACATACTAGTTCACTTTAGTGTGATAAACATGGAATGTAGTGGCATTGAAGCCGCCAACATATTGTTATACAACGGGTGTTATTCACAAATATCATAGAAAGAAGATACACATGTGAGAATTCATTATGCCTAAAGTTATCATGCATATAATATAATGACAAATATTTTAAATAGCCTTATATGCAAATAAATAATGAAAGAAATAATGGAATGTACACATCACCAATGGAAATTATTGACAGCTGAATGCATGCAAGACAAATTGGCGATCGATTAGAATCACATCACTTGTATTCACTTAAATATTCTAACTGTAAGGAATACAAACCATCTATTTGAATCTCTTTCTCTTACAATTAATCTCAAAGAGGATTTCAAATGATGTTAAATAATTTCATGAGCGCAGTATTATAAAAAAAAGGACAATATACATGCAAGACTTTAATGTTAAAAGAGAATCCTTAAGTATAAAACTAAAAAAAAATTAATACAGCCATAAAACTGTTAGGCCTATTCAGATTTACAAAAGGAGGATTGATGGGGTCCGCCCCATTAATGCTGCCGCCCATTTGGAGCAATGGGGAGAAGGGGGTTTTGGGAGGCTAGTTTGAGAGGGAAAATTTAAATGTGAGATGTTTGAAATTAGGAAAGGAATTGTATTAGTAAGGGCGCTGGTTGGAGGGAGTTTTCATGCTTGAATATTTATGTTCTCTTGAGTTCTTGGGTGTTTGGGCTCTAGATTGCTTTTCTAGAGATTTGGGAGAGAACGATCCTCCTCTCGAATTGAGGATCACTTGTATCTTGCTTTGTCTTTGTTTGGCTTGATTTTCTCATTGCAGTCCATCGTTTGGGGGCTGTTTTTCCGCCCAGATTTTGCATTGTTCTCGCTGTTTTCACCAATTAGTGATAGGTTTGCTTGCAAACTCAAGTATTTCCCTTGGGGATTCTTGCGAACTTAAGTATTTCCTATCAAAAACTTGAATTAACACATAAATGTATAATTGGAGATTTGCATAAGCTTGACTTAAAAGGTCATGCTACTTCAAAGTTCATTATAATAATACCTCCTCTTTCTAGTTAAATCTTATGAGCACATGCTTATTGAAATGATTATGCCAATGATATACTAGTTAAATTCTTATTATTAAACAAACTCATCAAGATGAATTAAGAGCGGTGTACCTGAGAATTCTATCTCCCAAATGTCTGTTTTGCTTCTTCTATGTTTCTTCAAAATGTAACTTGGTAACTTTAAAATGATTACTTAAAAAAAGGGTTACTCTTATATTCATACGAAAATATTTGATCATATCGGGATGAAAAAAATAATAATAAACATGCAAATCAGGGATACTATAGAAACTCACTTTATTTATTATTATTTTTTATCAATGCGAACTTTAGGTTAAATGAATGACACATTGCGAATATGCATGTCCATATATGTAAGTGACTAAAGATCTATTACTAGCATTTAGAAATAAATCACACCATTATTTGACAAAGCTGGACCTCTAATAGGGAAATCAAACTGGAAGAAACCCATTTTATCGCATCAAATTAGCTAACCATGAGGAGAAAGGAACATATATTTGGCTCAAGTAGTTTAAATCATCATTGCAACCACTAATGAACCATCACTATATATCGGATGTATAGGAAATAAAACAACAACACTTTAATGCCCCATTATCATGGAAACCTTATAGGGAAAGAATGATTAAAATGAAATGGCGCTTTCGATGCATTAGCTGATTTGGTACAACACAATACATTAATAAAAACTTAAAAAGTTTTGTTAAGGAAGTACTTGTTGATTTCTTTATTTTGATCCAAAAAATAGCGTTAGTTGGATGACACCTCCTCACAGCTCCCTTCTATTGTTGCCTTCGACCTTGGGAGGGAAAAATACTCTTAACTTCTTTCACAACTATCTCTAGGAAGAATCGCATGCAACTCCCGTTGGACCGAATTGCACTCTCGTCGCTCTCTCCAGGAAACCCTCGGCTCTTATTGTTTTTTAGGAGAAGAATGGCAAATCCCACACAAATTCCCTCCCTTTGTCTTGTCTGGATCATAAGCACGTTAACTCCTAACTCGTCCCTATTCGATTACTTTGAAAGATGAGATACAAAAAGACCATCTAAACCCTTAAAGGACTTCGATCTAGTGGCTGGTATTGTACTGGCAATACCCTTAATTGCTTACAAGCACTGGTGGTTGCAGGAACATGAGAAAAGAGCTGTGGCAACAACATAGTGATTTTTTTAATAAAGTTCAACCGTTTGATATACATGAATGTTAATTTCACAATGTTTTCTTTAATTAAAGCAAGGTATATCCATAGTTTATGATGTTGCTACAATGGTTCATATTTACAAGCGTGTTCCGTAGACTATATTTCATTATATATTTTGGTTTGGTCACATAAAACGATGACCTTCCAATGACCCGGTTAGGAAAGTAGAGATATTAGATTTGACTTATGTTAAGAAAGGTAGATGTAGACCTAAAAAGGCTTGGTTAGAAAATATTAGAAATGATCTTTCTTTATTAGATTTAAATGAGAATTTGACTTTTAACAGGACAATGGAGAAAAAGGATTCATGTAGCCAACCCCACGTAGCGGGACAAAGGCTTGATATTGTTGTTGTTGTAAAACAACGTATATCCATACCAATTGTAGATAAATATGGCTAAATTGAGCTAAACTTAACTTGATTGGTATCGATTAAAATCGGTTTGTGTAGATTTAAATTTAATTTGATTTAGCTAGAACCTGTTCGTCTTAATTGAAAAGTTTGATGTGAGTCAGCTCGATTCAATTTGATTAATTTGATGTATTTATTTTAATTTGGCTTTATTTAGATTAACCTTGATATATATATATATATATTCCAAGTTGATATACTTCTGCTTACCAACTCAATTTGATTCAAACTTTGTCCGACTCCAACACAAATAAAAATCGACTTGAATTGGATTGATTTAGTCAGGTTAAGTTTGATATAATTAAACTAAGTTTAATTCAAATTATGTAATTGAGGTTGGATTGACTGTCATGACTCATTCAGCTTGGGTCGCCTTACTCAATTTTGTTGATTTGAATCAACTGAGCCAAATAATAGATTAGATTTAAATGAGTTTATTGAGTCCTATTATATTAAATTATCTCGAGTCCAGGCTAAATTGAAATTGAATTTGGTTCGATTGAATGAACTTGAATCAGCCTATCTAACCTATTTGATCTTGTTCAAGTAGGTTGAATTGACTAGGAAAATGGGTTATAGTTTTGGAGTTTTCAGCCTTGTGATAGGAAATACTTGAGTTCGCAAGTAACCCTAAGGTAATACTTGAGTTCGCAAGCAAACCTAATCAAGATTAGCACAAAAACAGAGGAAAAACTGCTGTCCCAGCAGTTTGACAGCACCCTCGCAGCAGAATTTTTGCACCAAACAGTGGAAATAAGAGAAACAAAGCGAGATCTTCACTAGTAGATGCAAGAAAATAAAGAAAGATACAACGTTCTTCGATTCGAGAGGAAGAACAACTCTCCACAAGTCTCTAGCAAACCCTAGAGCCCAAGCACACAATGAGATCTCAAACTTTTCATTCAAATTCAAGATGAGGGCCTAATTCCCCCCCTTTCCCCCTCTTTAACTCTCATCCCCATACAAAATCCCTAAACAGCCCTTCTATTCAAATTTCCCCCCCTTTCCATTCAAAATTTCCCTCCAACCCTTGAATTAACTCCATGTGGGGCCCGCCTAGAGTAAGTAAGGACCGGAGGGGCCCGCCTAACATTACTCCCCTCCCAAAGACTCACCTTGTCCTCAAGGTGAAATGAAGGAAATTGATCTTTCATTCTTTCAAATGGCTCCCATGTAGCATCAAATTCGGGGAGCCCTTTCCATGCGATCAACACCTCTTTGTTACCTTCCTGGTCAAGTCTCACATCTTTCAGCTCCAGAGGTTCTAGGATCACTTCCATCTCCTCACTTAATGTTGTTGGCAGTTCAGCACTGGTTGCATACTCCCCAATGGCTTTTCTCAGCTGTGATACATGAAATACTGGATGTATAGTGGCCGAAGGGGGTAATTTCAAACGGTATGCTACTGCCCCAATTTTATCTAATATCTCATAGGGGCCAAAATACCTTGGGGATAACTTCTCATTTCTTCTGTTGGCCAAGGTCCTCTGTCTGTAGGGCTGTAGTTTTAGAAATACCTTCTCACCTACTTCAAATTGGACCTCCCTTCTGTGTGTATCTGCCTGTTTCTTCATGATCTGTTGTGCCCTCATCAGATGTTTCTTCAACTCCTCCAGCATCCTATCCCTTTCTTCCAAATGCTGCTCTACTGAAGATACGGGTGTGCTGCCCCTTCCATAATGCACCAAATGTGGTGGATCTCTTCCATATAGCACTCTAAAAGGGGTCATCCTGGAAGCTGAGTGGTATGAGGTATTATACCAATACTCTGCCCAGGCCAACCATTTGGCCCATACCCTTGGTGTTTCAGAAGCAAAACACCTTAAGTAAGTTTCCAAGCTCCGATTTACAACCTCTGTTTGCCCGTCTGTTTGCGGATGGTAGGCTGTGCTCCTTTTGAGAATAGTCCCCTGTAACCTGAACAGCTCCTTCTAAAACTGGCTGAGGAACACCTTGTCGCGATCAGACACTATCGACTCTGGAATTCCATGTAATCTAAACACTTCCCTGATGAAAGAAGCCGCCACTATCACTGCAGTGTAGGGGTGTCGAAGGGGTGTGAAATGTGCATACTTGCTCAATCTATCAACCACCACCATAATAACAGTGAATCCCTCCGATCGTGGTAGGCCATCCACGAAATCCATGGTCACTTCCTCCCATACTCTATTTGGAAGCGACAAGGGCTGTAGTAACCCCCCTGGAGCCATCGCCTTATACTTGTTTCTCTGACACACTTCGCACCTCGCCACTGTCTCCTGCACTTGCTTATGCATTCCTTTCCAGTATAATTTTGCGGCCAGCCTCCGGTATGTCTTTTCTACTCCGGAATGACCTCCAATGGCGCTCCCATGAAACTCCTGTAATAGCTGGGGAATGTGGATGGAATTTTGTGGTATCACAAACCTTCCTTTGTGCAACAATCTCTCCCCCTCAAGGGTGTAGCTTGGGTGGCTGCTCTTATCTTTCAATAGATCCAATCGGATCTTCTTCAATTCTTCATCATGCTCACTCTCTCTCTGGATTTCCCCCCAATCCACCATTAGGGGTACGGACATGGTTACCGCCTGTAGCTCTCCCCCACATCTGGATAAGGCATCAGCCGCCTTATTCTCCAACCCTGGTCGGTACTGGATCTCAAAATCGTATCCCAATAGTTTAGACAGCCACCTCTGATGTTCCTCTGTCACCATCCGTTGTTCCAACAGGTATTTCAGGCTCCTCTGATCCGTCCTAACGACGAAATGCCGTCCTAGCAGGTAGGGTCTCCACTTCTGAATTGCCAATACTATGGCCATCAATTCCCGTTCATATACAGACTTCAGTCTTGCTCTTGTTGCCAACACCTGACTGAAGTAGGCAATGGGTCTATGCTGCTGCATCAGCACCGCCCCCAACCCATACCCGGATGCGTCTGTCTCCACCACGAACGTTTGACTGAAGTCTGGTAGGGCCAAAACTGGTACCGTGGTCATTGCCTTCTTAAGCTTCTCAAAAGCTTGAGTAGCCGCTTCTCCCCACAAGAAACTATCCTTCTTTAACTGCTCTGTCAAGTGCAAGGCTATGTTGCTGTACCCTTTCACAAACCTCCGGTAGTAGCCCGTCAGTCCCAGGAATCCCCTCAGCTCCCTCAAGTTCCTAGGTAGAGGCCACCGCTGCATGGCTTCGATCTTGGATGAATCAGCTGCCACCCCTTCCTTAGATACCAAGTGTCCCAGATACTCCACACTCTTCTGGGCGAAGCTACACTTCTTCAGATTGGCTTTAAACTCGTGCTCCCTTAGCACTCCAAAGACCACCTTCAAATGCTCCTGGTGCTCCTCCTCGGATCGACTGTACACCAGTATGTCATCGAAGAAAACTAATACAAACCTCCGCAGGTACGGCCGAAACACCCTGTTCATCAAGGATTGGAAAGTGGCTGGAGCATTGGTAAGCCCAAATGGCATCACCAAGAACTCATAGTGCCCCTCGTGTGTCCTGAATGCCGTCTTCGGAATATCCTCCCCTTTCATCCTGATTTGGTGGTAGCCCGACTTCAAATCCATCTTAGAGAACACTACTGCTCCATACAGCTCATCCAGTAGCTCATCGATCACCGGAATGGGAAACTTATCCGGCACAGTTTCCTTATTCAATGCCCTGTAATCCACGCAGAATCTCCAGCTACCATCCTTCTTTTTAACCAGTAGTACAGGACTAGAGAAAGGACTCACACTTGGTCTGATGATCCCCGCATCCAACATCTCCTTAATCAGCTTCTCGATCTCATCCTTCTGAATTTGGGGGTAGCGGTAGGGTCGCACACTAACTGGTGGCACCCCCTCCTTTAGAATGATTGCATGCTCTTACTCCCTGAGTGGTGGTAAGCCTTGAGACGGTTGGAACACCTCACTGAACTGTTGTATGAGCGGTTGTACTGCCAAAGGAAGGCTTCCCTCATCCCCTATACTGACCCTCTCCAAGCGCTGCAGTTCCACCAAATATCCACCCCCCACCTCCTGTATGGTTCTGATCATGGATCTAAGAGACACGCCGGTCCTGGATAGCCCTGCGTCGCCTTGGATCACCATCTTCTTTCCTTCCACCATTAGCTCCATCCTCAAAGCACCCCAATTTACTTTGGTCTCCCCTAAGGTCTGCAGCCATTTCATCCCCAGGATGACATCAGTGCTCCCCAACTCCAAGGGAAGAAATTCTTCCTTCACCTGGATCCCCTGAATCATCAGCACTACTCCTTTACAAACTCCCCTTCCCATTTCTACCTTTCCTGTACCCAACATCACTCCATAGCCGCCTGTATCCTCCAGTTTCACCCCCAGCAAGTCAACCATCTGAGTGGAGATGAAATTGTGGGTTGCCCCACTATCGATCAACACTATCACCTTTCTATCAGCCATCTCTCCCCTCACTTTCATAGTGTGATTTGGAGTGAATCCCACCACAGAATTTAGGGATACTTCTGCTACATCCAAATGTAGTTTCTCCTCATCCTCCATCTCTAATCCACTTCCACCTCCCTCCTCAGCTTCCTTGTCATCACAGACGGTGAGAACCTGAAGAGTTCGGTCCTTACACCTATGCCCTGGCATGTATTTCTCATCACATCTAAAACACAACCCCTTTGCCCTCTTATCCTGTATCTCCTTCTCGGTTAGCCTTTTGAAATTTCCCCCTCCAGTTCTCTCTTTGGGTATTTCCCTCAACCCCCCTGTTGCCGGTGCCTTTGAAGCTAAGAAAGTAGTGGTCATCCTGTAAGATCCCCCAGAATTGCTTCCCCTAATCCCCTTCTCCAGATGCTTCTGGTCCTCCACCAGCTGAGCTAGCTCCATGGCCTCTCCAAGGTGTCGTGGCCTCATCACCCGAACTGCTGCCCAGATCTCTGCTTTCAGCCCCTTCATAAAGTTTCCTTCTAACACTGTCTCTGAGAGCCGATCCAGTCTGCTGGCCAAATACTCGAACCGATCACGATACTCTGCCACTGTCCCTTCCTGTGTCAAGGCAAAAAATTGCTCATAAAAGTCTCCTCCCCTGCTGGTTCGGAAGCGTTCTAGTAGACAGTCCTTGAACTCCCTCCAGGTGCGAATGGGTCGCCTCATGTCCCGCCATTGATACCATGCCAGAGCCTTCCCTTCTAAGCACAAGCCTGCAGCTGTCAACTTTTCCTCCTCAGTCAACCCATTGACTGTAAAGTATCTCTCCACCTTGTAGATCCAGCCATGTGCGTCTTCGCCCTCAAAGATGGGCATCTTCAATTTTCTCACTCTCGGGTCACCACCGTGTCCCCTAACTCCTCCATAACCTCCCATCCCTCTAGGAGGAGGTGCTCCCTAGTAGTCACGATCTTCCCTCCTACGATCATACCCGATCCCTTCATCACATTCCCCTCTTCTTCTTTCCAAATCAGCACCACGGTGGTAAGCATCGTCCCTTCTCCCAAAAAATTCTGCACCCCTCCTTTCATAGCCCATACTCATCTCCTCCCTAGAAAGCGGTTCTAGAGGAGGTATTCCATCATCTCCCTCGAGGATCTCCACTTCTGGGTTCTCCCTCCCCCTTAATGGGTTCGGAATTCCTCCTCTTGAATGGCCGCCTGTGGCCTCCCTTGTTTCCGATGTCACCGGATTTTGTTTGTCTTCAAGCATCTTCTTCATCATATTCTCCAAAGCAGTGAACCTTCCCTCCATCTTTTCATGAATGGAAGCGAATTGGTTGTGAAAATCAATGGTTCTTTCCTCCAAATCAGCCTTCAGTTGGCCTATTTCTCCCTCCAGTGCATCAACCTTCTTTCCGGCCATCTTCCCTCCACGGTTTTACAAGAAGAACTTCTTGAGAAGGAAAGAAAAATTGCTGAAATTTTCAGATTTCCGCCTCCAACAGTCCCAAGACAACGCTCTGATACCAATTTGATAGGAAATACTTGAGTTCGCAAGTAACCCTAAGGTAATACTTGAGTTCGCAAGCAAACCTAATCAAGATTAGCACAAAAACAGAGGAAAAACTGCTGTCCCAGCAGTTTGACAGCACCCTCGCAGCAGAATTTTTGCACCAAACAGTGGAAATAAGAGAAACAAAGCGAGATCTTCACTAGTAGATGCAAGAAAATAAAGAAAAATACAACGTTCTTCGATTCGAGAGGAAGAACAACTCTCCACAAGTCTCTAGCAAACCCTAGAGTCCAAGCACACAATGAGATCTCAAACTTTTCATTCAAATTCTAGATGAGGGCCTAATTCCCCCCCTTTCCCCCTCTTTAACTCTCATCCCCATACAAAATCCCTAAACAGCCCTTCTATTCAAATTTCCCCCCCTTTCCATTCAAAATTTCCCTCCAACCCTTGAATTAACTCCATGTGGGGCCCGCCTAGAGTAAGTAAGGACCGGAGGGGCCCGCCTAACACCTTGCTAATGTTGGAATTGGTTTGGCGAGCCTATTCCCTACCTAAGGCCGCTACGGGGATATCCGAAGGGGTTCTCAGGCTCTCTAAAACTTGCCAATGTGATGTTGTCGGATGTCCTCCTAGGTGAAATCTTAGAGGCTATCTCTACACTATGCTAGGAAAACCCAAGGTTCTAGAGAAGTCCTAGCATCAAAATGTGGTCAACAATGGTCTACTTTTGTTTTTTTAGTTTTGATTTTAACTCTTTTGGTAAATTGTAATAAGCATAATGGACAATTTAGGCATTAGCTACTTTCTTGCTTCCTACATAAATATTTGTAATGAAATTATAAGCAACCTGGCTCCAAGAAGGATGGCCAACATCACCCAGAAACTTTGGTAAGAGAATAACTCTTTTGCCCTTAATAATCTTCTCTTATTCACTTTTATTTTATGTTTATAATTTTAATTTTCTTAGCCATCTCATAAAACCCTAATTTTAAATATCCCCTTACATCTAATTGCATCATAAAACTCTAATTATCTGCTACATAAAATATATATCATAACAATTTAATATTAAGAATTGCTTGTCTTTGCATTATGCAATGTCAGAGTGTTTTCCTAGTAGGCGTGATTGATTACACAAGTCGAGCAGCGATTAATAACGTGACGTGGCTTTATATGCTCCTACTTGGCTTGACATTAACAAACTCCATTTACTTTGATTCTTATATTCGATAAAAAAAAATTGACTTAGAAATTGGAAGAACAAATTGTTGATTTAACAAAATAAGTTATGTTATCATTATTAATCTGATTAAAAAATCAAGAAAATTGTAAAAACGGTCTATTCATACAGGATTTTTTACCGCCTTAAGAAATAAAAAAAATCTACAAACAAGTCTAAAAGAAAAAAAATTATAGAATGTAACCTAAATTATACCTTGTTGTTCCACCCAATGGGTTGGTTTGATAACTATGTGAGAATCTATCAAGGCGAGCACCTGATTCTCGTTGAATAAAACCTGAGTTATTGTGATCATGGAGGTTGTGATTATTTTGGAGCTGTCATTATCATTCTTTTGGACTAAAATGATTGACCTGGACATCTACTTCATACAATGGAACTGGATTGATCATCTACTTCTCCAGTATGTGAGTCTAGCCAGGTACACATAACCCAACCTATATATATATATATATATGAGAGAGAGAGAGAGAGAGAGAATAATAATCCCTGATCAGTGCCACTGGCTGTGGGCTCCGAAAATTCGGCCCCGGCCTCCCCGCCGCGCGATTTTTTTTATTTTTCGGCGAGGGAGTTTTAACTGAATAAGTTCCGAGGTAAATTTTGGAAGGCAGATGAGTTTGTAGATAAGACACTACCCAGAGATTTCGCCCTCTTTTAGCGAGGACTTTATGATCTGAGTTCTGGTTTCCTATAGGCGCAAGCCCCTATAGTTAATTACCCCTCCCGATAACGAGAGAGAACTTTCGATTAAGGCTAGTCGTCAATCAGATACGTAGGATATACGTGTTATCTGGCATATAGTAGCAGCAATGGGTTTGGGAATTTGGAGAATTTGGAAGATTGAAAGATTTGGAGATTTGAAAAATTGATATTTAAAAATAGAAATTTCACCATCGTGCACTTAAAGCGGATGTTGGGGGAATGGATGATGGGCCCGATCAAGATCCCATGGTTCCGTCGTCCCGGGCCATCGTGGTCCTTGGTCTACTTAGTCAGAGGAGGTAGTCGACCCAACCTGACAGAAGGATCCTTGTCGGCAGCCATGGGTTGCTTCGTCCAAAGGGACCTTGTAGACCTGGGGTGAATGTTTGTCTAAGGGGATAAATTTGAATCCACCTTAGCTTACAGAGGGCTTTGTGCCCTATCGATCATATCATATTGATTCATATCTCAAGGATTTGATGCCATTAAGGAGCGTATCGGCGCTGGCCATAACCGGTATTTCGTGGTGCCATTTGGCGGCAAAACCACTCGGTTTAGAGGGCCCCGGGTCATAATCGTTTATCCTGCGGTACCATTTGGCGGCAAACCGCCGGTTAGAGGACACGTACCACGTCCTTACTGGTAGGAGACTGTTTTGAGAATGGATCCTAGTGATATTCTCGACCAGGTATTTGGCTTTTTTGTGAGCTGAAGTAGTTTTTGATTTGTCCGCCTCGACAAACTGTTGCGGAGGGCGGATGGATTTTGCTTTAAGTGTTTGTTGTATTTATTTCATTTTAAATATTTTTGGAGATTTTGGGATTTTCTGGAATTTTGGAATTTTGGATGGAACTTTGGAATTTGAGTGGACTTGTGGGAGGCATTTAAAAATGTTTGTGAACCCCTCCGGTTGAGATAAACATTCAACACAGCCATCATCGAGGTATTTGAGGTCATTTCTTTTTATGGATTGAACCTTGTCAACTCTGTCGGGCTGTCGACAGAGGATCGGGTTTCGTAGGCTTTATGCCCTTGATAGTGAATTCTAATTGTTATAGGCATTGAAGGCCTAATATGGATGTATTAAAACAAATATAACGGTCGCCACAACCATATATTTGTTTGTTGGTTCTAACCCTGTCGACTTCAATTGAACCGTATAGAAGGATCGGGTTCGAACTAGAATTCACTTGTTAACCTGCGCAGCATCCCTAGACGTCACGTGTGTACCAATAACACGCTCGCCGGGGCCCGTGCGGGTATTTGGGGGCATTTTATAATTGAACCCTGTCAACTCCTTTCATCTATTTAGAAGGATCGGGTTCAAGTTTAATAACCCGCGCAGCATCCCTAGACGTCACGTGTGTACCAATGACACGCTCGCCGGGGCCCATGCGGGTGTTGATATATACCCTCTTTTAGTGTACCTAAGTGTGTACAAACTACAGTGCATGTGCGAGGGTATTTTTGAAATATTTGTAGATGCCTTCTGTCCGCTTGTATAGAAGTTGCGGATCCGGTGGTGGTGCATTGTTGTCTTGATATTGACTCCCCCCTTTTCTCATTCACCGGGGGGAATCTTTCTGAACTTTGGAGTCGATGACTACTAGTTTGGAAAGAACTCTTTTCAAGATCTTTGGTGTAGAGGACTTGTCATTTCTGGTATTTGTAGATATCGGAGCTGTTTTCTTCCTGAGTATAGGATTTGGAACACCAAGAAGTTTAGTTCTGACTTATTCAAAACACTTCTTTTCTTCTGCCAGGAGGTGTTCTTTTTCGTATATCGAGTCGCCCTTGTACCCGATGTACTTGTAGATTTTGATCATCACTGTCGTAGGTGATACCCATACTTGTGCCCACAGTGGTTCGTTGTGACTACGAGGTACCCACTGTTGTTATCCACAAGTGACTTGTATTCGCTGGCGGAGGACCGCTGTATCTGCTACGACCTCCTAGAAGTATTCGTAGGAGAATCATTGTTTTTGCATCCTACCCCCCTTTCACCAATCTCAGGTGGGATTTTGTTATAGATCAAATCTCCTTTGTTTGTAGAAGACAGATACATTTATTTTCCACTACTTTATGATAGGATATGTAGACATCCTAACACTTGGTAGACTCTTTGCATTCTCCTTGTAAATTACATGTTGTGTGCTTAGTGGGTCCTCCTATTGACCTCCGATGTCGCCTTCTTCAATCAACAGGCGTTCGTAGGGATTGTTGTAGGAGATTCCAATAGTATATGTAGGAGGGGCACCCGTGCATTCTGCAGCCATTCGCTATTCTCGCAGGTTCGATGCTCCCGATCTCGTGGGGACTGTTGTAAAAGTCTACTACAATATTTGTTTATACACCTTGAGGTTGTAGTATGCCTGCTTGTACTTTGATTGTTGTATGTCTTGTAGGAGAGCGGGGCACTCATTTTCAATCAAATGATATTGATTGTGTCGTCCGCCTTTATTTGTAAGCATTTCATGCTGCATATTGACTGCTATGATTTGCAGAAGTCCCTTGCATTTGTTTGACATTGAACTGTCGCTTCTTGTGGTTACGTCACTTGACAGTTCTTGCATCTTGATCATCAAGCAAGTTGTACTTGGAACTTTGGTTTGAGTTGGAACCTTTGTATGATTGTTCGGATCGAGCTTGAGTTCAAGTCCAAATGCATGTCCCATGTTGTCCTTTGAGTTCGTGTCCGAACTCAAAATGAGTTCGTGTCCGAACTCAAAATGAGTTCGTGTCCGAACTCAAAATGAGTTCAACCAAGTTCAATTGAAGTTCAAGTTCATTTGAGTTCGTCGTGGTTCAATTCTTTGAGTTCAAAATCTTCTGTTCAAATCTGAGTCTGAGTTCACATTTAAGTCCTCGTAGTCTTGTTGAGTTCAAGTCCGAGTTCAATCAAGTTCAGTGTCATTTGAATTCAAATTTGAGTCCCAATGCTTTGTTCTTTGTAGTCAATTTTGTACGTCCAAGTTCTTGTAGTCTTGTTTGGTTCAAGTCCGGATGCATAAGCTCAAGTTCAATCTCATTTGCACATTTCTTTTTTATTTGGATTCAAGTTTATTTAAGTAGATTGAATCAAGTCCACAAGTCCCATTTTGCTCCAAGTCCTTGTCTGTATTTCAGACAAAATTTCGGCAGCCTCCCGGCGTCTCCCCCGTTTAGGGGAAAAACCAAGAGGCCGTCTACCCGCCACGTCAATAAAGACGTGCACGGGGCGGTTCTCCGGTTTGCCACGGACATTGAAGCAAGGTTTTGAGTTTAGAATAGTACATACCTTCGCGGGGTTGTCGTGGTTGACACATGGATCGAGGGGTCACTCGCCTACCTCGTCGTAGGTGTCGCACCGGGTTCCCCTCCTACCATAGCCAATAAAGGCGTGCTTAGGTGGTTTGCCGGTCCGACACGAACGTCGAGGAAAGAGAGTGGAGGAAGCACTTGTATTTATTTATTATTTTTATATTTATTAATTATTATTATAATTGACTATTTAATTATAATTAAATACATAAATAATAATTAATTATAATATAAAAATAATTGATTATAATTACAATAACTAATCATAATTAATTATAATTAATAATAATTCATTTAAATTAAAATAAATAATTATAATTAATTTTACAAATTATAGTTAATTATTAATGATAATAATTAACCATAATTATAATAAATTAATTATAATTTATTTTAATTGAAACTAATTATCATTAATAATAATAAAATATAATTAGAATATTTAATTATAATTAATCATAATTAATTATTATTATTAACAGTGCTTAATTATAATTAAAATAAAGTTAATTTTAATAATAATAATAAAAATAAAAATAAAGAAAACCCCCCTCCCCTTCTCTGGTTTGGGGATTTTACGGGATTTGGCCGAGAGAGGCTCCCGAAAGGGAGACTTATCTTCACGGCCAGAGAGCTGCCGTTCTTGCTTGCGATCGGGCAAGAAGGGAGGTCGCCGAAGGAGCGAAGCCAAATAGCAAGGATGGAGGAGAGGTCTCGGCAAGGTAAGGCTTCGGGTGGCTTCAACGGAAATCGGAGGAGGCGACGAGCAGTGGAGGCTTCGGGTTGAGGCTAGGTCGGAGCTGCGATCGGGTAAGAGTGGAAGCTCCTCTCTCTCTCTCTCTCTGTCTCTATCTCTCTCTCTTTCTCTCTCTCTCTCTCTCTCTCTCTGTGAAGATAGGGAAGGAAGAGGCCGGTTTGGAGATCGGAAGAGAGGGTGATGGCAGCAGGAGGTCGGGAGCTCCGTCGGCTAAGGCAGAGAGGGGAAGTGTCGTGGGAGAGGGAAGAGATCGCTTTTGTGTGTGGAGAAGCCAGCGGGTTCGGCTTCGTTTTATAGAGGCGAACGGGGCTCGATCGAGGAGAGGATCGTAGGATTTACGCATGATTTTCGGGATACGACGCAGACGACGCCGAACGGCTGGATTTGCGGAGGTTTTTTTTTTTTTTACGGATACGAGGTACGGAGCGAGATTTGCGGGAGCGACTCTGCCAGTGGGATTCTTGGATCCGATAGTCAAGGTATGATTTTGAGCTTCTTTCTTTTTTGTTTCCTTTGGATTTAACATGCAGGTCAACACTGGCCAGGGCGCATGAGAATTATCTTCAATGATGATCCTAGGTTAGTCTGATTGGCCCAGGTGTGGATTTTTTATGGTTAAATTTAATATCTAACTCCAACTTCTCATTCATAAGGTCTGGTTGCACATAAAAACTTAGATGGTTGGCTTGGTCTCTCTAGTCTTCATAATGGAGTTGAAGATATATAGTTTTGTACCCATTTACAATCCCCATTTTAGCAATAACATTGTTGGAAATCACAAGGCACTCCAAACTCGATTTTCTCTACTCTTAATATATGCAATTCAATGAAATAGATCCATTCTAGGAGAATGGAGTGTTTGAGTTATTGAGCAAATTTTTTATCAATATACTTGAGCATGTTGAATCCTTGGTGTTAGTACTATGATTTTTTTAAATCATTTTTAGTAATTCTATGAAATCAAGCTTTTCATCTTCATTGACCACTAGGTGGTTCAATTCGACTTAATCCATGAGACAAATATCATATTCGCCCTCAGTTAATGAACCAAATGCCCTTTGATGCTAAAGGAAATTAGGGCAGGAGTAGAGGTTGAAGCCGGTCAAGGAGCGGACACTGATGCTGGAGGTGGAGTAGAAGTTGTAGCATGGCCATCTAATGATGAACTCCCTAGTCTTGATTATCACCATAAGACGAAGACAACCTCTTAATATTGATTTCGATGTAATCTAATGAATTTTTTGTCTGAGTCCAAGAATAGAAGTAGTCTTCCATCTCTGCCCCACTTCTTACTCTTCTCCTCCACTCAAATTAATCTTTCTTGTAAATCTCAATCCAAGTAAAAAATGTCAACGTTCTTAGTCAATTTTAACAGTCATGACTTGTGCTTTTTTAACTCCATTATTTCAGAGCTTAGTGGGAAATGTTTTATCTTTTTGCTGACTGGTTCATTACATTTAAGGATGCCTATTGATGATTTGTGTTCTGTATATGAGCTTGATGATGATTATTGGTTATAAATAAGAAGCCTTTGGTTGAGTCTAAATCTAAAATTGTGCTTGAGACTATTAGTAATCTTAATTTTAAATTAATACTTGACCCTAGATACCCTTTAATCGCTAATATTATTCACAAGTATATTTGGATGAATAATTAATATTTACATATCCCTTCTATTATTGCCATACAACATAGGATCCTCACTCATGATACAATAACAACAAGCCTTTATCCCGCTATGTGGGTCGGCTACATGAGTTCTTTTTCTCCTTTGTGTCCTATTAAGAGTCAAATTCTCATTTAAACTAATGAATAAATATCATTTCTAATACTTTCTAATTAAGTCTTTTTAGATCTACCTCAATCTTTCTTAACATAGGCTGGATCTAATACATCTACTATCCTAACAGGGTCATCGGAAGGCCGATGTTTTATGTGACAAAACAATTTAAGGAGACTCTCTAAACTTGTTTGCCACTGGTGCTATTCCAACCTTTTCATGTATACACTCGTTTTGTATTCGATACTGATTTAAGAAAATTATATGATGCATGGAGATATTTGACTACAAAACCCCTAGATTCTCTTTTGCGTGCTCAATCTTCACTTGCTAAATGAATCCAGAGATACATGTGAGCCATAGCTCCACTATTACCTCCTCCATGAACACTAAATTTTAAGTTCTAGCATGACTCTTCATGGGAAGTGTTCTCTAGCCCCATAAGGAGTTGATATTGTACAAGAAATGCATTATCCTGTTTTAACTATTTTGGATTAACTTTAATATTTATTTATTTTTCAACATATTTGATTTTTATGACATACAATCAATTCAATTATCCTTTTCATTAGACTTATATTTTATTTTAATTAATCATTCATTAGTATTTATCTCATTATTAGGATTTGTGTAGATTTAAATTATCATATTTGAATTAGTTTGAATTATCCTTTAAACAATTTTTCTATAAGTAGTTTTTTTGTATGCTCCTATAAATTGGGATGAATTGCGATATGAATGTATTCTAAATAATCATCTTATCATACAATGAAATTAAATGCGGACTCCTTTTCCGCAATTCTCTTCTCTCTCATAAAGTTGCAAGGCCAGAAAACTCCTTTTGAAGTCCTCTCATGCCCACTTTATTTATCCGTATTCTTTCTTCTCTACAAACATAATTCATGCCTCTCTCTAGAAAAGGTGAATTCAAGGAGAAACAAGCAATTCAAAAGCAACTTTGTGAGAAGAAGATAAAGAAGGGAGATCATCATCAATGACACGAAGTATACTAAGTTAATGGTTTGAAGAAAATGTATTATTTGCCCCCTGCTGATCAACTGCATATTCTTATATTACACTTTACTTTCTCATAATATTCAAATAGATATGCTTGTTTATTTTGTGTTCTAATACTATTGAACTGTTTGGTAAGCAAGTTAAAATACAAATTGTTTTTACCACCTAGGATCATAACTTGCTTGAAGGTGGTTTTAACTTCATATCTGAGAATGTTTTATTATTTGTGTTATTCTATGTTTTTACTCTTTCCTTAGCACGATTCTTATCTAAAACAAAACCCTTGTATAAAGAATTTTGTTTAGTCTTTTCATTGTTTTATTATTTGATTTCATTTTTCATACTATATCTTTTTATATCCATGTATGCGCCATGTTCTTCTATTAGATTCTGAAGGCATGTGAGATCTTATTATAATGAGTAGGTAGACATTACCTGTTACCCTGCATTCAAACAGATTAATGCAGAAAAAGTTGCAGTTTCTGGTAAGAAGCGGACACAAAAGCTTTACAGGCGGCATTCTGGAAGGCCAGGTGGTCTAAAGGTGGAAACATTTGATCAACTACAGAATAGAATTCCTGAAAGAATAATTGAACATGCTGTCCGAGGAATGCTTCCTAAAGGCAGGGTAAGAAAAATATTTACTTAATTATGCTCTTTTTATAAGATTTAAACCATTAAAATTTACATGAACAAAGAAAAATATAACTGCAAAATTAAAAGAATGAAGATATTGAAATGTCTGCTTGTCATCTAGACTGGTTCATATAAACTAGTCCATGAGTGCTGTGGGCTCCGAAATTTCGGCCCCGGCCTCCCCGCCGCGCTTTCTCTTTTTCTTCGGCGAGGGGAGTTTTAACGGAATAAGTTCCGGGGTAAATTTTGGAAGGCAGATGGGTTTGTAGATAAGACACTACCCAGAGATTTCGCCCTCATTTTGTGAGGACTTTATAATCTGAGTTCTGGTTTCCTATAGGCGCAAGCCCCTATAGTTAATTACCCCTCCCGGTAACGAGAGAGAACTTTCGATTAAGGCTAGTCGTCAATCAGATACGTAGAGAATACGTGTTATCTGGCATATAGTAGCAGCAATGGATATGGAAATTGAAAAGTTTGGATTTGGGAATTTGGGAAGTTTGAATATTTGGAAAGATTTAATATTTAAAATAGAAATTGCACCATCTAGCACTTAAAGCGGATGGTGGGGGAATGGATGATGGGCCCGATCAAGATCCCATGGTTCCGTCGTCCCGGGCCATCGTGGTCCCTGGTCTACTTAGTCAGAGGAGGTAGTCGACCCAACCTGACAGAAGGATCCTTGTCGGCAGCCATGGGTTGCTTCGTCCAAGGGGACCTTGTAGACCGGGGTTGAATGTTTGTCTAAGGGGACAAATTTGAATCCACCTTAGCTAACAGAGGGCTTTGTGCCCTATCAATCATACCCTATTGATTCATATCTCAAGGATTTAACGCCATTAAGGAGCGTATTGGCTCTGGCCATAACCGCTATTTGTGGTGCCATTTGGCGGCAAAACCACTCGGTTCAGAGGGCCCCGGGTCATAACCGTTTACCTGCAGTGCCATTTGGCGGCGAAACTGCCGGTTAGAGGACACGTACCACGTCCTTACTGGCAGGAGATTGTTTGAGAATGGATCCTAGTGATATTTTCGACTAGGCATTTGGCTCTTTGTGAGCTAGAGTTTATTTAAATTTGTCCACCTCGACAAACTGTTGCGGAGGGTGGATGGATTTTGCTTTGAGTGTTTGATGGATTTATTTCAATTTTAAATATTTTTTGGGATTTTTGAGATTTTGAGATTTTTGTAGAGTTTTCTAGGATTTTGAATTTTTGGATTTGGACTTTGTGGAGTTTAGATTTTCGGGCATTTGAATGGAATTTGAAAGTATTTGTGAACCCCTCCGGTTGAGGTAACCAATCAATACGGCCATCATCGGGGTGTTTGGGGTCATTTCCATTTGTTGATTAAACCTTGTCGACTCGGCCGAGCTGTCGACCGAGGATCGGATTTCTTGTAGGCTTTGTGCCTTTTGTTGAATGAATTCTCTTGATTTTAGGCCTTGAAGGCCGAATATGAATGTATTGAAACAAATACGCTGGTCGCCACAACCGTGTATTCGTTTAAAGGTTCGAACCCTGTCAACTTCTATTGATCCGTATAGAAGGATCGGGTTCGAATTAGAATTCACTTGTCGACCCACGCAGCATCCCTAGGCGTCACATGTGTACCAATAACATGCTCGCCGGGGCCCATGCGGGTGATTTTTATATACCCCCTTTAGTGTACCTATGTGTATACATTCTCTAGTGCACATGCAGTGGTACTTTAAAATATTTTGTAGTTGTGTAGATAACTATCATTTGGATGCACATAACTTTTCATTTGAGAGCTTATACACTCCTTCTGTCCGCTAGTATGGGTGTTACGGATCCGGTGGCGGTGCGTTGTAGATTGTAGAGGCCTTCTGTCTGCTTGCATAAGTGTTGCAGATTCGGTGGCGCTCTAGTCTTGATATTGACTCCCCCCTCTCTCATTCACCGGGGGAAGGACTTTCTGAATTCTGGAGTCAATGACTGCTGATTTAGAAAGAAACTTCTTTTAGGATCTTCAGTATAGCAGACTTGTTATTTTCGGTATTTGTGGGTATCAGAGCTGTTTTCTTCTTAAATATAGAACTAAGAAGAGACTTTGGAATACCAGGAAGTTTGGTTCTAATTTGTTCAAACTTCCTTTCTGATTCTGCCAGGGAGTGTACTTTTCGTACATCGGGCTGCCTTTGTACCTGGTGTACTTTTAGATTTTGATCACCGCTGTCGTAGGTGATATCTGTACTCGTGTCCACAGTGATTCGTTATACAATACACTGTTGTTATCCACAAATATTCATTTGCATTTGTAAGGGATCCGTACTTGTGCCCACAGTGATTCATCGTACTTGTAACACACTGTTGTTATCCACAAATATTCATTTGCATTTGTAAGGGATCCATACTTGTGCCCACAGTGATTCATCGTACTTGCAACACACTGTTGTTATCCACAAATATTCATTTGCAGGGAATCATCGTATCCGCTACGAGCTCCTGAAGGTATTTGTAGAAGACCCATTGACATCGGTACCATATCCACCTTTCACCAATCTCAGGTGGTTGACGATTGCACTTGCTTGCGGGGGGTGGATCTTTGATTGCTGGTCTCTAATATTGCCATCTCAATCAACAGGCATTGTTGCTAGTGTTGGTGTAGTCTCTTTACAGATGTTTGTAAGATAACCACCATATCTTCTTTTGTGTGCCATTTATGTTTGAAGACTTTCTGGCACTAGTCCTTTGGTTACATCAAACATTTATATTCGTTTGAGAACTTAGGACTTTCACATTCTTAAGAGCATTAAGATCTGATTCCTTGCAGTCGGTATTGAGTTCAAGTGTAGTTTAAAGTTCTCTGTATTTATTTCTTTTGAATTCAAGTCCAGCTCTTTGTGGTCCCCATTAAGATCTTTGTAGCTCATTTGCAAGTTTAGGTTATTGTAGTTTTGTTGAGTTCAAGTTCTATGCTCTTAGTTCAAGTACGAGTCCTTTGTATTGTCGCTCAAGCGAGGTCTTTATATTGTTCAAATCTTTTTGTATATTTCAGTGAAAATTTCGGCAGCACCCCGGCATATCCCCCGTTTGGGGGAAAATAGGGGAGCTGGTCCTTCCCACCACGCTACTAGAGCGTGTATGGTAGGTGTCCTTGGACACCGCGGCCGTACAAAATTTCATCCCACCACGCTACAAGAGCGTGTATGGGGCCTTCAGCAATACCCGTACAGCGGAACAGCAGTGACTCTCCCCACCACGCTACAAGAGCGTGTATAGGGCTTCCCCACCTCGTCGTATGCTTCGCACCGGGCTCCCTCCTACCGTGCTACAAGAGCGCGTATAGGTGGTTCTCCGGTCCGCTGCAAATGTCGAGAATGGGATTTGGAACATCATACCTCTCGTAGCAGTGTCGGCGGTGTCGGTGTCGAGGTCGAGGACCGTCCCCACCACGCTACAAGAGCGTGTATAGGGCTTACCCGCCTCGTCGTATGCTTCGCACCGGGCTCCCTCCTACCGTGCTACAAGAGCGCGTATAGGTGGTTCCCCGGTCCGCTGCAAACGTCGAGGACGGGATTTAAGTTAGAAATGTATACCTTAGGGCTCGGCGGCGATTGTCGACGGCGACTGTTGGCTTGAGGATCGAAATAAAAGGAGGGGTACACATTACTTGTAATTAATTACTTAATTATAACTAAAATATTAATTATAATTAATGTTATTTAATTATGATTAAAAATAATTAAACAATTAATTAGAATTAATAATAATTAACTATTTAATTATAATTAATCTATTAATTATAATTAATTATAACTTATTATAATTAATAATAATTAATAATAATTAATAGTTAAATATAATTAATAATAATTAATTAATATTAATTAGAATTAATTATAATATATATAATTAATGATTAATTATAATTAAAAATAATCATTAAATTAGTTATAATTAAAATTAATTAATTAATAAAATTAAAATAAACCTCTCCCTCTCCACTCTCTCTGGTTCAACAGATTTGCGGGATTTGGCCATAGAAGTCGACGGGAGGAAGAAAGTTACCCTCACAGATAGCAAGCTCCCGTTGTTGTTTCTGAATCAAAATGTCGTAACTTCCCACCGGACAGGAAAGGGAGTTGTGGAAGGAGCAAAGTCGGACGGGAACATAGGAGGCGGCGAGCTCCCGTTCTTTCGTCCGATCAAAATGTCGTAACTTCCTTTCCAACAGGAAGGAAAGTCGTCTAGTGCGCGAAGTCGAACAGCCAGGAAGGAGCCGAAGAAGCACGTGTGAGGGATCTCACGACTGGCAAGCTCCCGTCGTTGCTCTGGATCAAAACGCCGTAACTTCCGATCCCGCAGGAATGTCGCCAAAGGAGCGGAGTCGGACAACCAGGAAGGAGCCAAAGAAGCAAAGGGAGAAAGTTGTCTTCACTGCCGGCAAGCACCCGTTCCTGCGCCCGATCAAAATGTCGCAACTTCCGATCCAAAGGAAAGGAAAGTCGTCGAAGGTGCCGTCGAACAGCCACAAGAAATTCAAAGAAGCGCTCGAGAGGGAGAAAGTTACCCTCGCAGCTAGTGAGCTCGCGTTGTTACTGCCGATCAAAGTGTCGTAGCTTTCGTTCCGTGCCGGGAGAGAGCGGAGCGAGCAAGAACTAGAGAGAGCGGGTGTGAGAGTGAGAGAATGAGCGGAGAGGAGAGAGCAGTTAACACGATGTAGAGGGACATCCGATCGTGCGAGGTCGTGGGCGACGACGTGCTGAATTCGGCGTCGGACAGGTTCGTAATTATTTTTTTTTCTTTTTGGATACAGTTACGGGTCAACAAATGCCCCTCAACAAATGTGGCACGTGTCTTGAGCGAGCCTCGTTTGTTGTATGCTGATTGACCCTGTGGATATCTAGATTTTTATTCTAGATGTCACACTAGGGTTTTCATTTAGTGGATCTCCAAAAGTTATTTGGATGTCACACTACTCTCTTTTTCCTCTTAGTGGATCTCCAAAAGTTGTTTGGATGTCACACTACTCTCTTTTTCCTCTTAGTGGATCTCCAAAAGTCGTTTGGATGTCACACTACTCTCTTTTTCCTCTTAGTGGATCTTCAAAAGTTGTTTGGATGTCACACTACTCTCTTTTTCCTCTTAGTGGATCTCCAAAAGTTATTTGGATATCACACTAATCTTTCTTTCTCCTTGTCTCTTTTAGATATATCCACAAATGGTTGATATCTTGTTTTTGTAGATTGACGCTAGTGGATAGCACATGCTCAAGATTCTTCCGTCATCTGGTTGTATCTTGATAGAATTTTAAATATTTATTTGGGGATCTCGGCATGCAGTGTGATGTCGACCCAAATAAATATTTAAAATGCACCCAGTCTTTAGAGACATTTGTAGATGTCATTCAGGGAACTCATTCTGCAACTTTAGCTAGAGCCTTGAGATTTTGATCCTTCTGTCCTGTGCTTTGTGCTACGCACTTGGTGAAGGGTTGTCTGATTTGTCTTTGGTGACTTGTCAGAAGATTTGTATTCCTTCTGCCCTTTGCTTCTAGCTTTGGCGGGCTTGATGGAGTAGATGCCGGTGACCTAAACCCTTTGGATTTGTACTAGGTCGGTGGCAAGAAGTCATCGGTCCAAAGCTTTGTGCATAGCGGACTTGTTGATGACGGAATCCACTTAGTCCAGCCTTGGGCTTTTGGTGAACATTTGGATAGTTTTCTTCGGTTCTTCGCTTTGTGCTTTGACGGACTTGTTGAAGAAAGATTTCCTTCGATCCTTGCTTTGTGCTTTACGGATTTGTTGAAGGATTTGCAGGTTTTGGATTTGATTGATAGTACCGAACGTAGGTAGTATCTTAATCCTTAACCACTTGAGAAGACTTTAACCTGAATCACTTGAGTTCATCAGATCGGGAGAGCTGGGATTTGACAGCTCTTCGTCCTCTGGTTGCTGAAATGGGGGTTCCTCTACTGCGGCCTTTCTTATGGCTTGTTGAGTAGACGGAGCTGCCAGCGATCCGGCCATATTTGGGCTTGTTGGATCCGACCTCATACACCCATTCAAGCTTCAGACTTGAGCTATGAGAATTGCGCTTCCCAATGCTGATTTTATTGAAGTTGACAGACATGGAGTCATCCTTCGTGGTTTTAGATTTTGGAGCCTACGAACATTCAGTAGTTGCTCGAGATTTATTCTTCAACTGGAACTTTGATTCTCCGGTCATTTTGGAGAACTTTGCAGACTACGATCACTTGAACTTGTCGAGTCAAATTGACCTTCGTTCTTCCTACAGTCCCTACTGACTGGTTGACGAAGTGGGGGTTCCGCTACTACGGCCTTTCTTATGGCTTGTTGAGTAGACGGAGCTGGCAGCGATCCGGCCATATTTGGGCGTGTTGGATCCGACCTTTAACACCCATTCGAACCTTAAGCTTCAGGCTGTCAAAAGACTTCAAGCTTTTTTTCGGCTTAATTTTGTAAGAGTGTGTAGTTTCAAAAATCTCTTTCTTGACCTTTAAACATTGGTTTGTTGAAGGTGTTGTCTCGATCTTTGAGAGATCACCTGCATATACTTTGAAAAACAAGTATCTGTATTATTTTTTAGCACAAAGTAACATTTGAATTGATAATTTTAAATATTTATTCGGGGATCTCGGCATGCAGCGCGATGTCGACCCGAATAAATATTTAAAATGCCCCCTGTCTCGCAGGGACATTTTAGGGCAGGATAGAATTGGAATCTTGAAATTTTAAATATTTATTCGCGGATCTCGGCATGCAGCGCGATGTCGACCCGAATAAATATTTAAAATGCCCCCAATCTAACAGGTGAATTTTGAAATGTATTCTCATGACAGAGCATAATTTCAAAATGTGAAATGTATATGCTAATAAACAGACATGAAAGCATAATACACTAAACATAGCATTTTATGGGGCAATTTTATGCATAGTATTTCTTCAGGTATCTGTCATTGATCGGCGGCATGGACCTTTGACCATTCAGATCGATCAGTTGATAAGCTCCTTGAAATACCTTCTCGATGACGAAAGGTCCTTCCCAGTTGGAAACGAATTTGCCACCAATTTTCCTATGCGGGATAATTGGCCTTTTCTGCACCAGGACCAATTCCCCTTTTTGAAATGATCGAGGACGCACCATTCGATCAAATGACTTTGTCATTCTTGCTCGGTAGATTTCCAGGTTCTGCTGAGCTTGCAACCTGATTTCATCGAGTGCATCGAGCTCCTCCATTCTTAACCGAGCATTTTGTTCCAGAGTCAGCTCATTCTGGACAGCAACTCGAAGATATGGAAGTTCAACTTCTAGTGGCAGTACGGCCTCAACTCCAAATACTAGAGAGTAAGGAGTGGCTCTGGTTGTCGTTTTATAGGTTGTACGATACGCCCACAACGCTTCTGCCATCTTCGTATGCCACTCTCTTTTATTTTTGCTAAGGATTTTCTTTAATAATTTCACCAGTGTTTTGTTGAAGGCTTCAGCTAAGCCATTTGCTCTTGGATAGTAAATGGAAGAGTACCGCCAATCAATTTTGTGCCGATCAACGAACTTGTAGATTTTTATACTCTTGAAAGCAGTTCCGTTGTCTGAGATTATGTGGCGTGGCACACCAAATCTGTAGACGACATTATGGGTGAAGAAGTTGATTACATGCTCGGATGTAACTTCTCTGAATGGAGCTGCTTCTGCCCACTTAGAAAAATAGTCGGTCGCTGCCAAGATGAAGCGGTGTCCTGCTGATGACGGCGGATCTATCGGCCCGATAACATCAGTACCCCAACATTCAAACGGCTAGGATGCTATTGTAGGGTGCAGCGGATTAGACGGTTGATGTATAACATATTAACATCACGTGGATTTGACACTCGTGGCACCTCTTAGCATGATTGATACAATCTCTGACCATGGTCGGCCAATAGTAGCCCATTCTTTTGATTTTGACTGTCATCTTGGGACCTGATTGGTGCGCTCCACAAAGTCCTTCGTGAACTTCCGCTATCACTTTATCAGCTTCTCGAGTCCCTAGGCATCTTAGCCACATTTGATCGAAAGCACGCCGATACAACGTGTTGTTGACAAATGCATATCGTAGCGCTCTCTTCTTGATTTGAGCAGCTAGTGATTTGTCTGTTGGCAATTTATTTTCTTTAAAGTAGTCAATGAAAGGCAGTCTCCAGTCATCTTCTTCCTCGACATCTAGGCAATGCCACCATGATTCTGAAGCTTGACTGGCCTTGCACCTTTTCTTAGGAACTTGCTGTTCTTCAGACTGATCTTCAAGATCAACTGATTGGGGAGATTGAGGATCAACAGGAGTTGCATCCTGCTGGCTTGAATTTGGTATTCCCTCTGCCTGCGGGAATTGTAATAATGCTGGCTCTAGGATCCGACGATTGTGTACCATAATTATGATGGGCCATTCATCATCCATATTCGCCATTTCTTCAGCCAATTTTGCCAGAGAATCAGCTTTGCCATTTTGACCTCGGGGAACTTGAGTTAACTTGACAATTGGAATTTGTTTCATAAGCTTAAGAACTCGCCGGTGACAACAGGCCAACTCGAACTTGGTGATTTTGTAAACTCCAAGTACTTGATTTACAACTAGTTGAGAATCACCGAAGATTTGAAGATTTTGAATTCGAACATTGATTGCAATCTCTAATCCTGCTATTAAAGCTTCATATTCGGCTTTATTGTTTGTCCGAGGTTCAGTCAAGCTGAAAGAGAATCTCATTATGCCTCCCTCGGGTGCTACGAAAATGAGTTCGATCACAGCTTGAGCTTTTTCTAGATTTTGAGGCCGAGCACACTTAATCGATGACGCTCCATCAAAGTACATTTCCCATACTCGTAGCATCTCCTCTTCTTTGACATTCATGATCTGCTCGTCAGGAAGATCATCATTGAGCGGTGAATCTGCAGAGATAAGGTGTGCAGCGAGAAAATCTGCCAACACCTGCCCTTTCACTGCCTTTTGAGGGACATATGTGATATCAAACTGCAGGAGTATCACTGCCCACCTTGCCAAATGACCTGTCAACGCTGGTCTTGTCATCAAGAACTTCAGCGGATCGATCTTTGATATCAAGGTGATTTTGTGAGATAACATATAATGACGAAGCTTCTGAACTGCGAAAATCAGGGCCAAGCAATGCTTCTCAATTGGAGAATAGCGAATTTCTGCTCCTATCAACCTTCGGCTGATGTAGTAGAGCGCATTTTCTTTGCCTTCTGGGCCAATAATGCTCCGAGGGACTCTTCTAGTGCTGCCGTGTACAGTATAAGAGGATTTCCGGGGATTGGCGCCGCGAGAATAGGAGGATTTAACAGATATCTTTTAATGCTGTCAAACGCTTCTTGGCACTCTTCGTCCCATTTGAATTGGACATCTTTCTTCATTAATTTTGAAAATGGCTGGCACCTACCCGATAGATTCGATATGAATCTCCGAATGAAAGCCAGTTGACCTTGTAGGGAACGGAGTTGTCAGAGGCTCTTTGGAGGTGGCATCTCCGTAATTGCCTTGATCTTGTTGGGGTCGACTTCAATGCCTCGATGTCGAACAACATATCCCAAGAATTTGCCGGAGGATACCCCAAATGCACATTTGAGAGGGTTCATCTTCAGATTATATTTTCTGATCCTCTCGAACACAATTCTTAAATCATCAATATGATCTTTTCGGTCCGTGCTCTTAATGACCAAGTCATCTACATAGCATTCAACCTTCTGATGAATCAAATCATCAAATATACGAGTCATCGCCCGTTGATAGGTGGCACCAGCATTCTTCAGGCCAAAGGGCATGACTGTATAACAGAAAATGCCGATGGGCGTCCTAAAGGATGTATGCTTTTCATCTTCAGGCGCCATCTTGATTTGATTATAGCCCGACGATCCGTCCATGAAGGAGAACATGTTGTAGTTGGACGCGTTATCCACTAAAAGTTCTGATACTGGGAGCGGAAAATCGTCTTTTGGGCATGCCTTGTTGAGATCCCTGAAGTCGATACAGATACGAATCTGACCATTCTTCTTCTTTACAGGAACGATATTGGCGATCCAATCAGCGTACTTTTCTTCTCGAATGAAGCCTGCTTCTATGAGCTTCTTTGTTTCTGCAATCACTTGCTCTTCAATCTCCAATCTCATTCTCCTTGGAGCTTGTTTGATAGGTGCTGCATCAGGCTTGATGGCTAATCTGTGAACTGCCACATCAGGGGATGAGCCAGGCATCTCAGCATATGTCTAGACAAAACAGTCCCTGAATTCACATAGCAGCTCTTTTATTTCTTCTACTTGATCTTCTTGTAGAAGAGAGCTAATGAAGGTTGGACGAGGGTCTTCCTCAGCTCCCAAGTTGACTTCTTTGAGCTCGTCCATCGTAGCAGCTTGTCCACCATCTTCCAATTCTTCTGGTGCAGACTCGGCTTCTACGGGCTGCTCATCATAATCATTAGCTTCGCGTGTCTCTTCAACACCGCCTTCTTCGGATTCAATTTTCATGCATGTGATTGCCCGGCAAGTCTCTTTCTGGAGGAATTTTTTTTTGATGAATCCTATGCCTTTATATGCATCTGTATCTTTCCGTCGTAGCGGACGTGGATTTCTTCCATACCAGAGGCCCAAGCTTGTACGGAGCTGTCGTTTGATAGTAGGGATATTGATTTGCTTTCGTAGCATTCTTTGAATATTTTTGGTATTGAACTTGGGTAGCCTCGTAGGAAATAATTCCTCGGAGTCGAGGAGCATGCAATCCCAGTCATGATTCTCCTCTTCACGAACTCCCGTGGAATATAACACATTCTTTGACACAGTCCCATTTTTACGGGGAGGCAGATAGAGAGTGGAGAGTTCTTCAATTTTATGAACCTCGCGCGAAATGAGTTATTTGAAATGTTGCAAGGGAACACGTGTGACTACGAGTACGCTGTCTGAAATTGACAGACTGTCTATTCTTCTAGAGAACACACTCTGCACTGAGTTCATGTAGATTGAGTCGTAGTCATAATCATCATTTGAAAATTCAACCTGCCTACTCCATTCATCTGTGGACTGGCATATTTTTCGAGATTTAGTAGGAGTAACGTCATCTTCATCCGTGTCGCTCCCAAGATGAGGTACATGTTTCTTTTCTTTGGGAATGCTTGATGCTTTTGGAAGAATCGGCATTGCCTTCTTTCTTCCTACACGCTTCTTCTCATATTCTTGCTTGAATTTCTTTGCAGCCTTAGAATTTGATGCTCTAGCCTCAAGAGAACTTGACGACTTTTGCTTCTTTGGCATGAAGTACTTAGCATCTTCATAAACTGTTACTTCATGTATTGCAAAGGGCTGAATATCACCAGAAATTCTGAATTCTTCTCCTTCTCTGAGGTACTTCATGCATTGGTGTAATGTTGAAGGGACAACACCGTATTCATGCAGCCAGGGGCGACCCAATAACGCCTTGAACGAAGTGTCCGCATCAATTACATGAAATTTGGCTTCCGTATGGAGTTCCCCAAATACAAGAGGAAGCATAAACGAACCAAGGGTTTTTTGCCCCTTCTCGTTGAAACCTTGTACCATCAACTTGTCTTGCCCAAGATGTTCCACATCAGCACAACGATCTCAATGCTTTAAGACTCATGAGATTTATGAAAGATCCAGGATCGATTAAAATTCGACTGATCATCATATCGTCGCTCTCTGCCGTAACATACAATGGGCGATTGTGATCTGCCGTTCCAAGCATCATATCATCCTCGGCAAAGGTGATAAGGGGCTTATTTCGAGCTTGCAAGACTTCCGTCAAGTTGCGCTCAGCAAAATATGCTTCATATCTTTCGGGGTCCTTGAGAGCTTGAATCAAAGTCTCTCGAAGGTCTTTAGACATCAAGAGGGCGTCATATATGCTGAGTTGGGCTGGGATCTTTCTCAAGTGGGATAAGATATTGTAATCTATTCCCTTCGACAAAGTGTTATTTTTCTTGGGATTTTCGGGGATAATATCTTCATTGATAACTATCTCTTTTCCCTTATCTTTATTTGGGATCCCTTTCTTTGGTGGAGGAGGCAGTACCTTGCAACTTCTCAATTGTATTTGGGCAACCTCATCTGATTCAGACTTGTTTGATGAAGTATTCTCTTCAGAGTCAGCCATTATTATGTCTGGGGATTCATCCGTAGACTCGGAATCGTCTCCCAACTTCACTTGTTTCAATTGCGATGCTACACTTGGGTCTGAATCTTCATTTTCTGGAAAACATAGATCATCTGAACTGAATTCCATTGATGACACCATCAGACAGAATTCAGGGGCCGCTTCTTCAGCGTATTTCTCCCTTTTTGTTATCTTTGATGTCACGAAGACGACTCGACATATTTCTGTCGGAAGAGATTCATCATCAGCTTCTTCTTCATTTTCATCTATTTTAAGCTCTTTCATAAAATCACCGAGCTTAATAGGCCTCCTGGTAGTCTGGTAATATTCACTCAGACTATCAATAGCCTTTTGAGTTGCAGTCTTCTTTACCATAGGCTTCTTCAACTTGGCTTTCTTCTTAGAAGACTTTGGCTTTGCTTTGTCAGACTTTGACGAGCTAGCTTGGCCAGGTTGCTGTTTAGAAGTGGATGCTTGTGACACCGGCAACCATTTTAAGTTCAGTACTGGCTCAGTAGGAGACTTCCACTTGACACCCGAAACTCCTTCCAGCTGTTTCAACGTTTTAGTTGTCTTTTTAGAGACCACGGTCTTCCATTGCTCATCTTGAATAGATTCTTTTGTTGTTTCTCTAGGTGGGAGTACGGAAGAGGATGTCACCACCTGGGTGGATTCCTTTTTAGGACGAACTAACACATTATCTGATAATGTTAATTCTTCCATTTTATATTTCTTCTCTAGCTAATCTTTGAAGACATAGCAATCCTCAATTGGATGGCTAATTACCCGATGATAGGGGCAGTAGTTTGGGTCACCACTATGTTTGGACTCTTCAGGTCTTTTGCATTCTGGCAACTCCAGACCGCTCTTGAGTGCTTGTCGGAATAGTTTGACAACACTCTCCCTCTTGAATGAATATTCTTTATTCATTTTCTCCTTGAGGGAATGGAACGTTCTATCACCATTTCCCATAGTTTGCCTCTGGCGCTCTCCTCCACCGGGAAAGGCTCGAGGTTTGTCATTTCCCTCAAGAACTAATTTTGGTTGAGGATTTGGATTGTAAGCCTGTTTTGATTTTTCTTCATACTGCATAAGCTGCTTTCCTTTATCCACATTATATACTACCTTTTTACCTTTATCAGGTCTAGGAGAGAGTGCGGAGTAAACATCATTTCTCCTAGCATCAGGAGCTTTAGTCTTTTTGGATCTATCCGGGAGGCTTTCAGATTTTGATAAGTTCAACTTTTCAAATTTTGCCACCCTATCCAACAGATCTTGAAAAGTAGTAATTGAAGCCATGCATAAGAAGAGTTGCATTTTATCATCAATGTTTCCCATTAACAGTTGAACTGCATGCTCTTCTTCTAATTGCTGCTCGCACTTCATACTGAGATTGCGCCAGCGTGTTATATATTTTGTCACTGACTCATCTTTTCTCCTTTTATCTAGAGCAAGATCAGCGATAGTAGTCTTTTCCGTTGCACTGGCAAACCTTTTCACGAATAATGCCTCTAATTCTGCGAAGGTCTTTAGAGAATCATTTGGCAGTTCAGCATACCATTCGAAAGCAGTTCCACTCAAGCTGCTTACGAATTGCCTGAATAGCAGAACATCATTGCCTCATGTATTTCCGCAGGTAGCTTTGAATTGCGCGAGGTGCTGTCTGGGATTTTTATTGCCATCAAAGATGTTAAACTTCGGTACAGAATATCCCTTTGGATATGGCACCTGATCGTACTATGCCGGGTACGGGCGACCTTTGCCAACCAACTTCTCCGCTTGTTCAGCAGCTATAATGGCCTTAATCTTTTCGCTAATTAAGCCTTCTAACTGTGATGCAGTTACAGGTTCAGAGGCACTCGCCACATTTTGGGGAGTGCGCTGGCGGGTTGGATCATCGTTCTTATCGCCACCTTCAGGTACGCCTTTCACTCCTGAGGCTTGAGGCGCTTGAGGATTTTGAGAATTAGCAGATTGGTTGACGGGCTGAACCGGTGCAGGACCCACAGAAGTGGTCTTCTGCATCATCTCCATCATAGCCATCATCTGAGTCATCATCTCAGTCATTTTATCATTTAACTGAGAGATTTCTCTGTCTTTTCTTCGTATCTGTCGCCTCATCTGATTTCTCATTTCAGCGAGTGTGATGTCTTCGCCAGCGAAGGGGTCTTCTCCGACCTCTTCTTCTTCCTCATCTCCTTCTTCTAAAGAGCGAGCACTTCGGCTGGCAATGGATCGAGCCCTATGGCGACGTCGATAAACACGTACGCGCGGCTGTGATTGCTGGTCTTCTTTACCACCATCATCATCTTCCTCTTCAACATCGACGTGGCTGACCATACGAACCACCTCGATCTCCATAGTGTCATCATCGACATATTCTTCTTCATCTTCTTCTATCTGAATTTCTGAGCGGCGTCGCCACTGAATTTCAGGCTCTTGACTTGGAATGATTACTTCTTCGATCTGCGGACTACGATCGAAATGAACTTCCTCTTTGGCTGAAGTAGGAGAATGACGGGATTTCCTGGAAGACTCTCCAGGATGTCGACTGTCATTATAATTGTCGTCATTATGGGCCTTCTTTTGGACCCATTTCTGACGAGTTCTATTGGCAGGGGCGGATCTCCGGTAGATTGTTTCGGATGTCACACCCGATCTATCTCTTCTTTCAAAGATATTTTCTTTTTGAGGCTTTGGCCTCCATACTTGTTTGCCTTTCCGCTGGGTCCTTTCGGCGACGGATTCTTGGATACGAGGTCCAAGTGTCACGCCCCGATGTGCTTCATGCGGAGCTTGTCGTCGATAACCTCTCCTTTCAGTTATCATAGCAGATGATAGCCTCTCTTTGGGAGGGGTTCTTCGGGCCTCAACGATCAGTGGCCTTTGGAACTTCTTTTTCATTAAGCCCTTCTCCTTGACTGTCTTCAAAACTCGGTGTACCCGGGCAGACAGACGTTCGAGCTCTCGTATATTCTGAGGGGTTGGAGCTTCAGGTCGACGCTCCCAGAAAGATTGCTTAAGCTCACCAGAAGAGCTGTTTCTTTTTACCCACTTCAGGTTAGTGAATCTGTTCTGAGTGGGAATATTGATCTCTGGTTCTTGTGCTGGCAGGTTGGAGGGATGAACTGGTACAGGTAACTGCTGAGCACGTAGCTCTGCATTTCTCTTCCTCCTCTGCCTTCTATTGAGTTTTCCTCCAGATGAGGAAGCCTCAGCATTATATCTCCCAGGTGCAACAGGCTCTCTGGGCAGGGTAGTGGTGTTGGCAGTCACCACAGAAATTTTCTTTCCAGTAACAACCCTCTTTGCAGTAAGGGTCTCAGAAGTTCTTTCTTGGACAGCACCTCTGACAGTAGTCCTTTCAGAGTGGGACCTTTCAGAAGGTTGTTCAGAGTTGACGCCGTACACAGGGACGGCTGCAGCCCTTGCAGTAGCTGCTGAGAATTCGAGCCCACCAAAGTGAATAGTGGCTCCAGTGTTTCCAGTTTCTATGACAGCATTCGCCAACTGAATTCTGGCTCCTCGTCCCAGTTGGACGGTCATCGGTGTGTCCTGCATTTCCATTCTGCAAAAATGAAAGGTAGGGGTTAGTGATCAGAATTGATACATCACCCCACGCTTTCATAACAAAGAAATAGCGCAGAACAAATAATAGAAGCAGGAGAGTTAGCATGGAATTAAAAACCCTCCTAAATGAATTTCCATTGATCTTATTAAAAAGATTCATTTTCAGGAAATTTAAATTTTGATTTGCTTGCTACTATAGCCTTTGAATGACTAGCCAGAGATGGAAAGAGAAACCAATCCCCAGCGGAGTCGCCAGAAATCTGTGGGCTCCGAAAATTCGGCCCCGGCCTCCCCGCCGCGCTTTCTCTTTTTCTTCGGCGAGGGGAGTTTTAACGGAATAAGTTCCGGGGTAAATTTTGGAAGGCAGATGGGTTTGTAGATAAGACACTACCCAGAGATTTCGCCCTCATTTTGTGAGGACTTTATAATCTGAGTTCTGGTTTCCTATAGGCGCAAGCCCCTATAGTTAATTATCCCTCTCGGTAACGAGAGAGAACTTTCGATTAAGGCTAGTCGTCAATCAGATACGTAGAGAATACGTGTTATCTGGCATATAGTAGCAGCAATGGATATAGAAATTGAAAAGTTTGGATTTGGGAAGTTTGGATATTTGGAAAGATTTAATATTTAAAATAGAAATTGCACCATCTAGCACTTAAAGCGGATGGTGGGGGAATGGATGATGGGCCCGATCAAGATCCCATGGTTCCGTCGTCCCGGGCCATCGTGGTCCCTGGTCTACTTAGTCAGAAGAGGTAGTCGACCCAACCTGATAGAAGGATCCTTGTCGGCAGCCATGGGTTGCTTCGTCCATGGGGACCTTGTAGATCGGGGTTGAATGTTTGTCTAAGGGGACAAATTTGAATCCACCTTAGCTAACAGAGGGCTTTGTGCCCTATCAATCATACCCTATTGATTCATATCTCAAGGATTTAACGCCATTAAGGAGCGTATTGGCTCTGGCCATAACCGCTATCTGTGGTGCCATTTGGCGGCAAAACCACTCGGTTCAGAGGGCCCCGGGTCATAACCGTTTACCTGCAGTGCCATTTGGCGGCGAAACTGCCGGTTAGAGGACACGTACCACGTCCTTACTGGCAGGAGATTGTTTGAGAATGGATCCTAGTGATATTTTCGACTAGGCATTTGGCTCTTTGTGAGCTAGAGTTTATTTAAATTTGTCCACCTCGACAAACTGTTGCGGAGGGTGGATGGATTTTGCTTTGAGTGTTTGATGGATTTATTTCAATTTTAAATATTTTTTGGGATTTTTGGGATTTTGAGATTTTTGTAGAGTTTTCTAGGATTTTGAATTTTTGGATTTGGACTTTGTGGAGTTTAGATTTTCGGGCATTTGAATGGAATTTGAAAGTATTTGTGAACCCCTCCGGTTGAGGTAACACTCCTTCTGTACTCTAGTGCAGATGCAGTGGTACTTTAAAATATTTTGTAGTTGTGTAGATAACTATCATTTGGATGCACATAACTTTTCATTTGAGAGCTTATACACTCCTTCTGTCCGCTAGTATGGGTGTTACGGATCCGGTGGCGGTGCGTTGTAGATTGTAGACGCCTTCTGTCTGCTTGCATAAGTGTTGCAGATTCGGTGGCGCTCTAGTCTTGATATTGACTCCCCCCTCTCTCATTCACCGGGGGAAGGACTTTCTGAATTCTGGAGTCAATGACTGCTGATTTAGAAAGAAACTCCTTTTAGGATCTTCAGTATAGCAGACTTGTTATTTCCGGTATTTGTGGGTATCAGAGCTGTTTTCTTCTTAAATATAGAACTAAAAAGAGACTTTGGAATACCAGGAAGTTTGGTTCTAATTTGTTCAAACTTTCTTTCTGATTCTGCCAGGGAGTGTACTTTTCGTACATCGGGCTGCCTTTGTACCTGGTGTACTTTTAGATTTTGATCACCGCTGTCGTATGTGATATCTGTACTCGTGTCCACAGTGATTCGTTATACAATACACTGTTGTTATCAACAAATATTCATTTGCATTTGTAAGGGATCCGTACTTGTGCCCACAGTGATTCATCGTACTTGTAACACACTGTTGTTATCCACAAATATTCATTTGCATTTGTAAGGGATCCGTACTTGTGCCCACAATGATTCATCTTACTTGCAACACACTGTTGTTATCCACAAATATTCATTTGCAGGGAATCATCGTATCCACTACGAGCTCCTGAAGGTATTTGTAGAAGACCCATTGACATCGGTACCATATCCACCTTTCACCAATCTCAGGTGGTTGACGATTGCACTTGCTTGCGGGGGGTGGATCTTTGATTGCTGGTCTCTAATATTGCCATCTCAATCAACAGACATTGTTGCTAGTGTTGGTGTAGTCTCTTTACAGATGTTTGTAAGATAACCACCATATCTTCTTTTGCGTGCCATTTATGTTTGAAGACTTTCTGGCACTAGTCCTTTGGTTACATCAAACATTTATATTCGTTTGAGAACTTAGGACTTTCACATTCTTAAGAGCATTAAGATCTGATTCCTTGCAGTCGGTATTGAGTTCAAGTGTAGTTTAAAGTTCTCTGTATTTATTTCTTTTGAATTCAAGTCCAGCTCTTTGTGGTCCACATTAAGATCTTTGTAGCTCATTTGCAAGTTTAGGTTATTGTAGTTTTGTTGAGTTCAAGTTCTATGCTCTTAGTTCAAGTACGAGTCCTTTGTATTGTCGCTCAAGCGAGGTCTTTATATTGTTCAAATCTTTTTGTATATTTCAGTGAAAATTTCGGCAGCACCCCGGCATATCCCCCGTTTGGGGGAAAATAGGGGAGCTGGGCCTTCCCACCACGCTACTAGAGCGTGTATGGTAGGTGTCCTTAGACAACCGCGGCCGTACAAAATTTCATCCCACCACGCTACAAGAGCGTGTATTGGGCCTTCAGCAGTACCCGTACAGCGGAACAGCAGTGACTCTCCCCACCACGCTACAAGAGTGTGTATAGGGCTTCCCCACCTCATCGTATGCTTCGCACCGGGCTCCCTCCTACCGTGCTACAAGAGCGCGTATAGGTGGTTCTCCGGTCCGCTGCAAATGTCGAGAATGGGATTTGGAACATCATACCTCTCGTAGCAGTGTCGGCGGTGTCGGTGTCGAGGTCGAGGACCGTCCCCACCACGCTACAAGAGCGTGTATAGGGCTTACCCGCCTCGTCGTATGCTTCGCACCGGGCTCCCTCCTACCGTGCTACAAGAGCGTGTATAGGTGGTTCCCCGGTCCGCTGCAAACGTCGAGGACGAGATTTAAGTTAGAAATGTATACCTTAGGGCTCGGCGGCGATTGTCGACGGCGACTATTGGCTTGAGGATCGAAATAAGAGGGGTACACATTACTTGTAATTAATTACTTAATTATAACTAAAATATTAATTATATTTAATTATAATTAATGTTATTTAATTATGATAAATTATGATTAAAAATAATTCAACAAGTAATTAGAATTAATAATAATTAACTATTTAATTATAATTAGTTATAACTAATTATAATTAATAATAATTAATAATAATTAATAGTTAAATATAATTAATAATAATTAACTAAATTTAATTATAATTAATTATAATATATATAATTAATGATTAATTATAATTAAAAATAATCATTAAATTAGTTATAATTAAAATTAATTAATTAATAAAATTAAAATAAACCTCTCCCTCTCCACTCTCTCTGGTTCAACAGATTTGCGGGATTTGGCCATAGAAGCCGACGGGAGGAAGAAAGTTACCCTCACAGATAGCAAGCTCCCGTTGTTGTTTCTGAATCAAAATGTCGTAACTTCCCACCGAACAGGAAAGGGAGTTGTGGAAGGAGCAAAGTCGGACGGGAACACAGGAGGCGGCGAGCTCCCGTTCTTTGGTCCGATCAAAATGTCGTAACTTCCTTTCCAACAGGAAGGAAAGTCGTCTAGTGCGCGAAGTCGAATAGCCAGGAAGGAGCCGAAGAAGCACGTGTGAGGGATCTCACGACCAGCAAGCTCCCGTCGTTGCTCTGGATCAAAACGCCGTAACTTCCGATCCCGCAGGAATGTCGCCAAAGGAGCGGAGTCGGACAACCAGGAAGGAGCCGAAGAAGCAAAGGGAGAAAGTTGTCTTCACTGCCGGCGAGCACCCGTTCCTGCGCCCGATCAAAATGTCGCAACTTCCGATCCAAAGGAAAGGAAAGTCGTCGAAGGTGCCGTCGAACAGCCACAAGAAATCCAAAGAAGCGCTCGAGAGGGAGAAAGTTACCCTCGCAGCTAGTGAGCTCGCGTTGTTACTGCCGATCAAAGTGTCGTAGCTTTCGTTCCGTGCCGGGAGAGAGCGGAGCGAGCAAGAACAAGAGAGAGCGGGTGTGAGAGTGAGAGAATGAGCGGAGAGGAGAGAGCAGTTAACGCGATGTAGAGGGACATCCGATCGTGCGAGGTCGTGGGCGACGACGTGCTGAATTCGGCGCCGGACAGGTACGTAATTATTATTTTTTTCTTTTTGGATACAGTTACGGGTCAACAAGTGCTAATGCCTATCTGTATGTTTACTGTGTTCACATTCATAAACTGTGTATGTGTGAACGCTTTTAACCATGCATAGATAGAATTGAGATTTTAGCTTGAAGATCACTCAAAGGTTGAATCGATTTTTGACTAGTTTGAGCTCATATTGAGCCAGAAAAATGGATCATGAGCCAAATTTTGAGCTTGGCTAGATCTTAAAGTCAATTTTGAGTATGGCTTGGAACCGATCCAATCAGCTCAAAATATAAAATTATGTATATGCTTGTATATATATATTTAAATGTATTGATTTATGTTGGACTGAAATTTTTTTAGAAATTCTACAGATCGATCAATTTTTTATTCAAAACAAATTTGTATAGAAATTAATGATCCATTTTTAGATTGAATCGAGCCAAACTTTAACCCAAGTTAACTCGGTCCAAGCTTAGATCTAACAACTTTATGCTCAACTCCAGCTCGAGATAGAGGTTTCATTTGGGATAGCTTTCTTACTGTGTTTCAAAGCTGTTTTTTAGTACAAATTTTTTAGATTTATAAATTTTTGTACTTGATAAAACAGCTTTAAAAACAATAAAAGAGCTGTCCCAAATGATGCCTCAATCGTTAATGACCCCATGCATAGACATTTTAGCAGCATCTAGTTAAGTTTATGTATTGCCTTAGCATATTTTAACGGTCGCCCATCTCTGAATTATGTAGTTTCCATAATCATACAAATGGAATTGGAGTTCTCATAACACTTCATGACAATTGTTTTATGCAGCTGGGAAGGGCTTTGTTTACCCATCTCAAAGTCTATGAAGGTCCAGATCACCCCCATGAGGCACAGCAACCGATTTCACTTCCAATTAGGGACAAGAGGATGCATGTGGAGAGGTAAATAATTTAAAGTTTAACTTCTGTTCTTCATTTCCCTTAAAATGTAATATTTTTCTTCCAGAGTTTGCTATATATGTTAGTAGTGACCGTTGAGGCCTGTAAACACTTCTGATTTCTTATTCTGTATATCAGAGCCCATTGGCAGCCACTAATTTGTGCATGGAATGCTTCTCCGTCAACCATTTTTTATGCCTTTCTGTCTATTTCTAATCATTTGGTCCTTCAAATTTCTGAATCTGTTCTTGAATAGGCTCTACACACAACTCATCTTGACCTGTTGGTTGAGAGCTTATGCTTCCAACTAAGAGGTCTTGGGTTCGAGTCTTTGTGTATGCGTTATGTGTGTGAGTTTACCTTTTTTTTTTGTGTGAGTTTGCCTTAAATGGCCTAAATGTCCACAAGAGAGAGAGAGAGAGAATAGGCTCTGCAGCATAAACATTCCTAGTTTTATGTGCTTTTTTTCCTTATTTGCGTGCTGTTGATTTTCTATCAGCGAGCTTTTATTGCGACTTCGTGGAAAAATTATTCTGTGCGGACGGCGTCCGGAGACCAATCAAATGCATCAGGTCATTTTTTTTCTCTTATCGGTGCTTGGTGCTGCTGTGTACCGGGCGACATAGCGCATTTTGGTTGGTATTCGGACTGTTCGGTGTTCGCACAAAATAATTTCTCTCCACGTGGCTTCTTTGTAATGGAGGTTTCAAAATTTTGGAGAAGAAAGATATGAGTTTAGAATTTTAAAATTATTAGTATTACTTGGTTTTAAATAATTAAGATATATGAATTAAATTTTAAATCAATCTTAGTGCTTAAGATTCATTAATTAAAACCTTTAATTTAGTTGTTTTTTTCAATTAAATTAAATTTATTATATTTAAGTAGTTATATAAATTATTGTGTATAATTTAGTTAGTCAATTTAAGATTAGTATAAATAAGATTAATATAATAAGATGTTTTAATCAAATAAATCCTTAAATCTCAAATAAGTAATGAAATAATTTACTAGATTTAACATCTATTTTACCGAATAATTTTTAAAATTTAACCAAAGTAGAATTTCTTAAATATTTAAATTCAGAGTAACAAATTTGATATATATATATATATATATTGCAAGTCTTTTGAAAATTACAACATTGCATTTTCAGATTTTTCTAGAAATAAAATAAATTTTAATTTAAAACTAAAAGTAAAAAAAAAAGAGATTATAAATTATATTATTATACATTTAACCCGAAAAAAAATAAAGTAATTCCAACTAGTTGTGTTGAGTGCCAAAAAATTATGATAATAGAGAACTTTACATCTTAGCCTTGAAAGAAGATCAAGCACACATAGATAAAAGAGAAAATACATGACATACTAGAATTTTAATATAGAAAATTAAAGAAGAAAAAAATCATAAGATTTGCCCCAATTGAAATAACCTACCATAAGAATACACAAGTATGCTTTTCTTCACAGTTGGACAATTGGATTATAATATTGTGAGCTTGTGCTTGGTCACCTATAATTATAGTAGAAATTGTGGGAGTAATAAAGGGATGATGATAACTATCAAATTAATTTGGTCAGTCAATAATGATCATATGACTACGATCTAATGATGGTGAGTAGATTATACAACTAGGCTATGATAATCTGACAACAACGATTGAGTAATATTGATTTATGATAACAATTGGGCAACGACAGTGACACAATGGTGGTGGCTTGTTGTGATCATCAACATTGAAAGTCAAGTAGAGTTCTATAGTTATTCAGATCTCCAAGCCCTCTAATCTAAAGTTTAGGTCATCTTTCATGTTAAAAATTTAGCTTTATTTATAGTATTTTGGAGTGACATTTTGATAAATCAATCCAACATTTCATAACACTCCTTTGGAAGGTTCTTATTGAATTATGTAATCATAAACTATTCATTCAACATTAAGTGTCTTAATGATCTCATAATCAATATGCCGATAATGGTCTATATGCTAACCACCTGACCTAGTTTGAGCTTGAATTATTCAAGTATTTTGGAAGTCCATTTTGCAACGTTTGACTCAATTCTGACACTTACAAAGCCCATCAGACCCACTTTGATTGAGTTCAAGCACATTTGAAGAATTTAGAGTAAACATTTTAATAATTTTGTTCCAATCGACGCACCAATTTTAGGGAAGGTTGAAATTATATTTTGGGAGAATTTACTAGGTTTATGGCTCCAATGAGAGATCTATATTGAGCTAATGACATCCTAAGAATGGTTAAGCCTTATAAATTTTTTAAATATGTAATTTTTGGGTATCTAAGTTTAAATATAAATTTTTTAACGACATGGAACTTGACCTTAAAAAATAAGAAGCAATTTTTATAATTTTAAGAAAATTCACTTAATTTTGACATGAATCTTGATGTTTATGTGTTAGAAATTTCTTAAATTAAATTTAGAACCAACCAAACTTTAAGAAATTTATTTATTAAAAAAATCAATTGCCCTTTCGGTGCATTTTAGGATTATAAGTTTTTTTTTTTAATAAAATAAAAATTTATTTCTTCTCCATTTTTTTTACCAAAAAATATTTCAAAATGTTCTTAAATTAAAAAAAAACTCCTTGTCCAATATTTTACAAAAAAACCAATTTTTTTTTTAAATTTAGTAATTCTCTTCTTTTTAAAGCATAAATATCCCCTATCGGTGGTGGAGAAACTCCTTTAAAAAAAAAAAATCTCTCTTTATATGCTCTAATTTTTGCATTAAGCATTTTATTTTCATCATTTTCAGTTATTTTTCTTGCCTATTCCTGCATCTATTCACATAATTTTGATCATGTTTTTTTTAGATGAGAGCATTTATATGTTTCTCCCTAAAAAAAGTTATTGTGAAATTCTATAGAAGAATTATTATTTTCAAATATCCCTATGCTAAAAATCTTATATTCTAAGAGAATTCATATATTTCTTTCTTCAGCGATTTTTTGTAGTAAAATTGTTCATAAAAAAGATTTCTAAATTTATTTAAAAAAACATAAATAACATCCTTTGCTACTTTCATGAAAATTTCTTATAAAATATTGTGGTTTAATAGGATATAAAAATTCACGAATAGCAGCTTTCTTGAGTTTATTATTTTGTTGGTTTCTAACTTGCATGTATTTAATGTTGTTGAAAATAAAATTGTATAACCTATGTTTTTTTGTGGGCTCCGAAAATTCGGCCACGGCCTCCGCCCGCTTTTCTTTTTAATCGGCGAGGGAGTTTTAACTGAATAAGTTCCGAGGTAAATTTTGTAAGGCAGATGAGTTTGTAGATAAGACACTACCTAGAGATTTCACCCTCATTTTGCGAGGACTTTATGATTTGAGTTCTGGTTTCCTATAGGCGCAAGCCTCTATAGTTAATTACCCCTCCCGATAACGAGAGAGAACTTTCGATTAAGGCTAGTCGTCAATCAGATACGTAGAGAATACGTGTTACCTGGCATATAGTAGCAGCAATGGGTTTTGGGAATTTGGATGTTTGGAAATTTAGGAACTTGGATTTAGATATTTGAGGATTTGATATTTAAAACTGAAAATTGTACCATCTTGCACTTAAAGCGGATGGTTGGGGAATGGATGATAGACCCGATCAAGATCCCATGGTTCCGTCGTTCCGGGCCATCATGGTCCCTGGTCTACTTAGTCAGAGGAGGTAGTCGACCCAATCTGACAGAAGGATCCTTGTCGGCAGCCATGGGTTGCTTCGTCCAAGGGGACCTTGTAGATATGGGGTGAATATTTGCCTAAGGGGACAAATTTGAATCCACCTTAGCTGACAGAGGGCTTTATGCCCTATCAATCATATCCTATTGATTCATATCTCAAAGATTTGATGCCAACAAGGAATGTATCAGCGCTGGTCATAACCGGTATTTTATGGTGCCATTTGGCGGCAAACCCACTCGGTTCATAGGGCCCCGGGTCATAACCGTTTATCCTGCGGTGCCATTTGACGGCAGACCGCCGGTTAGAGGACACGTACCACGTCCTTACTGGTAGGAGATTGTTTTGAGAATGGATCCTAGTGATATTTTCGATTAGGCATTCAGCTCTTTTGTGAGCTGAAGTAATATTTCAGATTTGTCCACCTCGGCAAACTGTTGCGGAGGGTGGATGAAGTTTGCTTTAAGTATTTTGATGGATTTATTTTAATTTTAAATATTTGGAATTTGGGATTTTTGGATTTTGGGATTTTTTTGGAATTTTCTGGGATTTTGGGTGGAGCTTTGGAATATTTGAAATGGACTTTGGATATTTGGGAGACATTTGAAAATATTTGGGAACCCCTCGATCTGGTTGAGATCTGCATTCAACACGGCCATCATCGGGGTGTTTGGGGTTATTTCCATTTAAAACTTAAACCTTGTCGACCCTATCAACTTGCCGATAGGGGATCGAGTTTCGTAGGATTTATGCTTTTACTTGTGAATTCTCTTGATTGTAGACCTTGAAGGCCTAATATGAATGTATTAAAATAAATACACCAGTTGCTACAACCGTGTATTTATTTGAGAGTTCGAACCTTGTCGACTCCTATCGATCCGTATAGGAGGATCGGGTTCGAACTAGAATTCACTTATTGACCCGCGCAGCATCCCAAGGCGTCATGTGTGTACCAATAACACGCTCGTCAGGGCCCATGCGGGTTGAGATTATATTTTCCCCTTTAGTGTACCTATGTGTATACAAGCTACGGTGTATGTGCAGGGGGATTTCAAAATATTTTAGTTGTGCAAGTAATTGCAATTTGAATGCACACAATATTTCATTTGAGAGATTATGTATGCCTTCTGTCTGCTTGTACGAGTGTTGCAGATCCGGTGGCGGGTTGTAGCAGCTTGTGAATTGAATTGTTTGCTGCTTTGTACAGGTAGACTGTCGTGCACTACATGTTGCTTTCTGTATGTGAATTGTAGTGCACTAACGAATCTCCTGCCTTTGTTCGTATAGAGAGTTGCATTTGTTGTAGACATGATCCCTTTGTTCGTGGTCAGCTCTTTTTACATATAAATCTTCTAGAACTGATCGTAGGCTGTTGCATTTGTTACTATTCCTCTACATTTTCTCGTAGGTAGCATTTAGTGTAGATGATGGGTCTTTGACAGTATCGTTGAATCCTTCTACTTGTAGGGGATTGATTGTACCTTTTTTGAAGGCTAATCATTGTTGACCATAAAGATTCCCTTATATTTCTTCATCCCTAACTCTTGATGAATTCACCGAGTGTGGGTCGTATATCATTATTTCTCGCAAAGTTGTGTGTTAATTTATTAGTCGACCGGCATTAGCAACAAGGAAACTATCTTCTTTTACGATCCCTTTTGCTTCGCTTGTGTACATGTTGTACCCTTTGTTGCGGATCTATGGCTTATGATTTTGATGATAGCAAACATTCTTTTTCTCTATGACTGCTTTCTACTAACGTTTCAGGTCCACACTATCAGACTGCAATCTGGAACCAGCTCAAGATTGGGTAGACTAGGCCTGTGTCATTTTGTAATCTTTTTTCTTTCTTGAGTCTATTATATTTGGTGTGGCATATGATGATTTGTATCTTAGAAGATTTTCTATTGTGCCCTAAAAGATTTCTATTTTTGGTATCTGACAATAGTAGAAATCCTAATTAGGGCATCCTCTTTAAAGCAGCCGTCTTTATGCAAAACACATTGTCCTGGACGATTTTGTATCGGTCATGACGATCGGCTCAATACAGCAAGAATCTGCCGTCAGATCTACTTAGAAAAATCTTATTTTTGGACATCGTCCCGGTGGATCGTCCTGGACTATAAAATATCGTCCCGGACGATCCAGAGCAATTTTTCCAAAATTTCTCAAGCAGTTTTGGAAAGCATTTAATGGGGATTTCGTCCAGGCCGATCGCAAGATCGTCCGGGACGATTGGACATCGTCCAGCTTCATTTCAGGGCGATATTCAGGACGATTTTCCTCATATTTGTGCTAATCGGCCAGGACGATTTGGATATCGTCCTGGACGATAATGGCGGCAACTTGCATTAATGAGCTCGTTTTGAGAGCCTCTATTTAAGCTATGGCAAGGCACTTTGTAAGTGTCTTTGGCAGCCATTGTAGCTTCGTTCTTGTGGGGGAAACTAGAAGAGAGAGCTTGAAAGGGAGAGAGGAAAGGGTGGAGTTTGAGAGGGAGAAGATCCTGTGAGGGGGAGGAACTCAAGGGAGTGTGGTGGGGGATCCACACGGTTGCTCCGGCGAACTCGCACCTTAGTACCATCGGATTCAAGGCTTGTCTCGAGGTAAGTTCACCAAAGAAGAAGATCTCTTTGGTGTCAAAGGACCCGGCGACTCCGCCGCACCGGGGAAGGTGGAAGTGATTTTGTAAGGGCTTCTCCGCCTAGCTGTGGGGGCTAAAGGAGAGACACTTGTGTTAGTGCAATACTTGGGGAGGTGCCTCCAAGGAGTGGACGTAGGTCAAGGTTTGACCGAACCACTATAAATCCGGTGTGTTCTTTTCTTTTTATTGCTTCCACATTATTTTCTTCCGCATTGGTTTTCGTTGTGGTGAATATTGGTTTTGGATTGTGTTTGTTTTAAAGTACCGATTCACCTCTCTATTAATTATCTTTGGGACTAAGTTCAAGAGGGCTTAACATCCCCAACGAACTTTCAAGTGGTATCAGAGCAGTTTTCATAAAATTAGTTTTTAAAAGCTTTTGAATTTCGATCCATGGCTAATTTTTCAAATCGTAATTTTGCGGAAGGATATTCAATCACCAGACCTCCTTTATTTGAAAATATGTCATTTGATTTTTGGAAAACTCGCATGTCTATTTTCTTGCAATCGATTGATTTTCGCATGTGGCATATGATTTTAACTAGTTATTCATCACCGTCACATATTATTAATGGAATTAAAATTGATATTCGTTTTAATCAATGGAATAGGGATGAATGAATGGATGCTCAATTAAATGCATAATCTTTAAATTGTTTTTTCTGTGCTTTAAATTCAGATGATTTTATGTTAGTTTCCTCGTGCACTATCGGAAAGGAAGTTTGGGATAAATTGCACATCATATACGAAGGCTCTAATGAAATCAAGCAATCCAAGTTGAATTTGTTAATGCATGATTTTGAATTATTTTCCATGAAACCTTATGAGACGATCTTAGACATGTACACTAGGTTCATTCAAATTGTAACATCATTGCATGCCTTAGGAAAAGAGTTTTCAAATTTTGAAAAAATCAATAAAATTCTTCGTTGTTTACTTGAAAAATTTGATGCTAAAGTAGTTGCTATTTGTGAATCTAAAGATTTGAATGTATATTCTATTGATAATTTGATTGGCTCACTCATTGCCTACGAGCAAGGTTTGGGTCAAAAACTTTTGGATGCAGGTGAAACGATCATTCTAAAAGCTGAAGATACGGAAAGAGGAAGCTTAGTTGGTGACGATAGCAATGACTTGTAAAGCAAATCACAAAGCTCACCAAAGCATAAGCCAAAGTGAAAAAAAGGTAAAAATGGTAAGGATGTTAATATTTCCTCTGACATTATTTGTTTTCGATGTAGGAAACCTGGACATATGAAAAATGAGTGCCCTAATTTAAGAATTGTTCCTACGAAAGAAAAGGGCAAGGCGAAACAAACTTTGAACTGGGGAAATAATGAAAGGCAAAAAAATCTCATGGGCAGATCTGGTCTCTGAAGCATCGGACCAGGAGAGAGATAATGGTTAAGAGCCTTTCGTATTTTTAGTGTTGTGTTTTTGTGTTTTTTTGTGTTTTTTAGTTTTGTTTATCCTTTGAAATTTTGTTTTCGTGAATTTTTTTTTTAAATCAACACACACATTCACTTTTCTAAAAATGAAAAATCTACTTCCTATTTTTCTTGAAATATTTGGTAAGTTGTATTTGACTTCTCTAAAATAGTAAGAGGAAGGGAACTCATGATTTTGTTTCTCTTTCTCTCTTCTTAAAGAGGTTAATTTACTTTTGATTCAAAATCTTCATCACATTTTAAATTGGATTTTGAAACTGATTTTTTTTATCTCCCTACATTTTTTCTATCGCATAGGAATCTTTTGCAAGATTGTTGAATCCACCATGAAATTTTCTTAATCAAGTTATTCATGTTGTCAATAATGTGGGTTTACTTTGGTTTTGAAAATATAAGAAAGGAAGCATATTTTTTGAAAATTATTAAAAAAAAATGTGGCCAATGATGCCAAACCAAAAGATGCGCAATGACGCCAAATTGAAAAAATAATACACAAAGTGTATTGAAAATCAAAAGATGCTCAAAGAGCCATTCAAGTGATAAAGGGCATAAAATGAGCCCACAAAAAAAATATGCTTATTTTTTCTTATACTACTAAAAGCCTAAGAAAATTCTTGATATGTTCAAAACTTGTGCTTGAAAATCTTGGTTCCTAATTCAGCAATTCGTGCATTGATCTTCTATTAGATATGTTTTAAGAAAGGAGTTTTAAAAAATTAATGTTTCTTCTTCCCATTTATTCCTTGATTTAGATATTGGATTAAAACGTTTTTGAGCCTTTAAAAGAACTTGAGTTGGGATTATCAAATTAAGAATTTCTAACCTTTTCTGGACTATGCGTTGTCAAATCCGATTCTATTAAGTTTTTGATTAAAACCAAGAGGTAACTTTCTCATTTTAAGAATACTTGTTTTTTCAGTGGATCAGGGAACGTTTTTTTTTTCTTTTGTTCGTTTTATTTTTTGTTTGTGCCTCCTCTCTTTTTGATAATGTCAAAAGGGGGAGAACGTACTTGTATCCTTTGTTTTCTTTTCAAAAATTTTAAAACAACAAAAATATTTTTATCTCCCCTATTTTTTAAAGTGTTATTCTAGTGAGGGGGAGATTAAGAAAAAATAGTCCTTTTTGAAAGTTCAAATTGAAATTGTTTGCCATCATCAAAAAGGGGGAGATTGTTGCGGATCTATGGCTTATGATTTTGATGATAGCAAACATTCTTTTTCTCTATGACTGCTTTCTACTAACGTTTCAGGTCCACAGTATCAGATTTCAATCTGGAACCAGCTCAAGATTGGGTAGACTAGGCCTGTGTCAGTTTGTAATCTTTTTTCTTTCTTGAGTCTATTATATTTGGTGTGGCATATGATGATTCGTATCTTAGAAGATTTTCTATTGTGCCCTAAAAGATTTCTATTTTTGGTAACATCGTCCGGGACGATATTTATATCGTCCTGGACGATCTGACAATAGTAGAAATCCTAATTAGGGCAACCTCTTTAAAGCAGCCGTCTTTATGCAAAACACATCGTCCTGGACGATTTTGTATCGGCCAGGACGATCGGCTCAATACAGCAAGAATCTGCCGCCAGATCTACTTAGAAAAATCTTATTTTTGGACATCGTCCCGGTGGATCGTCCTGGACTATAAAATATCGTCCCGGACGATCCAGAGCAATTTTTCCAAAATTTCTCAAGCAGTTTTGGAAAGCATTTAATGGGGATTTCGTCCAGGCCGATCGCAAGATCGTCCGGGACGATTGGACATCGTCCAGCTTCATTTCAGGGCGATATTCAGGATAATTTTCATCATATTTGTGCTAATCGGCCAGGACGATTTGGATATCGTCCTGGACGATAATGGCTGCAACTTGCATTAATGAGCTCGTTTTGAGAGCATCTATTTAAGCTATGGCAAGGCACTTTGTAAGTGTCTTTGGCAGCCATTGTAGCTTCGTTCTTGTGGGGGAAACTAGAAGAGAGAGCTTGAAAGGGAGAGAGGAAAGGGTGGAGTTTGAGAGGGAGAAGATCCTGTGAGGGGGAGGAACTCAAGGGAGTGTGGTGGGGGATCCACACGGTTGCTCCGGCGAACTCGCACCTTAGTACCATCGGATTCAAGGCTTGTCTCGAGGTAAGTTCACCAAAGAAGAAGATCTCTTTGGTGTCAAAGGACCCGGCGACTCCGCCGCATCGGGGAAGGTGGAAGTGATTTTGTAAGGTCTTCTCCGCCTAGCTGTGGGGGCTACAGGAGAGACACTTGTGTTAGTGCAATACTTGGGGGGTGCCTCCAAGGAGTGGACGTAGGTCAAGGTTTGACCGAACCACTATAAATCCGGTGTGTTCTTTTCTTTTTATTGCTTCCACATTATTTTCTTCCGCATTGGTTTTCGTTGTGGTGAATATTGGTTTTGGATTGTGTTTGTTTTAAAGTACCGATTCACCTCTCTATTAATTATCTTTGGGACTAAGTTCAAGAGGGCTTAACATCCCCAACGAACTTTCAAGTGGTATCAGAGCAGTTTTCATAAAATTAGTTTTTAAAAGCTTTTGAATTTCGATCCATGGCTAATTTTTCAAATCGTAATTTTGCGGAAGGATATTCAATCACCAGACCTCCTTTATTTGAAAATATGTCATTTGATTTTTGGAAAACTCGCATGTCTATTTTCTTGCAATCGATTGATTTTCGCATGTGGCATATGATTTTAACTAGTTATTCATCACCGTCACATATTATTAATGGAATTAAAATTGATATTCGTTTTAATCAATGGAATAGGGATGAACGAATGGATGCTCAATTAAATGCATAATCTTTAAATTGTTTTTTCTGTGCTTTAAATTCAGATGATTTTATGTTAGTTTCCACGTGCACTACCGGAAAGGAAGTTTGGGATAAATTGCACATCATATACGAAGGCTCTAATGAAATCAAGCAATCCAAGTTGAATTTGTTAATGCATGATTTTGAATTATTTTCCATGAAACCTTATGAGACGATCTTAGACATGTACACTAGGTTCATTCAAATTGTAACATCATTGCATGCCTTAGGAAAAGAGTTTTCAAATTTTGAAAAAATCAATAAACTTCTTCGTTGTTTACTTGAAAAATTTGATGCTAAAGTAGTTGCTATTTGTGAATCTAAAGATTTGAATGTATATTCTATTGATAATTTGATTGGCTCACTCATTGCCTACGAGCAAGGTTTGGGTCAAAAACTTTTGGATGCAGGTGAAACGATCATTCTAAAAGCTGAAGATACGGAAAGAGGAAGCTTAGTTGGTGACGATAGCAATGACTTGTAAAGCAAATCACAAAGCTCACCAAAGCATAAGCCAAAGTGGAAAAAAGGTAAAAATTGTAAGGATGTTAATATTTCCTCTGACATTATTTGTTTTCGATGTAGGAAACCTGGACATATGAAAAATGAGTGCCCTAATTTAAGAATTGTTCCTACGAAAGAAAAGGGCAAGGCGAAACAAACTTTGAACTGGGGAAATAATGAAAGGCAAAAAAATCTCATGGGCAGATCTGGTCTCTGAAGCATCGGACCAGGAGAGAGATAATGGTTAAGAGCCTTTCGTATTTTTAGTGTTGTGTTTTTGTGTTTTTTTGTGTTTTTTAGTTTTGTTTATCCTTTGAAATTTTGTTTTCGTGAATTTTTTTTTTAAATCAACACACACATTCACTTTTCTAAAAATGAAAAATCTACTTCCTATTTTTCTTGAAATATTTGGTAAGTTGTATTTGACTTCTCTAAAATAGTAAGAGGAAGGGAACTCATGATTTTGTTTCTCTTTCTCTCTTCTTAAAGAGATTAATTTACTTTTGATTCAAAATCTTCATCACATTTTAAATTGGATTTTGAAACTGATTTTTTTTATCTCCCTACATTTTTTCTATCGCATAGGAATCTTTTGCAAGATTGTTGAATCCACCATGAAATTTTCTTAATCAAGTTATTCATGTTGTCAATAATTTGGGTTTACTTTGGTTTTGAAAATATAAGAAAGGAAGCATATTTTTTGAAAATTATTAAAAAAAAAAGTGGCCAATGATGCCAAACCAAAAGATGCGCAATGACGCCAAATTGAAAAAATAATACACAAAGTGTATTGAAAATCAAAAGATGCTCAAAGAGCCATTCAAGTGATAAAGGGCATAAAATGAGCCCACAAAAAAAATATGCTTATTTTTTCTTATACTACTAAAAGCCTAAGAAAATTCTTGATATGTTCAAAACTTGTGCTTGAAAATCTTGGTTCCTGATTCAGCAATTCGTGCATTGATCTTCTATTAGATATGTTTTAGGAAAGGAGTTTTAAAAAATTAATGTTTCTTCTTCCCATTTATTCCTTTATTTAGATATTGGATTAAAACGTTTTTGAGCCTTTAAAAGAACTTGAGTTGGGATTATCAAATTAAGAATTTCTAACCTTTTCTGGACTATGCGTTGTCAAATCCGATTCTATTAAGTTTTTGATTAAAACCAAGAGGTAACTTTCTCATTTTAAGAATACTTGTTTTTTCAGTGGATCAGGGAACGTTTTTTTTCTTTTGTTCGTTTTATTTTTTGTTTGTGCCTCCTCACTTTTTGATTATGTCAAAAGGGGGAGAACGTACTTGTATCCTTTGTTTTCTTTTCAAAAATTTTAAAACAACAAAAATATTTTTATCTCCCCTATTTTTTAAAGTGTTATTCTAGTGAGGGGGAGATTAGGAAAAAATAGTCCTTTTTGAAAGTTCAAATTGAAATTGTTTGCCATCATCAAAAAGGGGGAGATTGTTGCGGATCTATGGCTTATGATTTTGACGATAGCAAACATTCTTTTTCTCTATGACTGCTTTCTACTAACGTTTCAGGTCCACACTATCAGACTGCAATCTGGAACCAGCTCAAGATTGGGTAGACTAGGCCTGTGTCAGTTTGTAATCTTTTTTCTTTCTTGAGTCTATTATATTTGGTGTGGCATATGATGATTTGTATCTTAGAAGATTTTCTATTGTGCCCTAAAAGATTTCTATTTTTGGTAACATCGTCCGGGACGATATTTATATCGTCCTGGACGATCTGATTTTTGGAGAAAGAAAGAGAGAAGGAAACTCTCTTTCTAGAGAGAGAAAGAGAGGGAAAGATAAAATTTGAAGGGAATTTGTGTAGAGAGGGTTTAGGTGTAAGGAAGTGAGAGGAGAGATTTAGAGAGAAAATTCCTCTCTTCTCAATTTTGGAGAGAGAAAGAGAGAGTGTGTAATTTTTTTCTCTCTAGGGAAGGAATTTGGGGGTATGGTGGAGAGAAAAGATGCTTGGGGTAGAGATGGAGCCATTCATGAAGAGATTTCACTCTCATTCTAGAGAGAGAAAATTTTCTCTCTCTAGGTTAGAGAGAGAAAGTGAGGGATGGTGAATTTTTTTTATTGGGTGGGTGTAGGATATGTGTAGGAATATTTTTTGTGAAGGGATGTAGGTGGTTTGGTGAGTGGATGTGTAGAAAAAAAAATTAGGGTTTAGGGTTTTGTAGGTTTTAAGAAAGAGAGGTTGGAGGAAGAAGAAGAAGATGAAGGAGAGTGGAAGAGAAAAATGGAAGAAAATGAAAGAAAATATGGAGAGAAGATGAAGTAGAAAGAAAAATGGGAGAGAAGAAGAAGAATGAAGGAAGAAAAGGAAGAGGGAATGGAGAATGGAGGAAGAAGAAGAAGAAGAAGAGGAAGAAGAGGAAGGAGGAGAGATTACCTTGCTTGGAGGAGGAGAAGAGGGAGGCCGGCCTTGGAGTCGTGAGAGAGGCGTGAGAGGGGCGGTCTCTTGTGTGAGAATGAGCGTGAGTGGGGAGAGGGATTGGTTAGGAGAGGATATGAGGGAATTTTGAGGGTTATTTAGGGTATTTTTGGGGATTTTATTAAAAAAAACTCTTTTTCATAAAAAAAAAACTCTCTTTCTCTCCCTCTCTTTCCAAAAATTTTTTAATTAGATTGCACAAAAATAAAAATAAATTTTTAATCTTGCATCGAGTTGGTCGTCGCATCGTCGTCGCACAAGTTGTCATCTCGATTCGCGTGCCCAAAATTTAAATTTTCGCCCGACCATCGACCCCCATCAATATCGGTGTCGATCTTAGCTGTTTCCGTTGCTCCGGACGCATCGGCGCTGTCCGTTTTGCGAACGGAGGTCGTCTCGGCGATTTTGGATTTTCGGTCGACACGCATCGGGTGAGTTTTTTTTGCGCGATTTCAAGGTTTTTTTGCTTTTGAAACTCACCTTGCGCGGTCGACTCGACCCGACACTAGTATTAGGGGTCAACATTTTTCATAACCTTTTATACTTTTTTATATTTGTTTGTCTCTTTTTCCTTCAATTTATACTCTAAAACATGATTTGAATGTGTATACACATTTTTTAGTATAAAAAAAATGGAGCTTGATTTTTAGCTTGGTGTTACTATTAGTGTTGTCATGCAGCACATTTTGGTCATGTTAGTTGAGAGCTTTGACTACCAACTAAGAGGTCTTGAGTTTGAGTATTATATATATGATTTGTATGAGTTTGTTTTAATTGACCTAAAAAAAGAAACTACTGGTATTGCCAAACATCAACACTGACTTTGATACATTTGAAATCATTTGAGATGTGTTGAGCAAAGACAAAATATACATTCTTTTAAAATATTTTGAAGAAGATGTGATTACAAAATTGTTAGCATGTTCTCAATCTTTTTTTAGTTGTAGTAAAATTATAAGTGCAATAACATAAAATTTTTACATTGTTAAAACTTGTTAATGACATGTAAATAACTCTCATGAAAATTCTTGCATGCATGAACTTAATGAGAGCATTGTGGTGCCATACTTGTGAGCGTATTAGTGCTGACTTCTTGGGTTTCTAAGTACTTGTTTGGACACATATGGACTTGGATTGAATCACTTTTGTTATCCTTGGGTTTATCTTATGGAGCCAATTAGTTTGATTATGAATATGCTAAAATCATAATTTATATGGTTCTAAACTTAATTCTAAAAATTTTCAATATAAATAATTCATCAAGAGTCATGTCAAAAAGTGAATTTTCATGAGAAGTATCAACATCAAGGAAATATATCATTCCCATCTCAGGAACTGAAATGCCAAAATTTCAAAATATTTCCCCATCTTAAGGAAAGTTGAAGAAAAATTTGATGATGTACTTTTACTTTGTGGCTATGTGAAAAGGCTCTGCTAGGGTTTGCGTGTAAACCTTGGTGCTTGCGAGTGTTTCTTCCTCCCATCGGGAGGTTTCTTTTCTCCTAATTTCTTTTGTTGTTGTTGTTTTTTTTTCTCTTATGGATCGTTAATCGTACGTACGAATAGTTTAAAACTGCTTCATATAAACCTGTACGAAATATTTTCGTACATGATAATCGTCTAGTACGAACCATGTTCGTATTGTACGAACAGTTAAGAAAATTTTTCTGCTTCGTTGGTACGAAAAGATACCCCACGTTTTTGTACTCTGGACATCGTCTGTACAAACTATGTATCGTACAGTATGATCAATTCAAAAAAAAAATTGATGTTCGTCGGGACGAAAAGGAACCCATTCTTTTCGTACTCTGGACGTCGTCTGTACGAAGGTCACTTCGTACAGTAAGAACAATTCAAAAAAATTTAGAAATCATCGGGACGAACAGAGACATATTCATTTCGTACTATGGACATCGTCCGTACAAAGAAGGCTTCGTACAATACAATCAGCACTTAGAAAAAAAAAATTTCCCTCAGTTCCTTTAACTACTCGTAGGAGGGAATAACTGAACAAATCGTCCCTTACAAATTTAAATTGTACTGTTTGATTAGTTTAAAAATTTACAGATTTTAAACACTCCCCTAGTGCGTGTGTGTGCATAGTTACTCAATTACAATCACACTCTTTCAGACTCAATAAAAGTTAAAAATATAGACTCTATTTATAATAAACATAATCTATTCTCCCTTGAAGTATTCAACAGTCTAGAGTATGAATATATATCCAATATTTGTTAGGAGAAATGATAATTAAAACAATAATATTTAGAATCATAAAAAAGGCACATGTTGTAATAATCTCAATAATTAAAAAACTAAGTTGCAACAATCTCAACAATCTCTCTATTTTTTATGATGACAAAATAATTATTATTTGAGTTAATATTTATATCCTAAATTTCTCCTTAGCTCCCCCTAAATGAATGAACATTTGAATATAGGAATATTCCATGAAGAGCAGAAACACTTAAAACCCCTAAAAGAATGAAAGACACGAAAAGACATGAACACAGTGACTACGAAAGATACGAACACAAACACAAAAAAAATTTTTCTCCCCCTTTTGACAACAACAAAAAGGGAAGTTGAAATTTAAATGAAAGATGTCAAATCAGAAATCAAAAGAATTGATCTTGAAAATTATTATAAACTGAATGGAATAACACTATCAATTTCATAAGACTAAAAAGAAAGATTCAAAATTTTAAATCAAAGAATAACTAAGATAATAAAAGTTAATCAAGATCATGATTCAGTCTAGACAAAATAAATAAGAATTATTATTGCAAAAATGATAAAATGAAGATTAGTTAACTTCAATTTCAATATAGAGTATAATTGAAAATTAGATTGATTTAAATTAGAGATTAAATGATAGTAGAAAGAACATAATAAAGATAAATTTCTATTGGCGATATTGCATATCTTTTTAAATATGTGTGGCACACTTTGTGCATATTTTTCTACTTGGACTAATTTTGTGTATCTTTTCACTTTACAAACTATTGCGCAAACTTTTAATTTTTGCACACATTGTGCATTTCTTTTGTTATACTTTTTGAGTTTTTCCAAAATCAGTAATCTAAAAACAAACTTCTCTAATAATAAAAATAATCATATTGAATAAGAAAATAAAGAAAATTAGGATTTTAAAATTTCAATAATTATATTCTAATTATGTTTGCCTAAAAGAACATGAAATTTATCTTCTTGACTGTATCCAGTTATAATTTAATTTAAATTTTTAAAAAATTAGATTTCGTAATGAAATTAATTTTGTAATACATGTTAATTTAAAGCACATTTTTAGATCAAATATAAAAGACTTTTTATATAGACTTACTAACATTTCAAAATAAGAAATAAAAATAAGTTTGCAAAATATAACATTTTTCATAAATATTAAAAGGATTTAATACATTCAGTACAATGATATCAACTGATAACACACATAGTCATCACATCGATCAACTTAATAACTAACAACAAAACACAATAATTAGAAAATATCAAACATCAATAGAAAGAAAAATACAACAACACATTACAAGTAAAAGACTAATAGAAGCAACATAAAAAAGTACAACTAAAACTAAGATGAGCACTGTGAGAAAATAAAATATCTCTAACTTTAACCTTATTATTTTTGTTTAAAAATATTCTTTTAGATAAATAATTAATTTAATATAATAAGTAAAATCTATAAAATAAAATAAATCTATATTATTTAAATAAAGAAAGAAAAGGAAATAGAGGAGGATTTTTAAAATAATTTTAAAATGAAATATATTTTATTTAGATATGAAAAATAGTTTACTTTATTTATATTTTTGAATATTCTCTTTCGATTGAATCCGTATAGTCGGATGTCAGACCGCCTCGAAAGATAGACTGATATCCTTCTATTGATTCCAAAGAAAGAGAATAGACAATTCGCTTTCCTAATCATGTATGACATAGGGAGAATACAAATCACCCGAAATGACGATCAGTATCTTCCCTACTTACCTAATTAGATTAGCGAATTGTCGATTCATCCCTAAAATCAAGCATACAGATGATATTTGATTTACTTATGAAAGTAAATCGAATACCTATCTATTTCTTGATTATAAGAATGAATCTAAACAAAAACATAGATAGAGCAGGTTTTCTATTTGAAAATAAGAGTTTATTTTCTCACACGATTCGCTTTATTTGTATTTAGGATATATTTCTCCTGATTAAATCTACATAGTCGGGTATTATACTGCCCCAAAGGACAGACTAATATCCTCCTATTGATTTTAAAGGGAGAAGCAGTATAATTCATTCTCCTAATCAGATGTAGTATAGAGAATATTCAAATCATCCAGAAGGGATGACGAGTACATTCTCTAATCGACCTGATTAGATTAACGAATTATAAGTTTATTTCTATAATTAAATATAGAAGACATTTGATTTGTTAGTGAAAACAAATCAACTATCTATCTATTCCTTAATTATAGAAATAACTCCTAAATGTGAACAAAGCCTAATCTACTTCCACAGATCTTTCTCCTACCTCAGAAAAGAACTTAGGTAGGGTTTAGATTATTTTGGGATCTAGACTTCCTACAAGGGCAAGCCCCTGTAGTTAATTACATTTCCTAAGAGAATACTCTCGATTTAAATGAAGACTAAATAATTTCTAAAATTATATACACATTTAATTAAATATTTGGGCATAATTAAATTTTCACGATCAGGCTTTAGATTATAGAATTGAAATTAGAAGAATTAGAATTGATTTAGAAAGAGGAATGTGCAGAGAAAAGTGTATACAATCTGGACTTACCACCTGCCTAGAGTGGGCTGCCAGCTAATAATCCTAATCACAATAATTCACCGATGATGCAAGATTTTAAGATAGCTCTATCCTAGGAATCAAGGAATTATTAAAGAATTTAAACTAAATGCAGGACAATATGCTTACAAAAATAAAAAATCTACTCGTATGCTAATGATGCATGAAACAATTGTAAATAAAAAAAGAGCTGATTTTATTAATATAAATTTAACAAAGTACATCCCAGGGTCTTCTGGAAAGTAATGGTGGCCAGGCTCCACCGACAACAAACCTGGATTCTAAGCCTACGAAAAGGTAGAATTAAATATAACTGCTTATGGTCTTCAGGCTCCGGGTCTTCTATGGAATTCCAAAAAGGAACGTCCTTTTAAGGGAGGACATTACTTTTTAGAGCCCCATTTGTATATTTATAAGCAGTTATCTTTAATTCTTTTACAGACTCTAGACGCTGTACAGACTCAATCTATATACAACAGATCTAGGAAATAAAAAGCTTTACATTTTCATCTCAGTACATCAGGACCTAAGAATATTCTACTATTATAGTAATATAAAGAGCAGAAAATAAAGCAGTTATATAATGATGCATATTATGAGTGCATTGTGTACAGTTATAAATGCAGGAAAGTAAAGACAGAAAGTAAGTACACGACCCTCACTTTGTTCACTCCACTCTCTGGTGTACAGACAGAAAAATAAATATGCTATGCTATGCAGTACAGAAAGGTAAGCAATCACACATAGGTGCCCTCTAGGCAAGACACCCGCAAGCAAACCACAACAAACCACCGGCCTAGCCTAGGCTAAAGTTGGTTGTCCTAGCAAATATCTAAGTGTGTGAAGAAAGCTGTGTGGCTTGGGTAAGTCCTAATGGATTTATTTGTTTGAATTGCATATATTATTAAGATTGATTTATTACAGGCCTAAGGAATTTGGTTAAAGTTTAAGTAAAGTGTATTTGGATTTATTAAGAATTATTCCAATTTTAGATGTTGGAGTTATTTAATTCAGTTATAAAGAACTTATAGATTGATAATTCCCTAAGTGCAGGAAATTATCAATTTATAAGTCCTAGGATTTTCAGAACGAATACCCGTCTTAGACAGAAGATAGGTATTCATTTTGAGAATCTCCAAAATTTATTAAGGAGAGAGAAATGGACCTTATAAATGTAATACAATGTGCCCTCCCGAAGGAATCTAGCACATCGTATAAGGTCGATATATTATTGTAGTTGTTTGAAGATCTCCAAATCTAAATGTGTTAGTGCCCTCCTGAAAGGAATCATGCATAACACATAGGAGATCTTTTTGTTATTTAAATGTTTTAAGAGTCTTTTGAAATCAAACCCAAAGTCCTCCGACAAGAATCAAACTTTAGGCATAGAAGACCCGAATTCGTTTAATCTAAATTAATTGTCAAATCTGACTGATTAAGGTAAATCTTAACCAATCAAATTATCAAACTAATTTAGATTAAAGGAATTTAGAATTTAATTGAAAAATTAATGGATTTTAATTAATAATATTCAAAAATCTTAAGAAATTGGAGGTTTATTGATTTATTATTGATTTGAGTTTGATTTATAGATGTGATTTTTAATGTTGGGTGGATACCACCTTTGTTTCACACCGAGGCCATGAAGTTTATTTCACCTTCCTTGGAGCTAAGCTAATAGCCTCGTAGGCCTAGGTTACCCAGTGGTACCTGGTATAGTTAAGTAGCTTAAGTTAGTTAAGAATCAAAAGTTAATAAATTTTTATTTAAAAGTGTTAGATTGCTGATTTTAGGAGTTGGTTAGACAAATTTTGGAGTTTTAAAACAATTTTGAATTTTTAGGAATTATTGGAATATTTTAATCATTTAATTAATGGGTCAAAAATTGGCTTTTTATTTAAATGTGTTTTCCATGAAGTTAGCATTTTATTAAAATATTAGACCTTAGGAAAATCAGTTAGAAGGTAAGTTTGCTGAAATTGGATTTTTCTGGATTTAGTTATGAAGGTTTGAAGTTTTGAACTAGTTTTAACCTACAATTGACCATTTTGTTGACTTTTTGAATTTGATGATTTTCTGGAAATTTAGTATTTTTAATAAATAATAGACCTTATTATGAGTTAAATGCAACTGAATTTGGTCAATTTGGATTTTTTTTGAATTAGTTATGATTTTTCGAAGTTTGAGGTATTTAATGAATTTTTCAAAATTGTTTAATTAAGGCCCTTTTTATGATTTTGCTCCAAATGAATTCCAAACTTCTTAAAATCAGCTTCAATGGTCAGGGATGACATAAGGAGGGATTTCCAAGTGTTTGGGAATTTATTGGGATTTTTAATTATTATTAATTAAATATTGAATTTTACTTAAAATTTAATTAAGCTCTAATTGGCTGTCAAATCAGTTTGATTTTATTTTTCGTTGGTTAAGGATTCAACTCTGGTCAATTAGAGGTATTATTTGTATTTTTTGGATTTAATTTTGATTTATTACATTTTCTGGAAGTTTAGGTGATTTAAGAGTTAATTAAGAGTTTTGATGAAATTAGTGAAGTTTGAAATTGGAATTTTGGTTTTAAATCATTGAATTTATAATGTGAGATTGATTACAGTGATTTGAGGTTGATTTAAATTTTTGAAGATTTTTATTTAATTTATTTGAGTTTATTAAAACAAAAAATAAAAAGCCCTTAGTCTACTAGTTGTTTTGAGATCAATTAATTTCAAATCAGGGTGTATTCAATCAAGGGATTGTGACACTAGTTTTCTATGTTTGAATTTTATCCCAAAAGGGATGTGTATGTGGTTCACCTAAATTGATCCAAATTAGCTAAGACCAAGTCCTTAATTATTATCCTTAGTGTCACTAAGTTCGATAGGATAGCAAATAAGGTTTACTAACCCTTGGACACTAATTACAACCATATCAAAGAAATCATGAACAATAAAAGTGCTCCTAATATTCTATGGAATAGTTTTATAATAGATCATCATAGCTATAAGTCATGTGATAACTCATAGACTTACATAATCCATTATAAGGGAATAGATGTACTAAATTGAATTGAAGTTGTTTAGGGGTACATGCCAATATACCCTAATCAAAGTCAATCTAATTTCGTTGTATGATCATGTATAGTTTGCTAATTATTAAGCTAAATTAACATGACATTGAAAGTAAAATTTTAAATTAAACTGCACATGATCAAGATCTAAACTTATTTCCAGTGAAAGGATGATCTTTCACTGGTTCCATAGAACTCTAACATGCATGAATTGGATGATTATTGAGTTTGTAAGTGGAATTTCAAATATTTAATCCAAGAAATGGATTAAACCTTTAAAATTCACTTGGGGTTGAATTCAAACTCTGAAAATTCCCCCAAAAAATCAGAGAACCTATATCTGTTAGACCTCAGATATCATGCCATTTAAGTTTTGATTTATTAAATATTTAAATAAAATATAATTTAAAAGAAATTAAGGAAAATTTTAGTTTTTAAAATATAAGTTTTAAAATAGTAAAAATTAAGCTCTGATTTTATTTTTTTAAAATAGGGAATTTAATTCCGAGAAAAACGAGTGGTTGTACAAAAAAAATGGTTGAGTATTTTATTTTTTATGATTTTTTGAAGTTCTGTGTATTAAATCAAATTAAAATAAAATCCTAATTTCGGGTCTACACGCGGCAGCAGATGATTGGATCATTCAGACGGCGGCTGTCAAATGGGGTCCACCACTTAAGTGAGTCAGCAGGGGTCAACAACCGTCGGATCAGCCGCGAATTAAATCTAATAGACGGGATCAAATCCCGTGGTTTGATTTCATTCCTGGGATCAGACGGTCACTAAACTCTCCCGCGTTCACAATGGACGGATCAGATTGACCCATCTGAACTGACTTATTCCCATGTTTTGCATGAGCCGGGCCGAATGGAACGAACCGTTGAATCCTGACCGTTGATATCAAAAGGATCGAATCAACGGTCCTGATTCTGTCTTCCCCATCCGAATGCCGTAAACCCTAATCCTAGCTTTTGTTCAAAACTCCTTAAACGATGAGTTAAATGGCATGCAAACTGAGATCTAGGTGACAGTCGGTGAGCTAAAGAATGGGGAATAGTTTTTAAAGCTCAATATAGATTCCTTAGAAGCCTATTTGATAACCTATGTATTATCTAGGGTTTCAATTTTACCGAGCTAGGATCGATAGATTTGGATGCTTTAAATACGGTTGAACTTATTAGCTGTCCACGTATTGATTACTTGGAGGCCTCGAGCTCGGAGGAAGTCTCTATGGGGAGTTGAATGAACTTGGACGGAAGTAGCCTCGGTCCTTCGTTCCTTCGTTCCTCTCATCGCCGACGAGCTCTAAACGACTGGGTTTTGATTAGAAAGTAGGTAGAAGGCTCTAAGGATTCAAAATGAAAGCTTAGAGCTCCTCTAGAGTGATTGGAAGAGAGATAGTGTCTAATGGATTGATCCCGTGCCTTTTGCCCTATTCAGTCGTTTGAAGCTCAAAGGAACGGCTGGGATGCATCAGAGACAGTGCCTGGATCGAGGACATGTGTATCTGGCCGTTAGAGGAGCAGGGGATCGTGCATGCCCAGGTGAAAACGACCTAGAGTCCTTCTCAAGTGGAGGGGACCACTAGATGGGTAGCTCGGGTCTAGGGAACAAGCTGGGAGCTGGGGAGGTTAGGGCAGCTTCAGGGAAGCTTCTGGAGTCGTTCTCATGGGCTAGATGGGCTAGGTTTGGGCTGGATTAGGATCCATTGGTCGGGTTGACTGAGTTAGTCTAATTGGCCCCTTGGGCGGGATAGGGAGCAAGCCAGGGCCTGGGTTAAGTCTGGTTGAGTCCAGGGAAGGTTCTGGAGTTGAGTCCAGGGGCTGATAGGACTTGATTCAAGATGGCCAAAGCTTGGTGGGTTGGTTTGACCAAGGGAGCTCATTTGAGTTCTTGGTTGACTGTTTGACCAGTCAAAGATGGTCAAAGGGATGAGGTGGAGCCTAAAATATGCCTAGGGCAGGTATAGACCATTTGATAGAATGGGAGTTGAGAGAGTATGCTAGATGGAGAGGTTTGACCATATAAATGGGCTTTAAACATTGAATTGACTGGTTTGACCAGTCAACCCGGTCAATGGTTGATGAGATAGGTCATGAGGTAGTGCAAATGAGCTGGTTGAGTGATTTACAGGGAGTTCAAATGGCTACATGTTTTGTATGACTAAAAGAGGTTTCATAAAATGGGATTTGACCATGGTTGCTTGGGTTGACCAAATTAACTTAACTTGGTGTTGGTGGAATTTTGAAAATATATTTTAAAAATATTAGTTTTCTTTGGGACCTCAAATTAAATTCTAAAATCGAATTGCCTTGTTAGAAAAAGTATATCACCTCAAGAAGTAAAAATAAAATTTCATAACGATATTCAGATTTAGAATTATGAAATTCATCTTAAATATTGTGATCGAATGCTAAAGAGAACTTCATATGACCAAGAAGGGTCAAAATGAGATTCTACTGAATGTCCAGCCACGATATTCAAGAAGTGTGATCGTTGATTTCACATTCAAAGCCTTATCAAAGAAAAGTGTATTTCCCCGAAGGGAGAAAATACCATTCGATGATAATTATTTGATTATGATAATAACGATCACTAGTATTTTAAGTTTTCCCAAAGAAATCCAATTGAACTTTGAAAAATCAATTTTAAAATCAGGTGTGTGTGGTTCTAAATCTCCTACGAGCGCAAGCCCTCGTAGTTAATTATATCGTAGGGAGATAAAGCCCTCTACGAAAACTCTCGATTAAAATAGTGGCAAACTTTTGTCAGATTTTCTAGGAGTGATATCAAAAAGAGATGAATTTTGGAAACTCAAAAGGGAATGGATCAAAATTAAGCAGTTATTAATAGAGTTAAAGGAGGAGAGGTAGGGGACACTTTGAGATTCCGGAACCATCCGGAAGTATCTCAACTTAATCTAAATGTTGGGCTTTATGTTTTAGGATTGAAAGAAGCTTTAATTAGAGTTGAGTATTTTATTAGAAATTTGGGATTATATTCCTAAAATTTGGGGTTTTATAATCAAAGATCTGCCCCGGATCCTAAATCTAATTTGAACACTAGACCACAGTCGTCCGATCCTAACTAATGCAGTGCAAGGTCTGGACTTACCTCGGCCTGGATTGGGGAGCCAGCTAACCACCTAATCGATTTAAAAGAGATGAGTCCGGTCTTTTATGAAATGGTGGTAGGGACGTTGTATTTAAGGTTTTGGAGAGTTGGGGCCGACATCTAGAGATTCTCCTAATTGGCCCCTTTGACTTATGTTGGGTGCAAAAATGCTAAGGACTAATACAATTAAAATTTTGACTTTTTCAATTTGTATCTAATGCAATGCATGTTGGTTAATAACTTCAAATCAAATATGCTTGAAATTTTAAAAATAGGCTTAGAAAATAATTTTTTGAAAGACTAGACTTCCCCAGGTCCGGCACCTCGTCCTCATAGGTCAGACTATCCGGACTCTACCCGCAGGCGGGGAAGGGTCTAAAACAAGGAGAGAGTAATGCAGAAATATACATGCGACCCCGGGGTCGATCCCCGGCTAATTCCCTAGATTCGTTATATTTCTATGTTATTTAGACTCACTAAAATTTTAGACTTTTAAAGTTATGAGTATAAAACTTTCACACCCTTATGAGCCTCACGAATCCAGGCGAAAATAAAAGCGGCACACAATCGCAAAAAAAAACTAAGAAAAGCAGGCAATTCTAAAGGCAATCAATTCAACACATCAAATATAAATTAATTAATCAATAAATGTCCATAGGCAAAGTTGCCTTGCTTATTACAAACCAGAATTTTGCAGAAAGTAAAGTGGCCGGGCACCACTGACAACAACCCGGGTTCTAAACCTAGTAATAACGCAAGTAGTTTTGAATGAGATATTCTCAATCTTCAAGTCTTCAATCTTGTTCTTCTTTGGGCTCCTTTTCTTTAAGCTCCTTCGTTTCTTCGTACTGGACTACCCAAATGGACAAGAGGGCACTTCCTTTAAGGGGAAGGCCACTTTTTCCCCTTTGGGTAGGGAAGGAGTGTGGCCCAAATTTGGATCTCCAAATAGAAAAGGTCTATTCCCCTTAGGGGCATCCTTTTCTCTTCGGAGTCCAAGCTTTGGACCTATATATCCCAACTCAAAGCTAACTTTCACAACACTTAATAATTACGCAAATTACATTTACTTGAAAATAAAATCTAGACTCACCTGTAGGGTTATCCTAAGCAGTTAATAAATAAAAAGCAATTATTCCCAAGAAGTTATATTTGTACAGAAAAATAAGTAAACACACTGGCCACGCTCCTTTTATTTGGGGTCTTTAGCAGCTGAAGCACCTGTGCAAGCATTTATAGCAATTGATATTTATTATTAACTTAGCCCCCTTTGTGTTGCCCTGCATGAGCGTGGCCACCTGCAGAAAACTGTGTGAACATCCAGATCGTACATAACCTAAGGATAATCTAGTCGTCAAACACATCAATCCATCCACAGAGTGCAGAAAAGTAAGCAGACACAGCAAAGCAATTTCATTCACAACATGCAGTGAAAACTACGAAAAATCCAGCACACAGCAGTAAAGTAAACACCGGCCTAACCTAGATCTAGAGTTGGTTGTCCTAGCACATCATCTAAAGTGTGTGTAGAAGATTGTGTGGCAGTGGTATATCCTGAGGTGGGTGATTAGTTAAAGTTGTCTAAAAGTCTGGATTTGTTAAGGCTTAAAAGGGGAATTTAGGTTAATATTTAAATATTAATATATTAAGAATTTTAGTTAAATATATTTTAAAAGTTAATTGACTACTACCTTTGTTTCACACCGAGGCCGTGATATTTATTTCACCTTCCTTGGAGCTAAGCTAATAGCCTCGTAGGCCTGGGTTACCTAGTAGTAATTGGGGTTGATTAAGTTATTTAAATTGGTTGGAATTAAAGGAGTGGATTGATATTAAGGGGAGTTGGTTGCTGATTTTAATGGATTAGTTGAGAATTTTATTAATCAAATTAGAAAATTCTTGAATTTAAGAGGGTTAATGGGTTTTAAGAGATTATCCGAATTTGTTAACTAAGGGGTCAAAATTTGACTTTTAGAATTTGAGGGAAATTTGAAGTTTTCAGATTTTTAACAAATACTAGACCTTATTATGAGTTGATAGACAGGTGGTACAATTAATTTGGAGTTTTTTATGAAAAGTTTTGATTTTTAGAAGTTTTGACCCGATTTTGACCTAGAGTTGACCAAAATGTTGACTTTTGAGTTTGACCAGATTTTGGGGGTTTGAAATTTTTGGAAAATACTAGATTTTAATTATAGTCATTAGCCACTGAGTTTGATTGATTTGGAATTTTCTATAATTAGTTATGAATTTTAGAAGTTTGGGTATTTATTGGAATTATTAAATTGTTTTAATTAAGGACCCTTTTAATGATTTGAACCCAAATGAGTCTTAAACTTCTTGAAATCAACTCCAAAGATCAGAAATGATCTAAGGAGAGATCAGCAAGTGTTTATAGATTTTTTGGGATTTTTAATTAATTAAAATTGATTAAACATTGATTTTGATTAAAATTAAATTAAAGTGGATTTTAATGTCAAATTAAAGTAATTTCAATTTTTAATGATTAAGAGTTGAAATATAGTTTATTAGAGGTATTATGGGTATTTTTTAGAATTAATATAAATTTATAATGATTTATTGAATTTTCTAAGTCCTTAAAGGGGCTGAAATTTGACATGCTCAATTTTCTAACCTAATGACCTCCAAATTGAGTAAAATTTAAACCTAAGGTACCTGATGTTACTAAGTTTACTATGTTCAAGTTTCACCCCTATTGAATGTGTGTACAATCTCCTATGAATTTTCTAAGTTTTCTAGACATTTCCTTAATTATTTTTCCTAGGTGTCTCTACTATTCAAATAGGCATGAAACTTGGTGTGTCTAACCCTGACATATATTCAAGCATACCACAGAAATATCATAGCAAAATACTAAAACCCTAAGGAGTTATGAATTTTCAAAGTTTAGGGTCCAAAATAGACCCTTTACATTAAAAATTCATATCATAGAAATATATTGAGCATATGAACCTAGAAAAATTGTTAAACATGCCTAAGATACTCAATAATCTTCCACCAAAAGTTGGACTTCATTTGATCACTGGATTGTGAGAAAATTGCAATAAATGAAATTCAAATAAACTCAAATATCTCACAATATAGAAATCAAATCAATATAATTTTAATTTTAATAAATGCTACATTAGATTATATTTCCAACGAGCCCAAGAATGCCCTATTTGGTGGAAAATTCGATTTTTTGTGAATTTTGGAAGATTTAGAGCATTTTTTATTCAGATTTGGGTCAAATCAGCTGTCGGTGACGTGGCGGCGTGGCAGGATGCCACGTGTCAGATCCGGATGGACCCGCGTTTCACCCAGAGGAGGACCGCGTGGTCTGGGGGGGACGTGGCCGATTCTGGGTCGCCCGATCGTGCTAAAGGCTCGATCGACGGCTCTGATTGAACCAGAGTTAAAAAATTTCAAATGCCCATATCTTTCAAAATACTCAACGAAATCGCACGAAATTTGAACTGTAGCTAGAGGGGAATATGATCTTGCAATGCCTGAAGTTTGGAGGCTCCATTCATTGTAATCGCTACAGTTTTAAATTGAAATGTAAACTTAAAATGGGTATAACTTACAATTCAACCATTGGATTTTTGCGCTCTTGGGCTCGTTGGAAAACTGCAGTGATCTTCTACAACTTTGATGAAGACATGAAGAGCTGGATCTCGTCAGAGCGAAAGTTATATTTGAAACTCCTCTTTCTCTCTCTAGAATGCTCTCTCCTCACTAAAATAGTGATTTGAGGCTTGGAAATGGTTGGGAAAAGCTTGGGAAGGACTTGAAATATTCTGGAGTGTGTAGGAGGAGCTCTTAGAAGGTTGGGGGCTGCTGGAGTTTTGAGCTTTTGATCATATGAGAGGGAATGGTGAAGAAGCCCCTTTAGGTCAAGTTTTCCCCAGTTTGCCTTTGGCCTTTGGATTGGATGGTTGAGATTTGATTTGGAGTGGTTTTTGATGAGTGCCAAGTGTCTCCTATGCTGCCCAAAGCTAGGGAATAGGGTTGGTGGTGAGTGTGACTTCTTTTGGTCCATGTGAAGAGGGACCACACCTTTTCCCTTATTTGGATGAATCAATGCTTGGCTTGGTTAATAGAGCTTATTTAAGGATCAATTAGGGAGAGAAAAAACATATTCCCATCATCCAAAAGAAGATTTTGGCTTGGAGAAAGGGTTTGCTTTATGGGATGATGAGGTGGCCAAGCTATGGTCTCATTTCAAGGGTTATTTTTGACCCATTGACTTGTTGACTAGTCAATGGTGACTAGGATGTGCATGAGGGAGGTCAAGAGTGCTACAAGACATCATGCCAAGGAATTTGAAGTCAAGGGTGTATAATTGACCAATCTTGATGGGTTGAATTGATTCAAAATCATTTGAATGGTTAAAATTGGCAAGTGTTGGGTTGAATGGTTAATTTGGTCAACCATGATTGACTTGGTCAAACAGGTCAAACCAAAGGGTAACTTTGGGTTCAATGTGTTCCTAAAGTCATTTAGGATCTATTGGAATGACATTTGAAGAAGATTTCAAAGGTTGATAAGTCAAATCAAGTTGAGTTTAGGCCAAAAGTCCAAAAATTCCCCTTTAAGGGCATTTTGTTCATTTTAGTCTCAAGTCAATTCTGGGTCAAATTGAATCTAAAAAGATGTGGATTATTGCTTAACAAGTCAATATCAAGGTATTAGGAGGGATCAAAAGATTTGGAGGGGGATCCAAAGTCAAATTCCACTAGGTGAAATGCCTAGTGACATGAATTGTAAATATTCAAAGGTTTTGCAACATTTGGAGTTGGATTAAGTTTAAAGGGTTAGAGTCCTCCAAATGAGCTCAAATTTAGAGGGTTGACACTAGAGATATGTCACATCAATATTAAATTGATAGACTCTGAATCAGAGATCGTTTGATTGGGTTTGAAAGTGATGAACAAAATCAGGTATAAAGGGTTTTGGAACCTAAATCCTTAGCCTAAGGGTTCTGGGTTTGGATTGAATTAAGATCTGGATTGGGCCTAAGGGCTAGGAACTAGGAAGTTCCTAGGATCTAGAGCTCATGGAGGAGTTAAAAGTGACCTCATACAAAAATGAGGTCAACACTTGGGTGGATGGGGTGGCGACAAAGGAGACTTAAAGGGTGTGATTGAGTTGGTCTAAAGTCTAGGAAGAGTTCAATACATTGAATGGGTTGAAATGACCTATTAAGGGCTTTAAGGGGTAGTTGGGTCAAACCTGGTTGACTTGGTCAACTAGGTGGCTACAGGGTTTAGGAATAGATTCAACAGTTTTAAAAAGTCATTCTGAGTCTATTGGATGTGGTCCCAGGGTCTGGAGAGATCAATTTGGTCAAAATCAATCACTATTTGAACCCTTAATGGACTATTTGGGTCAACCCTATTGACTTGGTCAACCAGGTTGACTCAGGGGCTGGGAATGGGTTCAACAGGTTTGAAATGACATTTGAAACTTGCTGGAGATGGTTGCATTTGATTTGGAGATCATTTGGATTGAAATCACTATTTGAGCCCCCCTATGGGATATTTTGGTCATTTTAGGCTCATGACAACTGGAGGGTGAAATGAGTCCAAAAAAATACAGTTTATTGATCAACATATCAAAATTAATGGTCTGGAAGTGATTGCAGGCTTTGGAGAAGTCTCTAAGATCAAGATCTTCAAAGTGACAGGTCCAGTGGTATAGGCTGTAAATATTTGAAGGTTTTACAGTCTTTGGATTTTGATTTAGTTTCTGGGGTTAGAGACCTTAGAATGAGCTCAAATTTGGAGGGTTGATAGTAGAGACATGCCCCATCAGTATGAAACTGACAGAGCCTGAATCAGAGTCCATTTGACTGGGTTTTGGAGTATCCAAAGATTTGCTGGAAAAGGCCTTTAGGACCAAGCCTTAGGACCTGAGATTTGAGTCTGGAATTGAGTGAGTTTGCATTGACTTGAGTCTGGTTTGGGTTTGGGATCTCATTAGAGACCTCATACAAAAATGAGGTCAACAAGCATTGATTTAGAGGAGGTGGCTGGTTGAAAACTAAAAAATAGTTATTCATCATAGCTACATTTGTATAATTACCGTATCAAACTGACCACGGATCTATCCCATATCCTCATGGTACCATACATCCTACTGATTTAAACATGTCTCAATTTGATCAAAATGTTAATCAAAGTGAGTTTCTATACGATCAAAACACTAGATCAACTCTTGAAAGTAGTGCTGATCAGGTCCAAGTGCAGGTGTAGTAGCTCCACTTTCTTCTTCAGAATCTCCACTAGAACTCTAGTCTCTCCTAAATAAAGATTGAAAAGAAGCATCAGTAAAATAGATTGGCATTTCAGTGGGAGGATCAAGATGAAGAATGTGGTACTTCTTGTCTAAAATGTATGTCACTAAGTGTCATAGATCAATATTCTTCTTCCTCTTATGATGAAGAAGCCCAATTTAAGAAAGATTATAAATGTAATCAATGATGAGTTGGGCCTCATCAAAAGGTTGTCTGATCATGATCAAATATGTGACGGTGGACAGGAGCTGAGTCATACTTATACGATCACCAGCCTTAGGAATGAGTGAAGTTCTTAAGACATACTGGATGCTTCAGGCATTTTAATTCAATGTGTAGACTCTCTCTTAGTGACATACTTGAGTTACACCTTTAAGAGTTTTATTAATCTCAGTCCAGTCATAATCAGAATTAGAGGCCAATATGTGAGCTCTAGTATCATGAGTCCTTAAATAAAGAAAAGATCCTAAATCTTCCTTTGTGATTTTGACTCGTTAGTTTTGAACAAAAAAGGTTATCCTTTTCTGATCCTCATTGAACCTTATGTTTGCTAAGAAATAATGAAAGGACTCTTTGTGGTAGGTGTAGATCAAGGTCAGAATAAAAGAAAATTGAGTTATAGCAAAGAGTGGCATGACAAAAAGTGGATTTCAACCTAAATGAAGAGTCTAGATGGTGTGATTTTGGCGATTACATATCGAAAGAATGTATCCTCATTATGCCTAGACAAAAAGTTATCATCCCCACCCCTAGATGACGATCCCTTAAAAACTCATGAGCGTTTGCTGGAGCTTGTCATTCTTAGGTCAGAGGCTCTAGAGGTTTTAGAGAAGGGTTTGAAAGTGAATGAAAATGATTTCAACGACCCTTCTATATAAAAAAAAGACATATCGTACCATACAAAATTGGGTTCGTAAGTACGATCTTGAGATCGTATGAGATGAAATTATTTTTATACATACAATAGAAATGTCCAAAATGAAATAACTTTTCGTAAAAACACCATTTATGAGGCATCCTTTTGTACATGCTTTTTGATCATGCGTTAGTATAGATGAATAGGTGTTTGTCCGGGATGATCAGAAATTTAAGATCGTTTTAAAGATAATTAGGTTCATCCCTCACAGAAATTGAGAACTAGATCGTATAAATGAAAGATGATTTCGTACGTATGATCAGTTATAATAAATAATTCTAATCGGATAACTATCCACACGCATACAGACGAATCTATACATATTGTACGATATGATGACATCATCATACAATACAAAATATTTGAAATCCAAATTTTGTGTGTTCAACTCCAAAAATAATCATAGACATGCTACATAATTCGTACAATATAAAAAAATTTCGAACAATACGAACAAAACACTTATAAAATAAAGCACGAAAATTAAAAAAAAAACTTCTCAAAATTAATCATCCTTTAATAAGTAATAAATGTCCAATCTAAAACTCACAAAATAAAAATAAAAATTAAAACACTCACAAATAAAAAGAAAAACAAACAAAAATTGAAAAACTAAATCAAACACACATTAAGAACATATCAAGTTTGCAGAAAATTTTATCTAAGCATTAAGATCAATCTCACATAACCTTATTCTGAATGTGCTAAAAATTTCAAAGGCTAGTAATTTTATAAAAATATATGTAAGTTGATTTTCAGTAGAAATATGATTCAATTAAATTTCTCCTTTGGTTACATGATCCCTAATGAAATGATGCTTTATATTTATATATTTGATTATAGAATGTTAGATAAGATTCTTTAAAATATAAATGACACTAGTGTTAATATAATAAATTGAAATTATGTCTATTATAAATCCTAAATCAATCAACTGCTATTTCAGCCAAAAACCTTATGCCACATAACTTTCTAAGGTAATGTATTTAGCTTCAGCAGTAGATAGAGCTACAGAATTTTATTTTCTACTAAACTAAGAAACTAATGAAGTTCTTATGAATTGATAAGTTCAAAATATACTCTTTCGATCAACCCTACAACCTGAAAAGTCTGAATCAGAATATCAAATAATTTTAAATGAAGAGTTATATTTAGGATACTAAATTTTTAAGTTTTGAGTTCTCAAAAGATATCTTAAAGTCATTTTTACTGTTGTTAAATATGATTCTTTTGGATCAAATTGAAATCTTGCACACAAATAAATACTAAATATTATATATGGTCTGCTAGCAGTCAAATAAAGTAATGGTCTAATTATACCTCTAAATTTCTTAACAGATTTTTTTCTTTGAGTCTTTATCCAACTGAACTGAGAAATTCATTGGTATAGTTACTGATTTAACATTATTCATTTCATACTTTTTGAGGATATCCTTAATATACTTTAGATGGCTAAGGAATGTTCCCTTCTCAATTCACTTAATGCTAAAACCAAGAAAATAACTTAGATCTCTCATTAAACTCATCTCAAATTTACTACTCATTATTTTAGAAAAATTATCACAAAGATTTTAATTTGTAGATCCAAAAATGATATCATCAACAGATATCTAAATAATGAGTATATTATCTCTTAATTTTTTCAAAAAGGGAGTGGTGTTCACACTTCCTTTTATAAAAGATATCTCTAATAAAAAAAATGCTTAACCTCTCATACCAAGCCCTAAGTGCATGTTTTAATTCATATAATGCCTTTTTCAATTTATATAAATGATTAGGAAATTTAGAATTTTTAAAATCTTAAGGTTACTCAATATAAATATCTTCTTGTATCACTACATTTAAAAAGGCACTCTTACATCCATTTGAAATAGTTTAAAACCTCTAAAATAGGCAAATGCTAACAAAACTTTAATTGCTTCAAATCTTATTACAGGGATAAAAATTTCTTCAAAATCAATGTATGTCTTCGATTTGATTATATCCCTTAGCTAGCAATCTATTCTTATTTCTAATCACAACTTCTGAATTATTCATTTTATTTTTAAACATCCACTTAGTTTTAACTACATTTTGATCATTTGGCCTTTCAATCAATTCCCAAATGTCATTCCTTACAAATTGATTCAACTCCTCTTATATGGCCAAAATCAAAAATTTATCTGAAAGTGCTTGATTAATATTTGTGGGTTCAATTATATAAATAAAGGCAGAATGGTTAACCTTTTTGCTAAGTTCATACCTAATCCTAACACCCTCACTAGGTTCACCTAAAATCAATTTCTTAGGGTGATTTTTAAAAAATTTTAGTTCTCTAGACAAAGAGTTTTTTATATTCAGATTTTCTTCCAAGTTTATCTTCTCAATCATTTGGGAGTTATTTTATATATGATCATCTTCCAAACTTAGCTCTTCTAAAATATTAGATTCATCAAATATAATGTGTGGTCTCCTCAATAATCAAAGTTCTTTTATTAAATACTCTATTTGATTTTCTAACATTAGAATATCCAAGAAAAATTCCTTCATTAGATTTTAGATCAAATTTTCCTAAAGGAGATTTTTTATTATTATGTATGAACATCTTACATCCAAAAATATGTAAATATGACAAATTAGTTGTTCTTCCCTTAAGAAGCTCATAGGATATTTTATTCAATTTTAATTTAATGTTCATCCTATTCAGAACATAACAAGCTGTACTAACTACTTCAGCAAAAAAATATTTAGCAAGTGAATATTCTGCCAACATGGCTCTAGTAGCTTCAATTAATATTCTGTTTTTTCTTTCGACTACTCCATTCTACTGAAGGGTCTTAGGTGCAGAAAAATTATGATCAATTTTTTTTTCTTTATAAAAATTTTCAATTTTTTTATTTTCAAATTCATCTTCAGATCACTTTGAATTATTAAAATTTTACATCCTAATTTTCTCTAAATCTAAGTCAAAAAGTTTCTAAATTTTTTAAATGCTTCACTCTTATGAAATAAAAATTTAACTCATGTGTCTTGAAAAGTCATCAACAATCATAAATCTATATACCTTCTCTCTTAGACTTATTGTGCTAATTGATCCAAAAATATTCATATGAATAATCTCCAATGTTTGTCAGTTCTAAGATCCTTAGTGGAATGAAATAAGGACTTCACCTATTTTCTTAATTGACATGCATAAAAAAAGTGATCCTTAGTAAAGTCTAGTTTTGATATACCTCTAATAAGTTTTTTTGGGTAATTTTTCTAAGCTTTTTATGCTAGCATGACGAAGCCTCCTATGTCATTACCATGATTTATCAAAAATTATTTTTAAATAAAATATATTAGAAGATTTAATATAATTTAAATCTAACATATACACATTGTTTATTCTATTTCCATGCAGTACATCAATTCCATTTTGACTTAATATATAGATAGTGGAAAAAATTTAATAATATATCCTCTATCACATAGCAGACTAATACTCAAGAGATTAAACTTTAGGTCTTCTAAAAGTAATACATTTTCAATAAAGAAATTATTCAAGTTTCTGATCATATATGTGCCTAGCACTTTTCTAGTGGTATTATATCCCAGTGTAACATTGCCTTAATTTTTGGCTTCTAGCGAAATGATTTGTGTAGTGTCTCTAGTCATATGCTTCGAACAATCACTGTTTAAGTACCAAATGCTCTCACGAGATTTTATATGAGAGTGTTTCTACAAAATGATCAAACATTAGTCTTAGAAACCCAAATAAGTTTGGATTCTCCTCTTGGCAAAATTAAACTAGATACATGTATGATATGACTTATTTTATGCATCTTAGGTCTCCACACTAAATGAGTTTTGCTATGATAATATAAGTGTGTGAAATATGCCCAATCATTTCATAAGTAAAACACTTAACACCAGGAAAAGTATTTTTCAATCTTCGATAATAAAATTGTCTCTTCATAGGTTTTAAGATTTTTGACTTTAAAAAAGGATCATTAAAATCTTCAAGTTTATGGGGGATCATATTCTCCTCAAGAGCTTTTACTTTCACTCTAAGAAATAAGTTTCCATTTTCTAACACAGTATTATAAAATTTCAAATAGTGCTCTCTATTTTCAGATTCATCCTTAAAAGTTTTAAATTCTTTTTCCAATTAAGTGTAGGATGATTTTAATAATTCATTTTATTTATTTAAATCATCAAATTCATATAATAAACTCATGTGGTCATTATCAATCTATGCGTGATCTTTTTTAAGGATTTCATACACTTTTTATAATTCTTGGAAATTTAAATTCAACCTCGCATCCATTTTCTTGAGTTTTATATATACCGTATGAATTTTTTTAGAAACTTCTAATAATTCATTATAACTTAAGTCTTATACCTCTTCTTGATATGACTAATCAAAATTATCTTCTATTAAGCATAGATTAGTGACTTATTCTTCCTTCACTGTTTCTGATGAATCCGAAGTTGAATCCACCCAAAAAACTCGTTGAAATTTCTTCTTGCTCTTCCTCACATTTGTTTTCTTCTCCTTGCTAGGAGTGACTTTAAGATTAAGGCAATCTAATTTAATATGTCCAAATTTTCTACATTTATAGCAAATAACATCATTAGAAACATTAATATTTTTGTGAAACTTACCTTTATTTTACTGTTGGCATCTCTTTTGCTTCCTCTTTAGAAAACTCCTAAATTGATTGGTCATCAAGGCAATATCATTCTCATCCTCAAGTTGTAATTGATCACTCTTCGAGTCATCCACTTTCAAAGCTATGTTCTTCTCCTTTTACTTTTCTTCTGTATCAATCTATCTTTGAGTCACTCTTTGCTTGTAAGTAATTAGTGATCCAAGAAGATATTCAATAGAATATAAATTTAAATTCTTAGACTCCATAATAGTAGTTATTTTAGTATCATAAACCGTAGGCAGACAATGAATTATTTTATCAATCATTACAACATTCGTTAGTTTCCTACATAATACATGCAAATAAGTAACTATTTAAGTGAAACATGTGTACATGTTAGATATGGATTCATTTGATTTCATATAAAATAGTTCATTACCATGTAATAAAATATTTAATCTAAATTATTTCACTTTGTTAGTGTACTGATCTTATAGCACGTGATACACCGAATACTAACTGATATATGTTATACACTAATACATGTAATACACTGATACATGTGATACATTGATACATGTGATACACTGAACACGTGATATAGAATACACTTTTACTATATTGCTGCGATTTCAACTATTCTTATTGATATATTGATTTGATTATTTTATGTGATTCCATATCGATTGATATTATTGACCGGAATTGATTTCTCTTGATACTGACTGATATGATTGATCCGATGATTTCTTTATTGATTTGACGTACGTACTGATTCATTGAGCTTTACGGACTTTTATACTGTTTACTGATTCTTCTAGTGTCGATTGAAGATTTTACTATTTTTGTATTGATTACTGTTTACGCATTGATTACTACTTATGTACTGATTTTTGTATCTGTATTGATTCAATGATCATGTGCAAGTGGCTAATATTGATTTGACTGATTGACATGCATATTGCTTTCGTACCGTGCTTTGATTTCAGTTGTAGGTTTTTGATGACCTACTGGGCTTTTTAAGCTCATTATATACGATTAATGATTTCAGGTGTAGAACTTCCCACGTGAAGCTTCTTTCAGATACTAGTGTAGTTTTCATAGTTTTTAGTTCATGTATTATTTTGTAGCCCGAGCGGCTATTGTATATATTCTTTTGGACGCCGCTTTTTGGATTGTAATTATGAATGTCATAATGTGAATTATAGTTTTATGATGTATTTGTTTTTTTTAATGCAATTATCATTTCTGGATGTCTGTATTGATATGAAAAAGAATAAGAAAAATATGTCGATGAATCCTTTCACTATAGATGCATGGGATGTCACAGTTAGTTCCTTCATACATGCAAAGAAGTCTGTCCCAAAATCTTTTTCTACTTTTATAAGTAGAAACACGTATGTAATCTTCTGATTTAAGTGCATAAAAGAAACTATTTAAATATTTTGCATTTAACTGAGTTAATTCATATTCTTCTACAGTCCAGTCAATAAATAGTGTTTTAGTTCTAATGTCATTTTCTAGTCAAGTTGGTCTATTGTATCCATCTTATACTAAAATCCACTTGCGATAGTCAAGCCATAAAAGAAAATTAGACATATGTGTTTTCCAAAAATCAAAAGGGATATTGTCAAATAACAGAGGTCTAATGATCGAATACCCTTTAAGTGTGTTACGATTTCTAAAAGTAGTCATTATCATTTTCAAAAAGTAGTCTAAACTTTAAGTTTTTAAACAAATCTTTGATACAACTTGTAAAGTTAGGATAGATTGTCAAACCATCCAGAAAACTAAAAAGTTCTATTTTAAGCGTATACGATCATATAATAAGGTTGTTAATCGTACATACAAAAAGTTCAAAAACTTCTTCGTACGAACCTATATGAAATATTTTCGTACATAATGATCATCTAGGATGAACCATGTTAGTACTGTACGAATGGTTAAGAAATTTTTTTTGTTTTATCGGGATGAAAAGATATACCACATTTTCATACTATGGATGTCGTTTGTACGAACTATGTATCACACAGTATAATAAGTTCAGAAAAATTTGATGTTCGTCGGGATGAAAAGGACCCTGTTTTTTTTGTACTCTAGACGTCGTCTGTATGAAGGTCACTTCATATAATACAAATAATTTAGAAAAATTCAAAAATCATCGTGATGAATAGGGATGTATCTATTTCATACTCTGGACATCGTCCGTACAAAGAAGGCTTCATACAGTACGATCAATACTTAGAAAAATTTTCTTCTCTTAATTCATTTAATTGCTCGTAGGAGGGAATAACTGAACAAATTATCTCGTACAAATTTAAATCATATAGTACGATGAATTTAAAAATTTACAAATTATAAATACTCTCCTAGTGTGTGTATGCACGGTTACTCAATTACAACCACACTCTCTCAGACTCAATAAAAGTGAAAAATACATACTCCATTTACAATAAACCCTAATCTATTCTCCCTTGAAGTCTTCAACAATCTAGAGTATGATTTTTCTAAAATATTAGTACACACAAATAATAAAAATAATATATATTCAATATATGTTAGGAGAAATAGTAAGTAAAATAATAATATTTGAAATCATATATATATATATATATATATATATATATATATATATATATATATATATATATATATATATATATATATATATATATATATATATATATATATATATATATATATATATATATATGTATGTATATATGTTGCAATAATCTCAATAATCGAAAAACTAAATTGCAACAATCTCAGTAGGGGTGACGCTCTTTAAGAGTTAGTTGATTTTTTTGGTTTGATTAGCATTTTGATTATTAGAGATTGAAGGACCAAGTTGTTTATTATTAAAAAACATTCTTTTTAATATTTTTTTGCTAGGTCTATTGGTTGTCTTATTAATGATCTTTATTATAGGTTGTGTAAGCTTAAATATTCTATCAAGAAACAACCTTAGGTTTCCTCTACGTTTGTATCTTCTTATATTGACAATATTCAAAATTAACAAGATTCTTTATTGATTCAATTAAAAAGTAATCATTTGTATAAGAAGCTTAATGATTCTTTAAAAGAGGTTAATTAACTTCTTAATCATAATTTGTCTTTATGGACTTCTTGACTTTCTCGAAAGTCTAAAGCTAGATGGATGTCTAGTGATGAAGATAATTTGGATTTTTTATATTATAGAATTTGTTGTCATAATAATACTAATATGATTAATGCTATTTTTTCTTCTAAGGGAATGGTATCTATTCCCAAGAAAATTTTTAAGGCTATTGTCCAACGTCTTATGAAAATTTTTAACTCTCTTAAAATCATTTTTGCTTCTTCTGATTCAATTCTTATAGAAATCACTATTCTTGATTTTCTTATTCCTCCTCTTATTGCTCCTATTATAATATCCCAAGCTCTTAACTATCGAGATATTGACTAATTTGGCCTAAGAGCCTAACAGTTTATTCATGTTATTGTAACTTCCCAGAAAGTCACCCATCCCAAGATTTCTCTGGGATGAACATACTTAATTATAGAGTTTCTTAAATGAAATTTTAACCATTACACTAAAAGGTTCCTCTATGTTTAAGATTTTTTCTTCTTTTATTTAAGAGGTTTTGCAATCACACCTACTTAAGTAACTAACGTCCTCATCAACATCTTTGTCCCAAAATCATTATCCAAGTAGAAAGGATTCAAGAGGTGGCCCTTACAAGTTCAAGTGGTGACTCCCACCACATAGAACTTTATCTCATATATGGTTGAAGAGGCGGCTCCCATGGTGTATTACTTTATCTTATATGAAACTTAGTTTCCATCTTCCAGTTGGTGCATTGCTCTAATATGATTTTTAATAGCCCTAACTCTTAAATATCAAGTAATTATCCTCTTTGTCTTAAGAGCCTTAAGATTTTATCATGTTGGTGTAATTTTCTAATAGGTCACCTATCTCAAGATTTCTCTATGATAAGTACGCTTAACTACAAAGTTTCTTAAATAAAATTACAACCATTAAACCAAAAGGTGCCTCGATGTTTGAGAGCTTAGCTTCTTCAACGTTAGGGGTTTCACACCTATTACTTTTGAAGAAATTAAAAAGGTTATTTTTTTTTTCGATCCATCTGCGCTACTCTAGGTCTTGATAGCTTTACCTTTAAATTTTTTTAAGAATTCTTGGGATATTGTGGGTCTGTGCTTTTGTAGAGCTATTTTGCATCATTTTTCTTATGGTTTTATGTCAAGGGTTGCTAAAGCCTCTACTATTGCTCTTATTCCAAAAATTTCTCATGCTTCCTTGATTACTGATTTCGAGCCTATGAATTCCTTATGTAATATTTTTTATAAAATTATTATAAAAATTTTGGCTAACAGGATGCAGAGTGTAATGTCATTTATTATTCATCCTATCAACTAGTTTTATTAAAAAGAAAATATTCACTAATAATATTTTGTTGTTTTTTGAATTATTAAAGGAGGTTAATAGTAAGGCAAAAGATAAATATTTTTGTTCTAGACTTGATATTCACAAGACTTTTGACATCGTGTCTAGAGATTTTTTTGTTATATAGGATGGCTCAGAAAGGATTTCCTGATATTTTTATTTCCTAGATTAATAGGTATATTGAGGACATGTTTTTCTCTGTTATTGCTAATGGAGGCCTAAATGGGTTTTTAGTTCTTCTGGTCTTAGGCAAGGTTGTCATCTTTCTCCTTATTTATTTTGCATTGTTATGTATGCATTATCTAATTTGTTAGATGATCATACTATGAATTTAAATTTCTAAGGTTTTAAGGCTGGTGCAAATTCTATTTCTCATCTTCTTTATGTTGATGATGTCCTTATTTTTTGGAGAGCTTTTACTTTTAATGTTAAAAGGCTTAAGGATATTCTAGATTATTTTGTCTGTTATTCAAGTCTTTTTTGTTAATCATAGTAAAATCATGACTTTTTTTTTTCTAATAATTGTATAGTGGTTGAGAATCTTGGGTAGGATTTGAATATTGTTATTTCTCAAAATTCTTTGAATTATATGGGGTTGCCTATTTCTTGTAAAAGGCTTATTTTCTCATATTTCTAACCTCTTCTTAGTAAAATTTTTGAGATTCTTGCATGTTGGAAAGTTAAGATTCTATCTTTTGTAGGGAGAAGTTAACTTATTAAGTTTACTATTTGTAATATTGTCTCTAATTAAATAAGAGGTCTTATTCTTTCTAAGTTCTATTTTAAGTTCATCAGAAATGTGTTTTATAACTTTCTATTTTTTGGGAAAGGTGGAGGCTAGAAAATTCATATTATTTATTTGAAAAATGTTTGTAGGCCTATAAATGTTGGAGGCCTTTGGATTCTTGATCCTAGTGCTTTATGGTTTGCTTATATTTATTCTCTTATTTGGTGTATTTTAAATGATACTTGTCTTTTGTCTGGTTGGGTGAAGTACAAGTATATTTCTTTGTGGAAGCATCCTTCTCAGAAAGCTTCTACTTTTTTGGAAATGTATTTATAATATTGCAAGAAGTATTATAAGCAAGATTTATTTTATCATTCATCCTAATAGCACTATTTCTTTATTTTGGGGTCCTTTGTGTGGGGGTAAAGCGATTCAAGAAATTATGAATTATCATGGTTATTATCTTAAAAATACTATGGTGGGAGACTTGAATATTTCAACGTGCTAGAAAATTCCTTATTTCTTTTTTGAAGTTTGTTTGGAGATTTCTATTATTCCTATTGATAATCAATCTATTTCCTATATTTTTTGGAATGGGGTCTCTTAGACTTCTTTTAACATTTTTCTGGTTGGCTTTTATGATGGCTTAACAAAGGTAGAAAGGCGCTCTTTCACTTGGCATAAAAGATATGCTTTGAGGTTTTCATGTTTTGCGTGGATGGCATTATTGAATAGTTTGAAAATTGTTGATATACTCATTAAAAAAATTTGAATGTTCGTCTTAATTGTATTTTTATGTTAAAGCTGAGGAGAATCATAATCATCTTTTCTTTGAATGTGACTTTTCTTTCTCCATAATTTCTAAACTAGTTCCTAGATTGGATTAGTGTTTGGATGACTGGAGATTGAAGGACCAAGTTATTTATTGACTTGTGACATACTATTATATTGAAGAGTTTTTGTTATGTTTGTATGGACTGATTTGTTAATTTGTTGGTAGTTTTTTTCATCATTTGAAAGAAAGCTTATATCCGAAAAAGGCTTAAGTTTGAGATAGAGTTTTGTTCTTTTTTTTAGTTTTCGCCTTTTAGGGCTTTTTAGTTTTTTGCTATTTCTTTATTTTTGAAACATAAATTATAAAATTTTATTGCTTTTCTTACATTTTATATTGTTATTTTTCATGTGTAATCCTTTCATTTTTAATAAAATTGGACATATTTGCCCCTAATTCCCCAAAAAAAAACTTTGTGGCTACAAGCTAGAGTTATAACAAAATTACTACAATCAAATGTGACCTTAGTAAGAAGCATCCATTGCATTTCTCTTAGAGCATGAGCATCAATGAGATTTTGACGCATCACTTAAAGCAAGCAAATATTCCCTCAACAAGAAGCATCCATTAAAAGTTTCTTAGAGAATTAGCATCAATACAATTTCATTATTTATATTATTTGTGTAGGAAAGAACGGAAAGATAATTATTAGTTCTCGCATCTCAGCCGTTCAATCCCCAAATCCATTATGTTCCCCGTTTCGAATTTCCTCAAGATTGTATACGCAGAGCCAGTCAAGCTCCTGGTTTCGAAGTGCCTCATCGCAGAGATGAAGGGCCGATCTCCATTCTCTCTCCTTCAGAAATCTGTTCCCGCCGCCGCCGCTCTTCTTCTCTTCTTCCTCCTACTCACCGTCTCCCCTCCCTCCAACTCCAGTTACCGCTCTCTCTTCCTCTCACTCTCCTCCAACGACACCGCCGCACAGCATCTACAAGCCCTCACCCGCCGGCCCCACGTCGCGGGGACTGACGCCAACGCCGTCGTCGCCTCTTACATCCTCAGCATTCTCTCTGCCGCCTCCATTCCCGCTCGCATCGTCCCCTACCACGTCCTCCTCTCGTATCCGCTTCATCGCTCCCTTTCTCTTTTCGCCAATGTCTCTTCCCCCGTCGTCAGTTTCGATCTCTCCCAGGAAATATACCCCGGCGACCCTTTCGCCGACGTCGCGGCTGAGGTCCTCCCCACATTCCACGCCTACGCTCGCTCCGGCACCGCCACTGACCGCGTCGTCTACGCTAACTACGGCCGCGTAGAAGACTTCGCTAAACTTAGGGCAATGGGAGTGGAGGTTGCCGGAAACGTAGTTCTCGCGCGGTCTGGTCTCGTGTACCGCGGGGATATCGTGAGGAACGCGCAGATCGCCGGTGCGGTGGCTGCGATACTATATGTCGATGCGAAAGACAATGGAGGGCGAAGGGGAAAGTGGTTTCCGGAAGCAAGGTGGTTGCCGCCAAGTGGCGTGGAGGTTGGTAGCGTTTACCGCGGCGCTGGGGATCCGACGACTCCGGGGTGGGCTAGCGTTAGCGAGTGCGAGCGGGTGAGCGTTGACGAGGTGGTGGCAAGCGGCGTGATGCCGGCGATTCCGTCGCTTCCGGTGTCGTCGACAGACGGGGAAGCGATTTTGGGGACCATTGGTGGCCAGGAGGCGCCGGAGGATTGGCAGGGCGCGACCAGAGCTCCGGTGTACCACCTCGGGCCGGGACCTGGATTACTCAACCTTACCTACTTGGTGAGATTTGAATTCTATTTAAGACATCTTTTTCTTTTCTTTTTATTTAAAATATAAGTATATTTGATTTTTATAGCACACTTATTACCAAAAATTTAAGAAGGTGACTAGAACTATTTATCCTAAGATTTAAGAAGGTGATAGAGGATATCATTATATTAATTATTATTTATTAATAAAATAAATATTGAGTATATAATGTGTTGTTAATGATTATCATTTAATTTTATTAGAAGATAAAGTGATATAAATGTGCTTAAGTATATTAGATTTATTATATATAAGAAAAAGATTTATATGAAGATATAACTTCCATAGTTAAAAAAGAGCATATTATGATGAATATATAGTAAGTTATTTTATAAAAAATCTATTAATTTAGCTATCATATGAATTTTATTGTTGATCAATAAAAAAAGTTATTGATTGTTACATTGAATGTGGTGGAAATAAGAATGTTAGGATAAAGGTGTGATAAAATAAAAAAAAAAATAAATGATTGAATTACATCTATTAAAAATATATATAATTGAGGAAAAAAACATAGTCATAATAATGAGGGTGAAAAATGCACTCACTAGATGAGTAGATAAATTAATTGCCAAAGAATCAAAAAGAAAAAAATCAATAAATACTCTACGAATAAAATGCATAGAAGTTTAAAAAGATTTGTAAATAAAGGTTAGATTCGGAATAGTTTTCTTACTGCTTTTCAAAATAATTTTTTAGTATAATAATTTTTCAATTATAAATTCTTATATTAAAAAGTTATTTTCTATTTTTCACTTAATTATGTGACATGCACATTTCTTATTAAGTTGTCATTTTCTTAGGGAAATGAAACCGTTATGACGATCCAAAATTTAATAGCTGTCATAGAAGGGAAGGAAGAGCCTGATCGGTAAGTTAATTCCATACAATTTTCTTGTGTATTCCTTGAATTTTATCTTTAAATATTTTTATTTCATTTTAAAGCCTAATGATTCTCACAAGTGAGGGGTATTTGATGTAATTATATTGATCGCAAATTTAAAATTTTAACGGGTAACTGCATGCATAAACGAATAGTCACCCTGTCGCCCGCTAGTTCTAGATCCCTTGCTTCTCTTCTTCGGCTCTTCCCTGAGAAACCCACCCGCGACCCCTCTTCCGCTCTCTCTCACTTCTGCCCCAGCCTGAAACACTCGACGGCGAAGAAGCGAGGTGGATGCATGCGACGGTTGTTTGTTGGAGAAGATTTCGATGAGAACAGCGGCATACAGCGTGGGAAAGGGATTCATGACGTGTGCAAGCTCAATTCCTCCAGCCCCGTTTGGCTTGGATCTCTCCTTCGACTCTTCTCTAAGAAGTCCAACCAGTAAAACCCGCCTATGTATCCCTCAACTAAGCCGTAGCTCCCAAACACTTGCACTCACTCTTCCTCCCATTCCCATCTCCTCATATTCCTACCTAAAAGCTAACCCGCTCCAACCAATCTCCCTTCCCTCTCTCTGTTCCTCTCATTCTGTCACCTTCTTATTCTCTATCTACTTCTCTATTTCTCTCCTTTTCATTGAGTCTGTAGAACTCTCTTCCTCTCATTCACTCTCCTTCATATTCTCTCTCTACTTCTCTATTTCTCTCCTTTTCATTCACTCTCTAGATATCTCTCTGATCAATTTCTCTCTTTTTCTTGATAAAAAAAGAAAAATAAAAAAAATTGTGTTGTATTTTGTATTTTCACAAATTTCACACCATCACTGTCAAATTGATCAATGTGAGCACTCATAGGTACAATGTAAATGCCTTAAAGTTAAGTACTCACGCACATAGTTCTAAGCAGCGAGAAATGTTTTAAGTATTTTTCTAATGTAGGTGTTGAAGATCTATGTGCATTTTTTAAGCATGGTGAGTTAGAAGATATTGTGAGTAAATAAAATCAAAACAAACTAGATAAAAACAATGAAGAAAGAAAAGCAAAAGTTACATGAAAAACTAAAAAATGAGAAAAATCACATAATTACGTCACACCAAAAAATCTATTATCTAATTTAGAGAAATTGTACAATTTTCCTCTTTCACACTTTTCATAGTCTTCACAGTCTTTCATACACCAGAGTATAATCGTCATACTGTTATAAATTATATAATGTGGGAAAAAATAGCCGGCCCATAGTGCTGTGGTGTTGGACCACAGTGCCTTGACGTTGGCTCCACAACATCATAATGCTGTGTCCATTGCATCTTAATGTTGAGTTTTCTATCTCAGAGAGGGTTCACAACTCATAGATGCTGAACCCGCATACCATAACATTATATTGTTGACCTCCATGCCAGAGCAAACCAAATATATATATTAAAAAAAATAGGCTTAAATCATTACCTCTATGCAAATCCTGGTCAAATCCTGCCAGCTACAATGCCCATTCCCTGCAAAACGGCACCAAATTGTCTCGTCTCTCACATGCACGATCTCCGCTTTGATCGCTGCTTCTGCTCACGTTAAATAAAGGCCGATCGAAGCCTTAGGTTCTTGAGAAATTATTCTGTGCGGAATCCGGTTATAGAGCTGTGTTCGGATGCCAGTAAAATCATTACACGTGACGTGCTTACGTGGAAAGTTAGGATATGCATTTGACTTCTTACCCGACCCGTTTGTCTTTTCGGACTTACTGCTAACGAAGAGAAATCCACAACAAATAAACAGTAAATAAGCAGAAAATGCGCAACATATATACAACAAATACTCAATAAATACGCAACAAATACTCAATAAAATACTCAATCAATACGCACATTTTACGCAACGAATACGTAATAAATACTCAATCAATACGCAAGTCAAATAAATATCGCGGACTTTTAACTTTCCACGTAAGCATACGAACACAGCTCTATAACTGAATTCCGCACAGAATAATTTCTCTAGGTTCTTCTTTGACACCTGAGATCTCCCATTACTGAAGCTTCCTTCCACGCTCTAAAATCCTGTTTCCTCCCTGCTTCAATCTCAATCCCTGTTGTGACCGATCCAACATTTGAATTCTACTCGAGCTCGACCTGGCTCTCAGCTCACGAGCGAACAACACCCTGCTGCTGAATCCGGCTCAAAGCCCAATCCTCCTCCCCTGATCTCTATCTAATCGAACTCCACCTCACGCAAACTTGCTCTGATCCGACCTTAAGCTTCTAATCAATAACCCCTGTGTCGACTCCCAGCACATTTGCATCCTCCCATACCTGTCAAACCTCACTTAGGTCCTGATTCCTTAACCCATGCTCGAATCATCCCTCAAATCTTTAGATCCCGTCGAATCCACCGATCCGGCCTTCCCTTTCGATCTCCCTCACTAAACCGAGCCGATCCCGTTAAAACCAGCCGCCTGATCTCACCCCAATCATCCTCAACCTGCCGCAACTGTCCATACCAGCTCGACAAAAAGCTCCCAACCCTGTTCGATTAGATCGATCCAACCTCCATCCGACCGAATCCCTGTCAATCTACCTACTCTCTATTATTTTGCCGATTGAAACACTCCCGATCCTATCCTCCTAGACCCATTACACACATCTAGCTCCGACTACAACACTCAATCAATGCCCAGGCCACTGTGCTGAAGCCTCCACCTTAATTAGCCGTGTGAACAGAGACGAATCGAATGTATTGTCTAATCAATTCCTTACATAAGTAGATACAGGAGATGTATATATAGATAAACCGTAAGCCCTAAGACGAGATACAGGTATTAAGTAGTTGTACAGGTGTCTGTTATTACATCCCCGCAAGCTAATGGATGATAATGAACAGTAAGCTTGTTATGAATTCAATGATATCTGGTGGTCGAGAGCGGTTTGGTGAAGATGTATGCTATTTGATCTTTGGTAGAAACTGGAAAAATGTTGACATTTTGCGACAGAATGTGATCATGAATGAAGTGATGATCAATTTTAACTACCACAATGTAGGCTTGTAGGAGAGGTGAGTTGAATATTGAAGTTGGGCAAAAGTCTTCTCAGCCAGATGATATCAGTGAGAGCTAATGCTATTGCCATGTACTCAGCTTCTGTTGAGGAGCAGGCCACAATATGTTGCTTTTTGACACTCCAAGATATGAGAGTGTTGTCCAAGAAGGCGCAGTAGCCGTATGTAGATTTTCTTGTTGCTTTGTCACTTGCCCAATCTGCATCTGAGAATGATTGTAGCTCCAGTGTAAATAGGGAGATCAAATGATAGCGTACCATAAATGTATCTTAATAAATGATGAAGTAAATAAAAGTGTGAGAAGTCGGATTGTGCATATTTTGACAAAGTAAATTGACCGTATAGGATATGTCTGGCCTTATTAATGTGAGGTATTGCAGAGAGCCCGTAATTTGATGATCCTGTGGTTGGTGGTCCTGCCAACACTCTTTAGATACTGGTGTTCAGCCTCTCAGTTCTTCTAGACGCTGTTAGGAAAAGGGATTCCTCGTAGTTGAACCCACCTGCTGATTCTTGTAGCTTCACTCGCTCATTTTAAAGAGGTAACATGTTCTTATAAAGCAAAATAATCAATAAAAAATGTATTAAAGGTAGAAGCGAAGCCAAAATTAATAAAAGAGTGATCTTCAATCAATTACAATCAACTTGATTGCGCTTGGAGTCGCTAGACATGGCACTTCTGAGGAAAAATTGAGTTCATTTTGCTCGCATGCTGATTGCAGAACAAGTCGATGGGGATGACCATGGCTATCTTAGAATGTGAAGTAGTCTTGAGATTAAGCACTTAGCTCGACCAAGTTTAAGGGTTCGTTTGGGAAGGCTTTTCTACTGCTTCTTAACTCAACTTTTAATTACAAAAATTAATAATTTTTTACTGAAAAACTGCTTTAAAGAAGAAGCAGTAAGAAAATCGTCCCAAACAAAACTTAAATCATGCTCCTAGCTTTAAGAATTGGAACATTAATGATGAATTTCAATCTTGATGCATTGCTCTAACGTGTGATATGATCATATTCTAGTGTTGCATCATCTAGAATCTATATCCCTAACTCACCTCTAAGAAATAGTTGGTTTTCCATGAGAGCTATAAAAGATCTCACAGAAATGCTTAAAATAAATTTAAAACTTGGAAAGCTTGGATAGATTCAATATTGCAAATAAGTTGCATGTTCTCATATAGACCTGAAACATCTTGAAAATTTATATGCACATTACTTTTATTCCATCCCTGCTGTATCTGATAGTTTACTTTTAAAAAAATGGCTTTTGATTTCTCTCCTAGCACATAGTCCCCTGCTTACTTTTGTATAACATTTTTGTCATTTGTGTTTACTTTATTCATCTACTTTCTGAGTCTTACTCCGACTCTTGTAATAGTTGAGTTCTTTGAATTCCATGCAGGTTAACATATTTTCCTGCTTTACTTCATCTTAGATATTGAATGTTTTAATTGTTTAATAAATTCCCCACAAATAGGCAAAACTAAATTAATACTATCTGAATATACAGATATGTACTTGTTGGTAACCATTATGATGCATGGACATTCGGGGCTGTTGACCCAAATAGTGGAACTGCAGCTTTCTTAGAGGTAATCCAAATCCAAGTGGCAGACACTTCCCATCAAATATATAACAGGCATGGGAAGCTTCCAAATTTTGTTAAGAAATTTTCTGAGAAAATTCCGATAAGCTCACTTTAGAGAAAAAAATATTTTTGTACAATCTTAAGTTTAACTATTTATGAAACTAAACTAAAATATATAAATAGCAAAACTATGCATTTGTGCATTCAATTTCCAATTCATTAAGAATTTAATGAAGGGTGGAAATCAAAAGTTATAATTTTGTTGCGTTTTTTGATATTTTAGTGGTGATATTGTAAATAAATATAGTTGAATATTAGATTTGTAAACAAGATACAATGGAGAACAAGGTGACCCCATGTAATGAGACAAAAGCTTGATGTTATTGTTGTTGTTATATTAGGTTTATGTATAGACAGCTTTGGTTCCACATTGGAAATTTGATAAAAAATTTACATAAATGATTGTTGAATCATTATCACTTTATAATTATTTGTATTTCATTTCATTGTTTTCTTACATGAAAATTCGTTTCCTTCACTTTCCTAGAACATTTTAAAAATTGTAAGGTTAAATAATGATATCTAGAACATTTAAAATTTTATTTTTCTTATATTTGAGGATAAAATTTGTATTATAAATTGAGATTTTTTATCACATGCAAGAAAAGAATGATGGGCTTTGAAAAAGATTTGGAAGGTTATAAAGCAAGGAAAGAAAGGATATTAAAGTTTTGGACATATTTGGAGTTGAAGCTTCTAGCCATTAAAATTATAAATTTTTTGAGGAAAATTTTGAGGAGCTTCATATTAAAGTTTGAGATGTTAGGGAACTAACAGAGGTATCTTTATGAGTTTTTAATTAGTGGTTATCAAGTTATTATGCTTTTCTTTAAACTTATTGCTTACAACATCAAATTTTTTCCAAGTGTTAGGTTGTTGGCTTGGGCATCTGGGGGTTAATGGGGAGTTAAGAACTTGTGAAGTTCTAGAAGTTTTGGGAGAATGTGAAGGATATCTTTGGAGGTATTGGGATGAGAGAGGCTAGGGTTTAGGGGTTGATCGAGCCTAGCTTGTAGGAGGGGGAGTTATGTTTGAGAGTAGAGAAGATAAAGTGGATAATTAAGGACTCACCTAAGTCCTAAGGAATTAGCCATTAGGCTTTCTAGAATCATTTCATGTAATGTTTGCATATTTTTCTGCATAATATTATTCAAATATGCCTTTACAAGCCTATGATTACTCAAGGCTTATTTTGAAAGCCCTTGGAGCCAATAAAACAATGCTACATGGATTTATGACATCTCATAATACAAAGAAAATGAAATTTAAAAAAAATGCAAAAAAAACGCTTCCATAAAGAGAGATTTCAGCGAAGCCAAAATAGGAAGATGAAGTGGTCTTGAGAGCATGCAATCTTCCAATATCCTTTTTCTTTATTTGGTGTGACTAACCCTATCATCAAGAACTTGATTTTAAGCCTTCCAATTATTCCCTATTGAATTTGGATGGAAGTGGTGGCGATTGTGCATTGTATGGAAAGTGGAGTGGCCTTGATATAAGCATATACATGATTTCTTAATGAAGGATCCACCCTCTTGTTTGATTTCCTTAAAATTTGTATTGTTGATGTTGATCATGATCATGAGGCTTCCTCCCTCTTGATATTGAGTTTTATTCAAACATTGATCATGCATTTGAATTGCATCTCAAGAGGTTACCAATCAAATTGTTTTCTTCATAATAAAGATCCTCCAAAGCCTACTTCATATTTGCATCAAAGCCAAAGGCTTTAAATAAGTCAAGATCGTGAACTTTAAAGGCACAAGTCAACCGCGACATAAGTCAATTGTTTTCACGTTAGAAATTTGATTTTCATGACCCATCCAGATAGATTTATAGTATTTAATTACTTTATTCTATTGCCAATGTTTATTGAAGCCCTTTTATTGCTTGGTTGTTCTTAGTGTTATTTTTGACATTTTCAGGTTGCCCAAAGATTCGCCAAGATGCAAAAGGAAGGATGGAAACCGCGAAGAACCATTATCTTGTGTAGCTGGGATGCAGAAGAGCACCACCTGGTCTCGCCTCCCTTCCCAATCTCCCTCAGTTTTACAATTCCTTTTTTGTCAATTTTCTGAATGATGGCATCAATGTTGCTGCAGATAGGTTCAACAGAATGGGTGGAAGATAACAGAGAGATGTTGGCCTCAAGAGCTGTAGCTTATTTGAATATGGACTATGCTGTATCTGGTCGTGGATTTCATGCTTCTTCAACCCCACAACTTGATGAACTTCTCAAAGAGGCAGCAAAAATGGTCTTATTATGTTTCCCTTTTTTTAAATATGATTTTTTGGATACAGATTCAATTTATTCTATATGCTCTAGTTGTATTCATTATCATATAGGAAATTACTAAATAATAATTTTTCTTAGTATATGCATATGCATGTTGTAGTTTTATTAGGTTTTTAACTGATTCTACATATTTTTGCTGTGAAGGTTCAAGATCCTGATAATTCATCGCAGACTCTATATGAATCTTGGGCTACTACTGATTCTCCTCTGGTAAGTACTTGAGACTTTCTAGCTACATGCGACTAGAAAAGCCTTTGGATCTACTTGATTATTCAATTCTGCATATCTTCAAATTATAGAAAAAATTTTGAGTGAGGATATTTTGGCCCAATTCTCATCAGGATAGGCTCTAAAAATTGACACACGACATTAAATACCATAATAAGAGCAATTTGTTTTAATATTTTACTGTTTTATCATACATTTTAAGGAAAATATTTTCATGAATTTGTATTTTATTGGTAAAATTATTATATGTATCAGAGAAATTTTTATTTAACTTGTATGGTAATTATTTTATGATGATTATTTCTAAATGTTTCAATTGCGTGGTGAAAGGTTGGAATAAATCTGGTGGCAGATAAGATTAGAGAGAGTCGTCTTAGATGGTTTGGTCATATAAAACAACGGCTTTCTGATGACCCGGTTAGGAGAGTAGATGTATTAGATTTAATCTATGTTAAGAAGGGTATAGGTAGACCTAAAAAGATTTGGTTAGAAAATATTATAAATAGCCTTTCTTTATTAGATCTAAATGAGAATTTGACACTTAACTGGACACGATGGAGAAAAATGATTCATGTAGCCTATCCATCATAGTGGGATAAAGGCTTGATGTTGTTGTTGTACTTGTAAATGTTTTAATATATTGTTATTTTATCATAGATTTTTGGTGCCCATCCTAACTATAGTTAGGCCAGGTATCCTGACCAAATTATTTTCCTCAACTTATAAGCTTATAAAGCAAAATTGCTTATGAAATAAAGATGAATTTTGAACTTCATATCGAAAGATACGGAGGTTAGGTGGTGGTGGATCAGATTATGCGGCTTTTGTTCAGCATGTCGGTGTCCCTTCAGTTGACATGAGGTTTGCAAGAGGTACATATCTATACTTTTTCTCTTTTTGTGACCTTTCAGTATCTTCAGAGTTTCAAGCATGTTCCCTTGGCATCCAACTCTGCAAGGATCTTCAGCTTTTTTTTTCCTTGAAAATTTCTTGAATAGATCTTTTTGGCTGGTGAAAGTTTCTAATATCTTGCTAAAATGATTTGTAGATTATCCTGTCTATCACTCCATGTATGATGACTTTTTATGGATGCAAAAATTTGGAGACCCGTTGTTTCATAGGCATGTTGCAGGTAATTTATGCCTTTTTTCTTGAGTGCAGCATGCATGATAGGAAAATAATTATATCAGGAACTCCAAATGCATTGTTTGTGTTGAGTGCATGACAATTGGAACAAAATTAAAGGACATTTGTTAAGAGATACAAAACACACACTTTTCTCTTGAGAAAAAAAAAAAGACTTTGACCATTATTTTCTATTACAAATATTTTTTTTCTTTATAGTTATTACACTAGTGTCATATTTGCTTTTATCGGAGCTACTTTTTTTTAATAAATTTTCATGCTTTTTTTACGCAATGATGTACAAATATGTTAGAAACTCCCGACGGAAAATTGCCGAAAAATAATATGGCCACCTGATACATCTCCCAGATGCCTTTTCTTAACCATGTCATTGTTCAAGAACATAAAAAGATAGATTCTTCTCATATATATGTTGATTTGTTTTATTTCTGTCCCAAACTTCTTGCAAATTTTTTGTAAGAAGACAACTTAAAGATTACTACAAACTAATGTTTGGGCAATATCTAAGAGAAGAATGCCAATATCATCAATGTATTCTAGTTGTAATGATGGTTTTTCAAGAATACTCAATAGCCAATATATTTACTCTAGTTGCTTATTATAATTGGTTTTCCACTAATTTCCTACAAAAAACTAAAAAATTTTAACTTGGAATCTTGTTATTCTGTAAGTATAGCTGCAAGCATTCTGGGTCTGGTCGCTTTAAAGTTGGCTGATGAAGAGTTCTTGCCTTTTGATTACATTTCCTATGCAAATGAGCTCCAGGTATACTTCCTATAACTTGCTGGTAAGTATTCTAAGTTTTATTTTAATATTTTTTAAAAATTTTCACTCCATTTCAGGACTTGCATGGCAAACTCAATATGACTACAAACTAATATTTAGCCAATATATGAGAGGTGAATGCCAAATCAATTGTTTATCTCTCTTTACTAATATAATTTTAACCTCATATTAAGCAGAAAAGCACAAAGGTTTTAGAAACTGAGTTGCTGGGAAAGCCAGTGAGTTTTGCACCATTACAGGAGTCTATAAAAAAATTCAGCAAGGCGGCTTCCAAAGTAGACAGCCAGAGGAAGGTATCTTCAAAGAAAGTGTGTTTTATTTCAGGAAACTTTAGAGATGTTTCATATCATGAAAGTCTGAAACTAATATAGGAATTGGAAGGCAAGGATTTTCTGTCACAATGGAAGAAAGATCCTTTGAAAGTTCGAGAACTCAATGATAGGTTGATGATGACAGAGAGGGCATTTACTGATCGAGATGGCCTCTTTGGAAGGCCCTGGTTCAAGCATTTGGTACATTGATTCTATTCTCTGTCTCTCTCTCTCTCTCTCTCTCTCTCTCTCTCTCTCTCTCTCTCTCTCTCTCTCTCTCTCTCTCATTTATTTAGTGAGAATTATATTGAATGAGATCTTATAATTATGATGAATTTGAAAGGTATATGGACCATCAAATCATAATGTGTATTTATCAAGGGCCTTTCCAAGCATAGATGATGCCATTGAAGGGGTTGAAGTTTCGAAAGGATTGGATTCATGGCAATTGGTTCAACGTGAAATTTGGAGGGTTGCTAGAGTAATCACTCAAGCTTCTCGTGTCCTTAATGGGGAGCTAACATGATCATAAATTTCTTGGACACAAAATTTATATTCTTCACAACAAAAGTTATGAATAATGCATCAGAAAAGGAAAGGGATTGTTACTAAAATTATTTTACATTCCCCTGTTAAACATATTATTATTATTATTATTCTAACAATGTTTTCATGTTATATTAAAGTTTGTTTTTTGTCCTTTATCACTGGTCATTGGAAGCTTTGCATTGTCATGAGTTATGTTATCTACGATAAATCAAGCGAGAAAATGATGATTAATCTCGATTGTCTTAGGCTTTGTTTGAGATAGTTTTCTTTATGTTTTCTAAAATAGCTTTCTAGTACAAAAATTTTTAATTCAAGAAATTTTTTACTCGAAAACTCTTTATAAAATAGTAAGAAAGCTGTCACAAACGAAGCCTTAGTCTTTTATATTCTCACACATGAAAATTAATGTTAGTAAAGAGTGGAGCATAAATTTTTTTATATGAAAAACTCTTTGAAGTAAAATTTATGATGTCTTGTCTAGTTAAATCAATTTAACTTCTACTATTTTATAGAAATAATATATTAAGGTTCATCACTATATAATTGGAGGGATTTTGTAGTTTAATCTTGAAAGAAATTATCCTAAGGCTTGTGCTTATTATATGAGGTGTTCTGATATCCCTCAGAAACCTTAGAATTTATTTTGGTAGAGTTTAGATATGTGGAGTAGTTACAATTGGTCAAGCAATGAGAAGCCCTTTAGGCTAAGAGGATACTTGAATTAGGGCAATTAGGGTTTACAAATTGGAAGGCCTATGGACTTGCAACCATATAGAGAAATGTTCATAATATTGATATGGAGTTTGTGAATATTTTTTCAAGAGTTTTAAGCTAGGAAACACATGTTAAACACTAACTTGACCAAGTTGAGATGTGGTTTATTTTTTTATGAAATTTTTAGATGTAAGATAGATGTTAACACTTGGAAGTAGTGCGGGGGTGTTTGTAGTTTAATTTTGGATTTTTTTTTATAATTTTTCATGTATTTTTGTTGGACAAATTGAGATTAGGTCTTGTTAACTTAGATTAGGCCGGCTTTGAAAATTTTAACATATTTTCTATTTTGTTTTTTTTCAAAAGAAAAAGTAGGTTTTTCCCATGGGATGATAGAGGGAATGTAAAAGAAGCTTGTGCTTGAATTTATTTTGCATTTGATAGAGAAAAATTTGCAAAAATAACTTTCTCAAGAAAGAAAATCCACCTTCCGTCGAGTCAATGAATAGTCTTGACACTCCTTGCACCTTAAGACTTATAGTTTCCCATATTTACTTTGCACCCTTTTATCTAAATTACTTAAAATGAAATCTCCTAGAGTCTCCCATACCAAGCATGTAAAGTCAAATAATATAAAGTGTCTTAATTCACAACATGTTGATATACACTAATACTGTGAGACCTCGTTCCTTTGCTGTAGCTGCTGGGAAAAGTAATTTTTTCCCAGGATCGGCCGGGCCGATGGTGAGATCGTCCAGGCCGATCTGCACTGTTCAAAATGTCGGCCTGAGAACAGTTCTGGGAGTCGTCCAGGACGATTGACTTTGGTCTGATCGTCCCGGGACGATTTGGCGATCGGCCGGGCCGATCAGACTAAGGATATATGAAAATGAGCTCGTTTTGAGGAGAGAGAAAACATTTTATAAAATCAGATATTTTGAGGAGAGAGAAAGAGCGGAAAAGCAAAGGAAGAAGTCCGATTTCGGGGCCCGCGGAGCGATTTTCGTCGTTCGTTGCTGTTGGATATTGTGTTTGTCTCGCTGTAAGGATTCCGAACCCTACTTCTGTTTTTGAAGATTTTGAGGTTTTGCGAAATGGTGCTCAGATTTGTGTTTTTGTAAGTGATTTTCGTACCCAGTTTGGTACTGACGAAGATTTCACCGCGTAACTTTTGGTATGTTGTAGAGATGATTATTCTGCACATTTTAAGTATTTTCTAGAAGATTTCGTCCGGTCCGTTTTGATTCTGCGGGATTTTATTTTGACTATAATTTATTATGATGTCCGAATTGGTTTGAGCAGTAAAAGAATAGTCTTATATTGTTGTTGTGCACGTTCTGTATTAATTTGGTGGATTGTAGTTTCTGGAGATTTTTGTGTAAATTCTGTAGACTGCCGTTACTCTGTCCGTTTTTCGTACGATTACTGATTTTCCCGGAATTGATAGATTGAATTGAGATGTGCATGACCATTGATATGATCGTTCTAGATTTCTTTAATATTGCTTATTGCATCGATTATTGCATTGACTATTGATTGACTTGATTGATTCTGAAAGACAAGTGGAAACCTAGTTGAACGTTGGTTATAGAAACCAACGTATGGATATCTACAACAGCACTATTGATAATGACCAGTTAATCTGGTTGATTTCTACAACAGCACTATTGATAATGACCAGTTAATCTGGTTGATTTCTACAACAGCACTATTGATAATGACCAGTTAATCTGGTTGATTTCTACAACAGCACTATTGATAATGACCAGTTAATCTGGTTGATTTCTACAACAGCACTATTGATAATGACTAGTGTTTGTGCTTGTCGAGTAAGACCATGGTATGAAATTGCATGTATATGATATTGCATCGCATAGATTTCCCGATCTGCATTGATTTATTGATTTCCGATTGATTTGATCGACTTGATAGTATAGACTGGATTTAATTGATTGATGATTTGACGGATTTATTGATTTTATTGATTTATCGTATCGCTTTTCTGATTGGATTTATCGTATTACTTTTCTGATTGATTTTTTCGACTTGATTGATTCATAGATACTGGCACCGATATTGATATGGATTCTGCGTATTGATTCATAGGTATTGACACTGATATTGATATAGATTGTATCAATTGATAGATACCGATATCGACATTGATAGATATGATATTGACATATGGATACTATTGATACGACAGATCCTGATAGGTTATTGATATACTGATACATTGATTCGTCGTGCCGATTATCGATTGATTGATTGAATGGATTATTGCCGTATGGATTTGATTTATCGTAGGATAGATTTCTTTATGGAACTGATTGTATTAATTTCTATTGACCTGATGATTTCATTGTATTGATTTGATTTGATTTCAATTGATCTTTCGCCGTATTGATTTGACTGTTTATTGGGAGTTGAGCTGATTGATATAAATGACTGGAAAGTGCTCTATTGATTGAGATGATTTCCCTACTGTAGCATCGTACGTCGTCATTATTGAATTTGTCGTAGTGTCATTCAATACTGTATATTGATATCGAGTAAATCGTATTGAATAATTGGATTGACCGATGTGCAAGAGTATTGACTGATTTGATAAATGATATAGATACAACTGATTGACTAGACGACACGATTGATTGAACTGATAGTATTGATTGATAGACACTGCTACGATGGATAAATATTGACTTCCAGTCACTTACTGATTTGCTTGCTGTGATTATTGATTATCGATTTCCGTACTGCATTGACTACTGCTTTGATTTCCGCTGCATCGACTATTGATTTCATTGACTCTAGATTTCCGTATTGCATAGACTCATTGACCATTGACTGATATGGATTTAATTGACTGACATGCATATTGATAGCATCGCCGTGCTTTGATTTCAGTTGTAGGCTTTGGTGACCTGCTGGGCTTTGTAAGCTCATTATATGTGGTTAAAATTTTCAGGTCCGAGCAAGGCAACTGGAATGGAGTTCGATCAGAATGTCAGACGAATCCTTTCACTATTGACACCTGGGGCATCACAAGTGGTATCAGAGCAAGTGTAGTGAAAGGATTTGATTGATAGTTTGATAGAATGGATTCATTCTGCATACATAGTGATTGACATGGGATTGATTGCATTGTGTGTTTGTTTGGATTTCGACGAGTTTTGATTTGGATCAATTTGTTTTGCGTTGTTCTTGTCTCGTACCTGTAGGGAAATGTCGGGACGACATTTTTCTAAGGTGTGGAGATTGTGAGACCTCGTTCCTTTGTTGTAGCTGCTGGGAAAAGTAATTTTTCCCCAGGATCGGCCGGGCCGATGGTGAGATCGTCCAGGCCGATCTGCACTGCTCAAAATGTCGGCCTGAGAACAGTTCTGGGAGTCGTCCAGGACGATTGACTTTGGTCTGATCGTCCCGGGACGATTTGGCGATCGGCCGGGCCGATCAAACTAAGGATATATGAAAATGAGCTCGTTTTGAGGAGAGAGAAAACATTTTATAAAATCAGATATTTTGAGGAGAGAGAAAGAGCGGAAAAGCAAAGGAAGAAGTCCGATTTCGGGGCCCGCAGAGCGATTTTCGTCGTTCGTTGCTGTTGGATATTGTGTTTGTCTCGCTGTAAGGATTCCGAACCCTACTTCTGTTTTCGAAGATTTTGAGGTTTTGCGAAATGGTGCTCAGATTTGTGTTTTTGTAAGTGATTTTCGTACCCAGTTTGGTACTGACGAAGATTTCACCGCGTAACTTTTGGTATGTTGTAGAGATGATTATTCTGCACATTTTAAGTATTTTCTGGAAGATTTCGTCCGGTCCGTTTTGATTCTGCGGGATTTTATTTTGACTATAATTTATTATGATGTCCGAATTGGTTTGAGCAGTAGAAGAATAGTCTTATATTGTTGCTGTGCACGTTCTGTATTAATTTGGTGGATTGTAGTTTCTGGAGATTTTTGTGTAAATTCTGTAGACTGCCGTTACTCTGTCCATTTTTCGTACGATTACTGATTTTCCTGGAATTGATAGATTGAATTGAGATGTGCATGACCATTGATATGATCGTTCTAGATTTCTTTAATATTGCTTATTGCATTGATTATTGCATTGACTATTGATTGACTTGATTGATTCTGAAAGACAAGTGGAAACCTAGTTGAACGTTGGTTATAGAAACCAACGTATGGATATCTACAACAGCAATATGGATTTCTACAACCACTATTGATAATGACCAGTTAATCTGGTTGATTTCTACAACAGCACTATTGATAATGACCAGTTAATCTGGTTGATTTCTACAACAGCACTATTGATAATGACCAGTTAATCTGGTTGATTTCTACAACAGCACTATTGATAATGACTAGTGTTTGTGCTTGTCGAGTAAGACCATGGTATGAAATTGCATGTATATGATATTGCATCGCATAGATTTCCCGATCTGCATTGATTTATTGATTTCCGATTGATTTGATCGACTTGATAGTATAGACTGGATTTAATTGATTGATGATTTGACGGATTTATTGATTTTATTGATTTATCGTATCGCTTTTCTGATTGGATTTATCGTATTACTTTTCTGATTGATTTTCTCGACTTGATTGATTCATAGATACTGGCATCGATATTGATATGGATTCTGCGTATTGATTCATAGGTATTGACACTGATATTGATATAGATTGTATCGATTGATAGATACCGATATCGACATTGATAGATATGATATTGACATATGGATACTATTGATACGACAGATCCTGATAGGTTATTGATATACTGATACATTGATTCGTCGTGCCGATTATCGATTGATTGATTGAATGGATTATTGCCGTATGGATTTGATTTATCGTAGGATAGATTTCTTTATGGAACTGATTGTATTAATTTCTATTGACCTGATGATTTCATTGTATTGATTTGATTTGATTTCAATTGATCTTTCGCCGTATTGATTTGACTGTTTATTGGGAGTTGAGCTGATTGATATAAATGACTGGAAAGTGCTCTATTGATTGAGATGATTTCCCTACTGTAGCATCGTACGTCGTCATTATTGAATTTGTCGTAGTGTCATTCAATACTGTATATTGATATCGAGTAAATCGTATTGAATAATTGGATTGAACGATGTGCAAGAGTATTGACTGATTTGATAAATGATATAGATACAACTGATTGACTAGACGACACGATTGATTGAACTGATAGTATTGATTGATAGACACTGCTACGATGGATAAATATTGACTTCCAGTCACTTACTGATTTGCTTGCTGTGATTATTGATTATCGATTTCCGTACTGCATTGACTACTGCTTTGATTTCCGTTGCATCGACTATTGATTTCATTGACTCTAGATTTCCGTATTGCATAGACTCATTGACCATTGACTGATATGGATTTAATTGCTGACATGCATATTGATAGCATCGCCGTGCTTTGATTTCAGTTGTAGGCTTTGGTGACCTGCTGGGCTTTGTAAGCTCATTATATGTGGTTAAAATTTTCAGGTCCGAGCAAGGCAACTGGAATGGAGTTCGATCAGAATGTCAGACGAATCCTTTCACTATTGACACCTGGGGCATCACAAATACATACATTAGAAGTTGGCTATTTACCTTAAGTATGTATCATAGATTTTGTGATAAGCCTATGATGCTATCAATTCCCCAAATCTAAAAAATAAAAATAAAAAACTTTCTTCTAAACAGTTGAAGCTTCTATACGCGATTGTTAGATCTAGCGCAAACTTAGAGAGCTCCTTCCATGTAAGTCATATATTTCCACGTGATGGTCTCTCTTTCACCTGGTCAAAATTTATGTTCTCATGTCCCATCTTATAGTGCCTTATCTAAAAGTATGCTCTCCATCACAATAATATTTGGTTGCATGTTAATTTGCGCTTAGTTACTTTGATCACCTATAAAATAGTTATTCACAAAGTTTCATGCAAAATATATTCGTTGAATGATAAAATACATTCAATATTAAATATAAATTTATATGAATGTCATTTGAAATTTTAAAAAATAAATTCTTATGAGAATTTATACTATCAAAATAGGATATCTAGGTTGACCAGTCTTCCTGAGAGACTAGGCTCTGTAAAGTTAAATATACTCGATAACATCTCCAAATATACTCTTGATCACACACGCATTTGTTTTAATATGTCCATGTTCAAAAGGAGGATTATGATTCAATGAATGTTATCCTAATAGGATACTTTATGCTTTGAGATGAATAAGTCCACAGGATAAAGGGTGAATCGCCATTAACAAAGTAATATGAGTATCAATTTATTGAAGTTTATAAAAAATATTTTTATCCTAAGAGCTTACTGCAAAGTTATTTATATTTCAAAAAATCACAAAGCAATAAATAAAGGTGAAAAAACATCACATTAAAAGACTAAAGAAATTATAGGAGTAGCAAAATAATGTGTTGTGATGGTTGTAAAAGAATATGATAATAAGGCTAAGTAATAGTAATGCCTCTACTTTTGGTTATTATCACCTCTTTCAAATATATGTATGTCCACCAAGTATTGGAGTAATGACTTCTAGATTTGGATGTATACTTTAATGAAAATTATTATATATATAAAGCCTTCATAAGCTAAAAAGTATAGTAAAAAGTAAAAGTTTTAAATTGAACTATGAAAACATAAAATACAAAAGAAAACCAAACATTACATCACAATATCACATCTGATATCATTTGGTAAGTAATGCTGAATTGGCATTTTAATATTTTGACACATGACCCTTATATAAGAAAATTTAAAAATAATATATATCACTAGTCATACATTAGGCATCTACGAGAAAAAAATATCTCTATCAAAGTACAGAAAATAGCCAAACAACTAAGTACCAAGCAAGAGAATCTTCACTAACAACAACAAATTCAACCCAACAAGTCATACGTCTAACAAGATATCAGCCTAGCTACATCATATCAAGGCTAACAACTAAGGCTTTGATATGTGTAAAAATCTTGGGGTTGTCAACCTATGGCTTACCACCTTAATATTTTTTTGGATTTTTAAAGCTAAATTTCAAAAAAGATCTCGATAGAATAGAAAGAGATATAAAAATAAATACATTTTTTTTTTATAAACTATAGAAAGATATGAACTAAATTTTTCAAAAATCTTTAACCGTAGGCATTACCTAAAATACTCAAGTTAATTTTAAAAAATAATTAACGTAACATATCATAGGGTAGTTGCCGACTTGTCGTCCCAAGCAATCAATGAGAAGTGGTTATCATAGAATGATTTTCGTTATCAAATAAGATGTTACCCAATAGTAATAGTCAAACTACTATTATCATAGACCAAGTCCTGAAATTAAAAGGTTTAAACCAATTTGGCCAATCAAAACTGACTAACCTCATGCATAAACAAATGTAATTAATATGAGGGTAAATAGTTTAGAACATCAACACCAAACTTGAGATTCAAGTATTTGTGAATGTTGCAAACACTTAAAAAGATAAATATATTTCAAACATTCAAGTTAACTTCATCATGGTGTAAGGTAAGTCCAAATAAAGACAGTTACTCACAAGGAAAAGAAATGGTTCAACCATAGGCATATACTCACACCAAAAGTGTTCAATCACAAGGTATGATTAAACAATATAATGACTTAATCAAAAGAGCATGACCAAGTTGGTATAAAAATCAACCAAATGTGACACGGGTTAGTTCAAAAAGGATTCTTTTAAGGAATGACACTAAAATAGGGATAGCAACAAAAGAGCTTGATCTTACTGGGGAATGATTTAGCCATAAGAGCATGGCTAAATCAATGGGTAGTTTTGATCAAAACATTATGATCAAATCATAATAGCATAGTCATAAGAGTTTGACTATATTAAAGATGAACTTAATCAAAAGAGTATATCTAGTTTAAGATGTTTCTTAGTTAAATGAGCATGACTAAGACAGTAGGTAGTATAAGCCAATAAAGATGATTAGTCTAAGAATAGACTTAATTAAAAAAGCATGTCTAGTGCAGGATGATTCTCAACCCAAGAGTATTACTAAAAGGAATGAAAAACACAATCAAAACATCTTTATTGTACTAAAGTAAACCCAAACAAAATATATTGATTACATTTATACTATCAAAGTCAAATTAGGTTTGTGATGCCCCAAGATCTAACTTGGAAAGAATGTCAATCTATTACTCAAACAATTTACCAGAGTTATCTAAAAACCTTCAATTAACAGTCTATCAAACATCTATAAAATTTAAAACATCAATATATAAGTCGATTCAAACTCAAAAGATCATGTACAAAACTCAGGAACTACACTACAATCACGAGTTCTGAAATCTATCCTGAGTACAAAAGAATCAAAATCATCAAAAGACAAAAACCTGAAGATCCGGATCAATTCCTATCTTCTGCTCCCTTGCCCTGACCTGAAAATATCAACCACATATAATGAGCTTTACAAAGCCCAGCAGGTCACCTAATACCTATAACTGAAATCAAACCACGGCTATGCTATCAATATGCATGTCATTCAATCACAGTCAATCAATCTATATCAGTCAATGGTCAATGAATCCGTGCAATACAAAAATCCATAGTCAATAAAACCAATCAATGCAGCAGCAGGCAAATCAATAAATCTAGCTCGATCCATTCACGTCAATCTCGAAGAAATCCGTACACAGAAGAAAATCAGTCAATCCGTCAAATCAATCAAGTCGTCGAATCAAATCCGTTAAATCATTCGTGTCGAATCAATCGATCAAATCAAACCAAAGCAAAATCAATCGGAAAAGCGATATGATGAATCTCAATCTCAATAAAGTTATAGGCCGTAGTAACGATGAATCTATAAGCAGAAATCAATGAATCTATAAGCAACAGTGTCAATGATTCTATACTATTCATGTCCATGTTATCAATGCAATATCTATATCCATCCATTTCTATATCAATGCTCAATGTCGATGCACGTCAATCAATCAGTGAAATCAATGAAATCGTACGATCTAGTAAATCCAATCAAAGTCGATAAAGCAGGAATCTATAAATCAATGAATCTATAAATCAATACAGTAAACATGCAATATACTATATACTGGACAAGTAAAATCAACTGGACATGTTGCTGTTGTAGAATCCGTTGTTGTTGTAGATCCGTACGTTGGTTTCAATCAATAAGAGTCGTCACTCTTTTTGCCCGTCGGCCACCCGTCGGCATATCTATAAAACTCCTTATGACTCCCAATCGTTATATCAATGATCAATGGTTTAAAGGAAAGCCCGTCGGCCCACCATCCTGTACAGGTCAATATCAATCTCCAACCAACGTTCAACCAGGTTCCACTTGGGTTCCAGTATCAATAGTCAATCAATAATCAGTTCAATAATCAATCCATAGTCAATGCAATAATCGATATTAAATCAATCCAGGACAATCATATCAATAGTCATACACATTTCAATTCAATCTATCAGTTCCAGAAAATTCGGAAATCATACGAAAATCGGGCAGCGTAACGGCAGTCGGTCAAATTTACACAAAAATCCTGCAAAAAGACACAATTTCCAAATTCTTCCAAATTACAGTAGAATATCTATGGCATCAATACAAGACTATTGTCCTATAGAAATCAAATCAAATCAAGTCCTGATATTTTTCTATTCGATTAAAATCGCGTAGAATCAATTCCGACCGGTAAAATCGTCGCAGAAAATACTCAAATCGTGTGTCATAATCATATCTATAACATACCAAAAGTTGTGCGGTGAAAATTGTGTCAAATCAAAATCACGTCGAAAAGTCGACTACGAAAACACAAAACGGATCACAACTCGGTCAAAACTCAATATCTTTGAAAACAGAGATAGGGTTCGGAGTCCTTACCACGAGATCTTCACTTTTCCCAACAGCGACGTCGGACGAAAAGCGCTCCGCGGCCTCCAAAACCAGGTTTTCTCTTTTTCCTTTTCTCTTTCTCTCTCCTCAAATCAGATATTTTGATAAAAAAAAATGATTTTCTCTCTCATCAAAACGAGCTGATTTTCATATATCCATAGGCTGATCGGCCCGGCCGATCGCCAAATTGTCCTGGGACGATCAGACCAAAATGGATCGTCCTGGACGGTTCCCAGAACTGTCCTCAGGACGATATTTTCTACAGTGCAGATCGGCCTGGACGATCTCACTATCGTCCTGGACGATCCTGGGAGGGAAAATCCAAATTAGAGAGGAACAGTAAGGGAACGAGGTCTCACAATCTCCCCACCTTAGAAAAATGTCGTCCCGACATTTCCCTACAGGTACGAGACAAAAACAACGCAAAACAAATCGATCCAAATCCAAATCCAAATCAAAACTCGTCGAAATCCATACAAACACACAATGCAATCAATCACATATCAATATGCATGATCAAATGTCAATATCAATTGGTTAGTCAAATCAATCTTACCAGTAGAACTTTCTGTGCGTTGTTGATCTGCATGATGTTGTAGACTGTAAACACGTGGCACCACTGGAGGAAGTGCAGGAGGTCATGGCGCAACTGTCTCTCTCTGATCTCTGACAGCTCTATCATCCATCCGGTTCCCTGATCTCTCACTGTAAGCCCTCGAGCCAACAGTCCTCTGTGGTCCTGTACCCGTGCCAGAATCAGTCCGTCCACCCAGTCCTTTCTGAGGACAATCTGCTGCTCTGTGCCCTTGCTGTCCACAGTGAAAGCACTGCCCCGTCAACAGGTAGCATCGACCTGCATGTCGTCTACCGCAGTGAATACATGCTCCAGAACTACCAGACGATACTACCGATGCAGATCGCGGTACAGATCCCGATGCGGATCCTCTCGAACTATCATATCTGCTTTTCTTCTCTCTATCTCTATCAGAATCATCCCTTCGTACCTCATCTCTCCTCCTCCTGGTATCCTCGTACTTCGATACCGGTGTCGTCAAATCAATTTCTATCAATCGGGCCCGCTCCACTAGCTCAGAGAACTCATGTATCCGAAAGGGTACTAGTGGATGCCTCAGCTCTCTATTCAACTCATGCAGAAATCTATAACACTTTTCCTCGGGAGTAGGAATCAGATGAGCAGCGTACCTCGCAAGTGCAGTAAACTCGGCCTCGTACTGCATCACTGACTTGCGGCCTTGCTCTAATCTCATGAAAGCTTCCTGCATCTGTCATTGAGCTGACGGCGGTACAAACCACATCCTGAACACTGCAGTGAACTCATCCCAGGTGATCTCAGCATTGGTCTTCCCCTGGAATTTCTCTCTTTGTTGTCCAATCCACCATCTCTCCGCTTCACCCTCAAACAGGAACACAGCTAAGGGTACTTTTCGATTTCCCGGACACTGCATACTATCAAAAATCTTTTCCACCCTCAGGATCCAATCCTCAGCAGCCTGGGGTCCCACACCTCCCTTAAACAACGGAGGCTTCAGCTTATGAAACATCTGCAAGTGTCTGTCTACCTCTTCCTCTTTGCTCCCACTCATCTTGCTCTGCGCATCACCCATAACATGTGCAATCGCAGTAGCCAACTGCATCATACTCTCTGAAGGTACTGGGGCTGCGCTGTGTTGCTCATTCGGTACACTGGATTCTGCCGGATGATCCATAGCTTTTCACCTGCACAATTCAGAACAGATAATACACACATGCAATGATGTATGCCAATGAAGCACTACAACTACCCAATCTACCCAATTATCAATTCAATCCTACAACTCTGGTAACAATCCATTCTTCCAATAACACTGCTCTGATACCAACTTGTGATGCCCCAAGATCTAACTTGGAAAGAATGTCAATCTAGTACTCAAACAATTTACCAGAGTTATCTAAAAACCTTCAATTAACAGTCTATCAAACATCTATAAAATTTAAAACATCAATATACAAGTCGATTCAAACTCAAAAGATCATGTACAAAACTTAGGAACTTTACTACAATCACCAGTTCTGAAATCTATCCTGAGTACAAAAGAATCAAAATCATCAAAAGACAAAAACCTGAAGATCCGGATCAATTCCTATCTTCTGCTCCCTTGCCCTGACCTGAAAATATCAACCACATATAATGAGCTTTACAAAGCCCAGCAGGTCACCTAATACCTATAACTGAAATCAAACCACGGCTATGCTATCAATATGCATGTCATTCAATCACAGTCAATCAATCTATATCAGTCAATGGTCAATGAATCCGTGCAATACGAAAATTCATAGTCAATAAAACCAATCAATGCAGCAGCAGGCAAATCAATAAATCTAGCTCGATCCATTCACGTCAATCTCGAAGAAATCCGTACACAGAAGAAAATCAGTCAATCCGTCAAATCAATCAAGTCGTCGAATCAAATCCGTTAAATCATTCGTGTCGAATCAATCGATCAAATCAAACCAAAGCAAAATCAATCGGAAAAGCGATATGATGAATCTCAATCTCAATAAAGTCATAGGCCGTAGTAACGATGAATCTATAAGCAGAAATCAATGAATCTATAAGCAACAGTGTCAATGATTCTATACTATTCATGTCCATGCTATCAATGCAATATCTATATCCATCCATTTCTATATCAATGCTCAATGTCGATGCACGTCAATCAATCAGTGAAATCAATAAAATCGTACGATCTAGTAAATCTAATCAAAGTCGATAAAGCAGGAATCTATAAATCAATGAATCTATAAATCAATACAGTAAACATGCAATATACTATATACTGGACAAGTAAAATCAACTGGTTATGTTGCTGTTGTAGAATCCGTTGCTGTTGTAGATCCGTACGTTGGTTTCAATCAATAAGAGTCGTCACTCTTTTTGCCCGTCGGCCGCCCGTCGGCATATCTATAAAACTCCTTATGACTCCCAATCGTTATATCAATGATCAATGGTTTAAAGGAAAGCCCGTCGGCCCACCATCCTGTACAGGTCAATATCAATCTCCAACCAACGTTCAACCAGGTTCCACTTGGGTTCCAGTATCAATAGTCAATCAATAATAAGTTCAATAATCAATCCATAGTCAATGCAATAATCGATATTAAATCAATCCAGGACAATCATATCAATAGTCATACACATTTCAATTCAATCTATCAGTTCCAGAAAATTCAGAAATCATACGAAAATCGGGCAGCGTAACGGCAGTCGGTCAAATTTACACAAAAATCCTGCAAAAAGACACCATTTCCAAATTCTTCCAAATTACAGTAGAATATCTATGGCATCAATACAAGACTATTGTCCTATAGAAATCAAATCAAATCAAGTCCTGATATTTTTCTATTCGATTAAAATCGCGTAGAATCAATTCCGACCGGTAAAATCGTCGCAGAAAATACTCAAATCGTGTGTCATAATAATATCTATAACATACCAAAAGTTGTGCGGTGAAAATTGTGTCAAATCAAAATCACGTCGAAAAGTCGACTACGAAAACACAAAACGGATCACAACTACGTCAAAACTCAATATCTTTGAAAACAGATATAGGGTTCGGAGTCCTTACCACGAGATCTTCACTTTTCCCAACAGCGACGTCGGACGAAAAGCGCTCCGCGGCCTCCAAAACCAGGTTTCCTCTTTTTCCTTTTCTCTTTCTCTCTCCTCAAATCAGATATTTTGATAAAAAAATGATTTTCTCTCTCATCAAAACGAGCTGATTTTCATATATCCATAGGCTGATCGGCCCGGCCGATCGCCAAATCGTCCTGGGACGATCAGACCAAAATGGATCGTCCAGGACGGTTCCCAGAACTGTCCTCAGGACGATATTTTCTACAGTGCAGATCGGCCTGGACGATCTCACTATCGTCCTGGACGATCCTGGGAGGGAAAATCCAAATTAGAGAGGAACAGTAAGGGAACGAGGTCTCACAAGGTTAAGATGTTATGTAAAAATGATAAAATTCATGTCGTGATATACCAATAGGGAAGACCAGAGTGATCTATAGATATGTTTCAAGTAGGTCTTATGGAATCCAATATTATTTAAACATAGAGGGGACTAGGTAGATTATCTTAGAATGTTATATTAGCTATCCTAAGACATGAAATCCCCTACTAATCAACTTGTCAAGAGTGGCAAATTAATTAATATACGTAAAAAATATATATTGTAAAGCTTGACCCAACTCAATCAATCCTAACCATAGATTATTAAATTGATATCAAATCAATCAAATTAAGGAGCTTAAGTGCATTTGTAATGACCAAATTTCCCTAGACACATATCAAATGCAAGTCTAAAATATCATATGTAAATGACTAATAAACATTAAATATTAGGAAATTGATCAACCAAGATTGATTGGGCCTCCATATACAAATGTGTGCAAAAGTAACATACATGAATTTTTTTTCTCTGGACAATATCTATTAGATTAAATGAGTTTTAAATATTTGAGTTTTCCAAAAAAAACTTTGGCAATTTAGTAAAAGTTTTCAAAATTTTTGAAGCTCGAAATATCTAAAATACTTTTTTTTTTACATTTAGATTTATATTTGAACATTAAAGATTTGAACTGATATTGTGAAAAGATCCAACACAGATATATAGTCAAAGTCAAAATTAAATCATATTTTTTTCAATTAAATAAATAATTAATATATGTATAATAATTAGGAAAATTAGTTAAAGTAATCAAGTTATGGTCAAAGTGGGTCAAATAAACTTTCAAATGTCTCTAAATAAGATAAATTATATTTCCATATATTGTAGGTATTTTAAAATTATTTAATATTTTTCGTAATTACAACTTAGGGGATGAAAAATAATTAAAAAATATCAAATAATTAAGAAAAATTTTCAAAACATTTGGACATGTTTACGATTTATATTTGAGTTTGGAAAACTTAAAATAAGCCTTAACTAATCAAATTAATTAAAATGTATATTCCTTATCACAAAATATAGTAATTTTTAATAATTAAAAATATATAGGGTGTATATACATTTAATGTCATGTCATCATAAACACATGCCCATTCATATGAAGTGAATCTTTCCTATATATTTTTTATGTTTTATTAAATTTATTTATTTTTTAAAATTACAAAAATTAGAAAAAAATACCAAGTAAATCAGATAAAATCACAATAATTTAAAAAAATGCTCGCATGCTCTTAAAATGATATTTAGATTTGAAAACAAACATTGGTGGTGTTGAAAATACATGAATTTTAGTTTTCTTTTATCCTATTTTTTAAAATTAAAAAGTAGGATTTTTTATTTTGAAATATTAAAGTATAAATGATTTTGGAAAATCATATGATTACACCCAATGTTTAACAATCCTAAAATTTTCAACTATATTTAATGTATGTTTCATAATTAAATAAATAAAATAAATGATTTCTTAATTATGAAAAATGGAAAAATACCTCAAATAATTTTAGAAAAAATTGAATATGTTTTAAATAATAAACAAAACGTGAGCAAAACTTGCCAAAAACGTACATCCCCAAATTTTATTGGAAAATTATTTAAATATATCTAAAAACTCAAAAATTATTAAGTTCACTACTTTTTTATTTAAAGATATATTAAATAATCTCCAAAATTCTTTAATGATTTAAGAATTTGTCTAATCATGCCAGAGATCTTTTTTAGTTTTATTAGAATTTTTAAATTGATATTCTAATCATTAGGAATTTTAACAATAACTTTATGGTTTTGAAAAATCATAATATACAATTGTTGACCTCATTTTTGTATGAGGTCACTCGGGCCAATCCTGACCCTAGATCAATCCTGACTCCAGATTAATCCTGACCCTAAATCAATTTAATCTTCAAACCAATCTAATCTCTAGGATCTTCCTAGATTCCATACCCTAGGACCTACTTTAGATCCTAGGATTCTTCTAGACTTCAGATCCTAGGATCTACTCTAGTCTCCAGGATTCTTCCAAACAAATCTAGACCTTAGGATCTATTCTAGGTCTTAAGATCCTTCTAGACTCCAGACATTAGGATCTACTTTAGACCCTAGGAATTTTCTAGACTTCAGACCTTAGGATCTATACTAGACCCTAAGATTCTCCTAGATCTAGACCCTATGATCTTCTCAGTCCTTAGGAGTTACCTAGACCTTAAATCAATCCAGACCTTGAGATTAATTTAGATCTCAGATCAATTCAAACTTCAAATCAATCCTGGCCTTAAAGCTAACCCAGATCTCAATTCAAATCAAACCTCAATTAAAATCTAGACTCCAGTCCAGTTCAAGATCTTAATCTCCAGTTCAAACATTGATCTTGTTTCTGATCAAACTTTAACATTATCCAATTAATTATGATCCTCCAAATGATCATAAATGATTTGGATAAATCAAACTTAATTAATCAAACTCAAAATCCAGATCAAATCCAAAATCCAGACTCAAATCCTAAGTCCAAGGGCCTTGTCCTAAAGGCCTTTTCCAGGGATTTTTCAAACATTTCAAAACCCTATCAAATGACCTCTGATTCAGGGTCTGTCAGTTGCATACTGATGGGACATGTCTCTAGAGGCTACCCTCCAAAGTTGAATCTATTCTGAAGTCTCTAACCCCATAAACCAAATCAAAATCTAAAGGCTATAAAACCTTCAAATATTTACAGCCCATGCCACTGGACTTGCCATTAATAAGATTTTGACCTTAGAGCCTTTACCAAAGCCTCTAGTCACTTCCAGACCATTAATCCAGACCTATTGAACAATAAACTGCATTTTTCTGGACTCATTTCAGCCCCTAGTGATCATGAGTTCAAAATGACCAAAATACCCCTTTGGGGTATGAATAGTCATTTTGGATCAAATGAGCTCCAAACTGAATGTAACCACCTCCAGCAAGTTTCAAATATCAAACCAAACCTGTCGGACCCATTCTCAGGCCCTGGGTCAACCTGGTTGACCAAGTCAACTGAGTTGACCTAAAAGGCCCTTTAAGGGTCCAAACAGGTGTTTTGACCCAAATGACCCATTTAAACCCTGGAACCACCTCTACCAGACTTCAAATATTGTATCAAACCTGCCCAGCCCGGACCCACACCTTGGGTCAACCTGGTTGACTCAGTCAACCTATTTTGACCAAATCAACCCTTAAGCCTTTCCACTTTGAATTAAATCCCAAATGCACCCAGGTCTTTGTCAAACCTTCTCCAGGCTTTTTAATTAATCCCCTAAATGATCTTGGCTGCCACCTCACCTTTTGTTGACCAGTTGACTGGTCAACATGGTCAACAAGGCTATGAAAGAGGCTTAAATCCTCAAATGGGCTTGACCCAAGCTAGCCCATCCCATATTAAATAATTCCAACAATTCCAAAATACTTCTCACATGCCACCTCAGTACCCCTTGACCCATTGACTGGTCAAACAGTCAATGGGTGGTCAAATGAGCCTCTTAAAAGCCTTAATTGACCTCTTAAAATTAATTCTACCTAATCTAAATCCTTCCAGCTGTTAATACCTCTTCTAGAAGCTTCCTAGAACTCATCTTAGCCTTTGGATGGAGATCTAATGGCTCTTGATCAAGCCATGTGTCCAAAGGGGCAAAAAGGAGATTTAACACCTCATGCCACCTCTTGTCCTTTGATCCCTTGATCCCATCAACTCCATGGACACTTGGCATGCATCTAGGAGCTCTTGCAGTTAATCCCAGCCATCCAAATGCACTTAGGTGGCTTGAATAGGAAAATATTCTAATGACATGCAAAAAAAAAGGAAAGAAACCCTTAAGCCCTCTCTCATTCAATCCATCTAATCCAGAGCTATTACATCCCTCAAAAACCTCCAAAAAAATCTTCTCTAGATATTCCTCTAGCACTTCCAAGCTTTCCCCCACCAAATCCAAGCCTCCAAAGCCTCAATGGTGAAGAGAGAGGAGCCTAGAGAGAGAAAGAGGAGTTTTAAATATAACTTTCGATCCAAGTCGATCCAGCTCTTGGTGTCTTCATAAGAGTTGTAGAGGATCACTGCAGCTTTCCAAAGAGCCCAAGAACACAAAAAACCGACGGTTGGATTGTAAGTTATTTGCGTTTTTAGTTTAAATTTCAATTTGAAACTGTAGCAAATCTACAATGCATGGAGCCACCAAACTCCAGGAATTGTTATATCATATTGCCCTCTAGCTACAGTTCAAATTTCATGCAATTTCGTTGAGTATTTTGAAAGTTATGAGCATTTGAAGTTTTCTAGCTCTGGTTCATCCAGAGCCGTCCGATCGCGCCTTCAGCGTGATCGGACGGCCCAGATCTGGCCATACCACGTGAACACGGGTGCTGACGTGGTTAAGTGGCGGGCCAGCCCGCCACGTGGCGCGTTCTCATTGGGTGCTGCCATTCCGCTGTCAATTTGACCAAGGAAAATAAAAAATAATTCAGAAAAATGCCCAGATCTTCCAAAATTCATAGAAAATCGAATATTTCACCAAATTTGACGTTCTTGGGCTAGTTGGAAAGGGAATTTTATGTAGTATTTAATAAAATTAAAATCAAGTTGATTTGATTTCTGAATTGTGAGATATTTGTATTTGTTTGAAATATGTTTTTTGCAAATTTCTCACAATCCAGTGATCAATTGGAGCCCAAATTTTGGTGGATGATTATTGGGTATCTTAGGCATGTTTACTGAGTTTTCTAGGGTCAGATACCCAATGGTTTTCTGTGATGTGAATTTTCAAGATAAAGGGTCCATTTTGGACTCTGAATTTTGAAAATTCATAACTCCTTAAATTCTCAACTTTTACATTTGAAATTTCTGTGGTATGGATGCATGTATTCCATGGTTAGACACACCAAATTTCAAACCAATTTGAATAGTAGAGACACCTAGGGAAAATAATTAAGGACAAGGTCTAGAAAACTTAGAAAAATCCTAGGATATTCTACACACATCCAATAGGGGTGAAACTTGAGAACAGTAAACATAGTTACATTGTACACCTTAGGTTAAAAGTTCATCCAATTTGGAGTTCATTAGGTCAGATAATTTAACAAGTCAAATTTAACCCCTTAATTAAGCTTTAAAACTTCCAGAAATTCCAATAAATCAAGTTTAAATCCAAAAAATACAAACAAGACCTCTAGCTGACCAACTTTAAGTCCTTAATCAATGAAAATTAAAACCCCCTTTATCAGACATCAAATCAAGTCTTAATTGAATTTTAATTGAAAACTAATATTTAATTAAAATAAATAATTAATAATAATTAAAAATTCCAAAAAATTCCCAAACACTTGAGAATCACTTCTTAGGTTATCTCTGACATTTGGAGTTGATTTCAAGGAGTTTGGAATTCATTTGGAGCAAAATCAAGAAAACCCTTCTAATTAAACAATTTTAAAAATTCAATAAATACATCAAACTTTGAAAAATCATAACTAACTCTAGAAAACTCCAAATTGACCAAACTCACTTGCATTCAACTCAAAATCAAGTCTAGTATTTATCAAAAATTTCAAACCTTCAAAAATTAGTCAAAGTCAAAAAGTCAACTTTTTGGTCAAACATAGGTCAAAATCAGTTCAAAACTTCAAACCTTCGTAACTAATTGTAGAAAAATTCGATTTCAGCGTAATTACCTTCTAATTGATCGTATTAAGGTCTAGTATTTTAACAAAATATTAACTTTCTAGAAAACACTCATAATTGAAAAGTCAATTTTGGACCCCTTGATTAAGTGATTAGAATATTCCAGAAAATTCCTAAAATTTGAAAATTGCCTTAAAATTCCAGAAATCATTAATCAACCTTAAAATCAATTTCAAATCATTAATACTTAAAGTCAAATTTAAATCTTCTCTTAAGCCTTTCAACCAACCAGAACTTCAAACAACTTTAACAATTTGTCCTCCTTAGGACATATCAAAACCACACGGCCTATATCACACACTTTAGATGGTTTGATAGGACAACCAACTCTAGTTTTAGGCTAGGCCGGTGTTTACTTTTCCGCTGTGTGCCGGGTTTTCGAGCTTTCACTGCATGCTGGTTGTTAGCTTAGAATTGATTGACTGTCTGTTTATTTATTTACCGCACTCTGTTGAGCATTTAAATTTCAAATATATCAACTGCTTGAGATCAATTATAAACTGCTTGGGATTATTTATATAACTGCTGGTTATTAGGATAACCCTACAGGATCGAGTCTAGATTTTTTAATTTTACTTAATGTAATTTGATATAATTTGAGTTGTATTTAAAGTGATTTGAGTTGGGATGTTTAGATCCAACTTGAAATCCAAAGAGGAGAAGACATCCTTAAAGGGGAGAGTTTTCGTCCATTTGGAAGATCAAGTTTGGATGCTCTTCAAATATCCAAAGAGGAAAGATAACATCCCGTTCAAGGGGGAGTTTCTTTCCATTTGGATATCCAGAACCGATGAATCAAGATGTTCATGAGAAGACGAAGAAATGGACGAAGAGAAGAATCCCAAATCTCAAAGTCACTTGAGTCCTAGGTTTAGAACCCGGGTTGTTGTCAGTGGTGCCCGGCCACTTTACTTTCAGCAGACCCTAGTTTGTAATAAGCAAGGCACTTGCCTATGGACTTTCAGTTTGAATATTAATTTAATTGATTTGATTAATGTTTGATGTTGATTGCGATGTAGGATTGCATGCTTTTTGTAGTTTTTTGGCGATTCTTGCATGTCGATTTTGATTTAGCCTGGAATCTGATCGTAGGCTCTTAAGGACTCATTAAAACTTTTTCTACTTAAATCAAATTAAAATATTTAAGCTCATATAGAAACTATAACGTTTTAGGAAGTAAGCCCGGGACCGCCGGGAGCTCTCATTTCATAACTTTCATTCAAATTTAAGCCTTTAATCGAGTCAATCAGCATGCATCGCATTAGCAACAAATTTAAAAATCTTTAAAACTTTAATTGCATTAACTTAAGCATCAAACACCCAACATAAGTCTAAGGGGTCAATTAAGGATCTGCTCTAGATGTCGACCCCATTCCTTTAAACTTTTCTAAATAATGTCCCTACCACTCAACATTAAAAGACCGGATACATATTTTTAAATCGTTTAAGTGATTTAGCTGGCTCCCCAATCCAGGCCGGGGTAAGTCCAGATTTGCATTGCACTAGCTAGGTTCGGGTCACTTTTCAGTACTCAATTTAGACTTAGGTTCCGAGGCTGGCTTGGGCTATAAGACCTCACCCTCCGGGAATTGAATCCCAATTTTCTAATAAAATTGATCACTTAAACATTAAATCACTTTCAATCAAATTCGTGCCTAATACATAGGATAGGCTGAGGTGTTTCTGAAGTAATTCAGAATCCTAAAATACCTCATACCTTTCTTCCTTTGATTTAAGAAATAAGTGTTCAACCTTGATCCAATCCCGATTGAAAATTCCAACCCTTAACCTCCTTTGATATCGATATTTGAAAATCTAAAAATAAAATTTCTACCGCTATTTTAATCGAGAGTTTTCGTAGGAAATCCTGATTTCCTACGATATGATTAACTACGAGGGCTTGCGCTCGTAGGAGATTTAGAAACCCAGAATTGATTTTTCAAAATCAACTTTTTCAAAACTTTAATTAATTCTCTTTGGGAAATTCAAAAGCAACGATCATTATCGTTATTTTCAATCGATCGATAATGATTGATATCTTCTTTCTTTGGAGAAATATATCAATTATTTTCATGATTTTTATTATGAAATTAATGATCTTTTATCCAAATTAGAATAGTCAAACAATTGATTAAATTCCATTTTGATCCTCCGGGGTCAAATGTGATTCTCCCTTTGAGTATGACTACGATAATACGGACAAAATTAGAATTCTAAAATTCGAACCCATTAGAGAACGATATGTTCGTCTTTTGAGGCGATATATTGTTCATAATGACGTGTTCAATTTCAAAATTCAAAATTTAATATTCCTAAAGATAATTAAATATTTTTCAAACATATATATACATAAATGTATTTTTCAATCAAAACAACAATATATATGATTTATCAAGCCTTGAAATAAATATCGGGGGCTTATTATGAGTCAATTGAACTATCTAAACAGTTTGGAGACTCTATAAAGTCATTTACTATTTTTTTAATTTAAAACAACAAATTTTGTATTTTTTTAAATAAATAAAACAAACGAAATTTGGTGAAAGTATGTTTATTGGAATCTTTGTCCAATGATTGTAACTAGTCCAAATGTCATTGGATTTGGTTAAGAAGATAAGCAATAGCAAAAATTCTTAAAAAATACCCTAAAACTTTTAAGCACCTTAATTATTGAATCTTATTCAAATAAGTTCCAATGGATGGCAAATTGTGGTCCTTAAGATTTTAGGGTTCAAACTATAGTTATGGATGGGAGAGAGTCGCCTGTCTTAAAGAAGGCAAGTGAAATTTTTTTCTCGATAGAAAACTCCTCAAGGTGGGGGAACCTAACTGTTTTTACAAAGGACTTAACTCTCCTTGTTGAGACTCGTATTTCCCCACAAACCACACCGTACAGAATAAAGCTAGGGTGTAGGTTCTTTACCAACATGAGTCACTAGACCTTTTGAAATAAATCCCTCACCTTCATCTAAGTGAGATGCAAATAACCCTCACTCAAATTGTTTTTGAATAAGTTAGTTTACTGGGTTAGCCAAGACCCAACATCAACCTTTGGGTCAATAGTAGGCTAAGCTCATCAGTGATGTTCAAGTGTGGCTGAGGGCTTTAAAAATTTCTAATGAGATTTAGGGAAGTCCTACGTCCAATTAATTGATCCAATTTAGTTTTTGGTTAAATTAAGCTCAATTGTCTCATTTGAGCTCAAGTGAGTCAAATCTAGGTCAATTAAACTTAGTTGATCCAATCAATGCCTCAATTGACCATGTGATGATGTGATCTATCTAGGGGTGTATTATGATGAACTTAGGGCCCATCCAAATTGATAAAATTGAAAATTGGGGGTGACTTGGATAAATTGACCCTTTAAGTGTTTAACTGGGTTAACCCTAGCTTTTGCAAACCAATTGACCAAACCATAGGCCTAATTGAGATCTATGTATCTTAGCTAATCTTAAGTCATCCACCAGAAGCTCCAAGGTCTATTTGCTAGGTTACTTGAAGGTCCTAAGTCCATTTTGGTCCTTTGAACCTTATAGAATTAGGATTGATCTTTCATGATCAAAAGAGTTAACCAAAGGCAAGTCAAAAGCTCCTACAAGTTGTATCATGTATGAACCCCTCAGAGACATCTCAAAGAAGGTTCAATTTAAACCAATGAGTTCAATTTGATTGAATTGGTCTAATAGGGTTCACATTTTTTAATAGAACTCTTTATTAAAAATTATTTAACATCATAAAAATATATGAAAACATAGATTAAAAAATAAATAAATTACTGATGCGGAATTCCAATGGTGAATGCTTATATGAGGAAGAGACGATCAACGGCCGAGATCATTCAACTTTATCTTAATTTACTAATTATATATTTTTTGTTTTATTTATGCATTTTTCATTTTTACCCTCTTTTGAGGGAGTTGTCCTTTGTAACCCTAGGGGCATATTTTTTTTTTTTAAGTTTCTTTCATTTTGAGGCCTATATAAGGAGCCCTTGCAATTGTATTAGGATGATGGAGTTTTAGTAAAAAAAAATTGTTCTCCACTTTTGTTCCTTGGGAGGACTTTAGTGAGATCCATATGGGAGAGAATTGTGATACCCACTAGCCGTGGGATGGGTCCGGGCTCGTAGCATGAAGTCTCCTGGTGAAGGACAATGTATCACCAATCAGCCGCATGAAGCGTTCGGGCTCACGATTTTATCTTTCTTTCCCTGAACTCCTTTTATCCTTTTCCCTTGACCGTCGACCATACCCACTCCATAACTGTCGACCAAACTTCCCTCTTCCCATCCTCCACCCATCGGTCACTCCACCACCACATCGTAGCCGACAACCCCATCCCCTCCATTAAGCACATGTCCCCTTCCCCACAACCCTCCCCTTCCCCATCGAAATCCACACCTCCTCCATCTTCCCTTGGCTCCACCCATTCAAATCTTGCATTCAAAACCTTCAAATTTGAGTCCTTATTTTGAGAACAATTTAATTTAATATTCAAATAAATTTGAATTTTGAATTTGTTTCCTAAAATGAGAATCCCTGTTTTAGGAAAGTTCCTAAATTTAAGCTTATTTGAATTTTAAATAGGGTTGGAATTAAATTAATCCTTCCTAATTTAAAATTCTAATTCAAGCAAGCATTAATTTCCCTCTCTTAAACCCCTCCCCTCTTTGAAGCTGTCGACCCCTCATCCACAATTTTGAATTTCAAATTCAAATAGCATCTTGATTACTTTCCAAAATTATTCAATTGTTAATTTGGAAAGCTTCTAAATTGAATTCAAATAGATTTGAATTTCAAAAACCTTTCCGGATTAATAAATTCATTTTAGGAAGCCCCTCTAATCCTTCCAAATCTAAAATTATTTTCAGATTTAATTATCAATCACAATTAATGCTTCATTCACATTCATTAAACTTAGAAACCTCATCCCTCCCTCTCACTTGGCCGGCCTCTCTCTCCCCTCGATTCTAATGATTTCCTTCCTAATTAAAAGTCTCAATTAAGGAGATAATTAATTCATCTCTTCCCTCCCTTCTTTCTTGTTTGAATTTCAAATTCAAATCCATTAATTAAGGAAAATTTGAGATGGAATTATATATCTTAAATTTTTTATTAACCCCCACCCTGCGTTCTACATCAATCACCCCTTGAGTTAGGCTTCGTTTGGGGCGACTTTTTACTCCTTAAAGCAGCTTTTTAGTATAACAAATTTAATTTTTATACACAAATTTAATTTTTGTAATAAAAAACTGCTTTAAGAAGTACTAAAAAAATAGTCCCAAATGAAGTCTTAATAGATGGGGTGCATTAGTCCGTTAGGCGAGAAATTATTCTGTGCGGACCCCCAACACCGTCTAGAAACCAACCAGAAAGTGTCATGTCACCCCTTCACTCGGTACTGCGGCTCGGTATCGCTACCGGAGCATAATTTGATTGGTCTCCGGACGTGTTCTGCATCCGATCTCCGCATTAAATGATTTCTCCCATTAGGCACACGAGACCTCATGGCAAGGGATCAGTCATAGCTCTAGTTTCATGTAAAAAAATCTCAGAACCTCATCCATTCCCTGCTTAAATAACAATACTGGGGTTCAACTCTTTCCTCAAAACTGTCCATCTTCTCAGCCTAATTCTTTAACTAAACGATTCAGAAGTTTTTTGGGATTATTTTGCTACAATACAACCTACACTTCCGTAGCCGCACTGAGCTTTCGAAGTTCGTATAGACGAATGCTGCGTGTATGGTATCTTCTTAACAAGTTGAGTGTAACACTCCAGATAAAGAGTGCTACTCTCAGTCTAACCCATCAAGGTCAAATAAGCCTCAAATCATCTGCTTTATGCTTTATATATATTCATTGGAGTAAGATTTCGTTTATGGCGGCTTTCTTATTGTTTCTTAAACAGCTTTTTTATATAAAAATTTAAATTTTTGTACTAAAAGCTACTTTAAGAAACAGTAAGAAAACTATCTCAAACGAAATCTAAATATAGATCGGCATCTCAATAATGTAAATATGATGATCATAATATTACTATGCTAAGATTAGGATAATGAAACTAAAGAGCTCAAAGCATAATGTTTCCTCTTACAAAATATTCAAATGAAACATTAAACACATGTCACCATTAGAATATTCAAGAATGAACAATACTTAGTAACTCTGTAAGAATAGATATACAAATTATAGAGCCACTGCCCAATCAGCTGAAATTAATGCCTCAGATTCTCATCACTTAGGATTTTGCTATTAGAGGTGAGTAAATGCTATCTTTGACCTACAAGTTAAAAGCTACATAATCTCTCACAAAGACTATTATTAAACATAGAACAAAAGAGCAATCTAAAAAAAGTAGAACCTAATAGATAGAAAGAGTTTTATTAAGAGCTGAGAAGACTAGATGATGAACGCTTTAAAAACTTCTCAAAATGGATCTTGCATTTTTGGCTAAAAAAAGCTCACCAATTTTTCCACGCCATTGAAATGTAGTTAGAGTGGTATTTATAGGCAAAATGTGAAGCCTTAAACTGCCTCCAATGGCTCTATACAAATCCCAAAATTCCAATTAATACAAACTAGTTGCTATGCTCAAGTATTGGATGATCATATGTAAGATCAATTTTAAATTTCAAGGAATTTGCTTTAACTATACATATGATTGTAATAAAATCCGCATTGTGAGATGGTTGTAATAACACACCATAATGATTAAAGTTTCATTTGGGATGATTTTTTACTGATTTGTAAAGCTATCGTTGATAAAGTAATTATTTAAAATTGTCATAGAAACCAGCTTCGTAGCACAAAAGTTTCTTGAAACTAACAAAAAAAATAGTGGTCAAACAGAAATTATGATTACGGACAAAAAAACAAAGCAAAAAAAAAAGCTATCCCAATGATTAGTTTAAGACAATCGTTGGATAATCATATACACGATTCACAATCATATGATCAATCAACATTATAAGTATGCTGGGATCATATGTACAATCCAATAGTAAATCATATTTTAATATTTTGCAAAGTAATTTTCAAGTTTAAAATATAAACATACAATTCTGAACATATATTTTGATGTACTTAATAAAATTTTTTGCAAATTTAAATTATTATGTACATCATTCCTTGATCTTTGAAGTAAAAATAACTCAAACAATTTACAAAAACAACACACTAAACTACAACCACCTTGGACAGACCTTTGCACTTTAGTCTTCGTTAATGTTTATTTTGAGTCTATTCCTAAACGATCAGAGCTCCAAACTAGTCCAGTGAACATCATCATCTTAACCAAGGATCTAAATAAATTATAAAAATATTTAACAAATCATTAGAAAACACAACAAAATTTGTTACTGTGAATTACACCTAACTCACTTGGGTTTATCAGCTCAACATTAAAACATCAAAAAATATTTTAAAAAAATTAGTAGCTGCATGAGCCAAATATATGTTGGTCGGAAGAGCATTCCTCTTAGATAAAACTCAGTTCCCATCCACAATTCTCACCACCAAAAGGAAAATGAAATCGCAAAATATGTGAAACAGTACAGTAAAATAGCTCCAATAAAAAAAATGATAAAACCTCAAGTTGATCTAGTAGGTGATCAATCACATCTCATGATTTAGGCATCAGTTCGTAGATAGATCAAAAAGATCATGTTTGTTTCAACAGTTTGATTTTTTTCATGAAATTTGCTGATATGGAGATCATAAAGTTAAGATAGAGCAGGATGTCAAAAGGAGTCTAGAGGCAAATTCAAGGCTTCAAAAGTTGGATTCCCAAAACAAATTTGAAATTATAAGAAGATAAGGATACAACAAAATAATGAAGAATTTCAGTTTTTACTTTCTCTTTGAAATTTGTTTAGGAAGTAAATTAGACCAATATTTAATATGATTACCTATTTAAAGGCAGGATTTTTACAGAAGAATTCAATATAAAATTTCCTATTTCCTTTTGTATTTTCTCCTCCTCTTCTCCTTACTTAAAATAGCCACAGCCGCGCAAGGGGCCCAATCCTTGCCGGTCTGCTATGGCTGCCGCTACATTGCACCGAATTCTGCCACTGCTTTGTTGATTTTACAGCAAAACAGAACTGGATACAGCCACTAGCTGTTTTCCAGTGGACTGGGGAAAAAAAGAGAGGAAAAACAATCTAAAGAAAGGAAACATAAGGAAGAATCACGCAAGCAAAATATTAGAAAAGTTTATTGATGTAAAAAAAACTAATTCTTCATTGGAGTAATGCATGAAGCATGCGACGGTACAAAAATTTTCTTTTCAAGAGCATAATCACAAATTTCCAAGGACAAATACTTGAAACTTTGTTTCGCTCGGCATAGAAAACACTTAACTCAGTAAGAAAAATAAAAAACAAAAAATTTTGATGCGCAAGCAGCCATCCTTTCTAATCAAAGATCGCAACTTTCACTACTCAAATCAGTAAATTTACCTCAACCTCAATAAGCTTCAGCCGGTCACGGTACTCCTATCCCCCATCCTATTTATCACTGTAACGCTGCCGTCCTTCCTAGCTACTATCACAGAAGTTGTCATGCCCAAGAACATCCCGTGCTCCACAACACCGACAATCTTCAAAATCGCATCGCTAATCTCATCCAAATTACCCGTAATCCCCTTTTCAAAAAACAGATCGATAACATAATTCAAATTATCCGTCACAGATGGAGTCATTTCATCTCCAGAAGTGATCCTCAGCCTCAAATCGAACCCCGGAACCCCATCGAACAGCCGCCGGAGCTTCCCCATAGTGAAGCCACAGCAGAAAGGGATAACCTCAACAGGCACAGCTAGGCCGCTGCCGCCAAGTAAGTTGACCATCTTCGTCTCATCGACGATGACAACGAATCTCTTGCTAGCCCCCTCGATCATCTTCTCCCGAAGGAGGGATCCGCCACGGCCCTTAACCAGGTTGAGATGGCGATCGACCTCATCAGCACCGTCGATGGAGAGGTCCACGACTGGGTGACTATCTAGGTCAGAAAGGGGGATGCCAACTGCACGAGCATGAACCTCCGTTTTCTTTGAGGTCGGAATACCAACGATGTCGCGAAGGATGCCGCGGCGAATGAGGTCGCCTAGGCGGTCGAGTGCGTGGGCGGCGGTGGAGCCGGTGCCAAGGCCAATGACCATGCCGGATTCCACAAGATCAACGGCACGGTAGGCGGCGATGCGCTTAAGTTCGTCCTGGCTTAGTTCAGGAGCAGGGGCGGCGGAAGCGGTAAGCGGCATTTCCACTAGGCGGCAATGGGGGGAGGGTACCACGAGGTCTAGGGATGGCGAGCGGATGATGGGACCCCGCATTTTGCTTCCCATAAGGAGGAGGAGGTAAAGGCTTTCGGTGGCAGACAAAGATCGGCAGAAGATATCAGGGACGGGTGGTCGATATAAAAGGCGAGAGGGAATCGAGGGTTAGGGTTACGTGATCGACTGGTACTGTATTTTATTTTTTAAAAGTTTGACCAGCGACTTGATAGCGGATCAGGTGCGCTAAAATACAAATTGAACACCATAACTATAATTTCAAAAAAAAAAAAAACATGTTGATAACATGATAAGTTGATAACTATCATAAAATTTGTAGATAATTTTTTTTTTTCATGCATGTTCTCAATTGATTTTATTTTGTTTATTAGGCATCTCCAATTGAACTACAAATAATTGTTTGTTGTTCTTCCGTCGCTCCAACCAAGCGATAATTTTGACGCTATTTCATCGTGGATGAACAGTGTGACGTCAACATTGACTTCACACTATTCACCCACTATTTTTTTTAATTCGAAAATTAATTATTAATTTTAAAGATTCAAAGTTTAGAAAAAATTTTATTACTAATTAAGAAATAATAAATTAGAAGTATAGAAATCTATTTTTTTTAACATAATTAATTAATGTTGCGTCCAGGAGTATTCACGGTGGTAAAAAAATATAAAATTTAGCATCTTAGCATTGTAAAAAAATCCGGCACGCAATCAGATAAGAGAGAGGGTTTAGTATTTATGAGACACCAAGATTTTTATGTGGAAAATTCTTGAAAAAGGGGAAAAACCACGGGGTCTAGCCAGTTTTAATGGATCCATTATTATTTGTAGTTGATTACAATTGAGGCTCTTCCTTAGGGGGAAGGCCTTGGCTTGATGTACATTAAATGAAGTACATAATGAGAATGCAAAGAGTCACTGTTGACATGTTCGTTTAGTCGGAAGGACCGTAGTCAACAGGTGACGGAGGTCGGAAGGACTGTAGTCGGCGGGCGACGTAAGTTAGAAGGACCGTAGTCAGCAAGTGACGGAGGTCGGAATGACTGTAGTCGGTGGATGACGTAAGTCGGAAGGATCGTTGTCTGACGACGAAGGTCAGAAAGATGGCGTCAAGTAGAAATCTAGCAATGGACCGAAATCCAGCATCAGATAGATGTTCGGGGAAAGTTCGACAACAGGCAGAAGTCTGACGTCTGGTAAAAACTTGGCGACGAGTAGAGGTCTGATGTCGGGTAGAAGTCCGACGTCAGTTGGCGGTTGAGGAGAACTCCGACGTTATATGGTATTCGGGCAAAACTCCGGCGTCACTTGAAGTTCGGGTGAAACTCCGGTGTCACTTGAAGTTTGGACAGAAATACAGGGTCACTTGGAATTTGGGTGAAACTCCAGCGTCACTTGAAGGTTGGACAGAACTCTAGCGTCACTTGGAGTTCAGGTGAAACTCCGGCATCACTTGGAGGTTGGGCGGAATTCCGGTGTCACTTGGAGGTCAGACAGAATTCCGATGGTGGTCGAGGAGGAGTTTCTTCACTCCTATTCTTCTTCTCTTCTCCTCTTCTTTCTTGGTCCCCCTCTCAAGAGAAATGAGGGACTATTTATAGATTTATGAAGTGGCGTAACCCGTAAATAGGGGAGAGATCACGGGTAAATGGGGAGTCGTTAAATAGACGGCCGATATTGAATCCCTTGATCATGTACCATTCGTCAGACATTTGAAAGTCTTAATGATGTAAAAATTCAGCAATTTTGGGCTCGTTGGATTCGTCTCGTCGAGCCACTAGATTCGACTATAAGCATGTCATGTTTAAAAGTCATTTGGTAACTCAGTTTGTGGTTCAAACTTTCCAAGAATGCTTCAGGTCCTTGATTTGGACTAATTTGAACTCGGATTGAGTCGAATTTGATGTTGTTGGGTTCCTATTTCCGGACGATCAGTTCGACTATAAGTTTGCTGAAATCGGAGTTCAGATGATTCCAGATTTAATTTTTGAAGTTTCCAACTTGATTTTTGCCTCGAGATTTGTGTCCGATCAAGATAATTTTTTGAAGACATATCAATTAATTTAAGATAACATTAAGATACAAATCAAGATAAAATTCTCATACATAAAAAAGATATCGAGAAGTACAATACATAAAAAAATCAAAATATAGAATGCATTCGGATAACAAAAAATTAAAATAACAAGCAATGACAATCTAATAATTTAGAAGATTTGTATCAGCTCCACCATGATTACTGAGATATTGTCCAAATGAGTTTGAAGAAGGTGGTTGTTGTTATTCGAACCTCTTTTATAAAATTTGGGCTTGTTCAGCTTAGACAAATGCACGAACATCAGGATTATGTATAAAACTTAAGTCTTCAAATAATATTTTATTTTCTTCTTTGAGTTCTTTTAAATAGGGGTGTCAATTTCGGGTCACGAGTCGGGTTCGGGTCAAACCCGAAATTGACCGGGCACTATTCAAGTCAACCTGAACCCGACCCATTTTTGTAAATGGGTCAGTTTTGCAAACCCGAACTCGACCCGACCCGCTTTGGATTCGACAGCGGCACGCCGGGTCAAGCTTTGGGGTTTGGAAGCAGCAGCGGACAGCGAGATCACCAGACGCGCAACAGACTCGGCGAACTCGACCGTGGGACACACAGCGGACGTCAAACTCGACCGTGGGACACGTGGCGGACTCGACTGTAGGACTCAATCGCGGGATGCACGGCGGACTTGACCGCGGGAAGCGAGTTCACAGGACCGCACCTGCCACTGGATCGCGAGCAGTCGGGTCTGCTTGTGCCTACGGTTGGATCGCATCACACGTGGCACTCAGCAGTGAGTCGATGAATGCGAGCATAATGATGCGGGTAGAGCAGGCAGACTGGGCAGCCGGGTCATTTTCGGGTTCCCATGTCAACCCAAACCTGGCCTATTTTTTGAAACGGGTCAAATACCTGAACCCGAACCCGACCCGCTTCGGGTTTGGGTCAACCTGAACCCGAAATGTTTTGGTCGAGTTCGAGTCGGGTTTTCGGGTCGGGTCCAATATTGACACCCCTACATTTAAAGCATAGTTCTTAGTTTGAAGCTCCAAATTTTGTTGTCTCTACACGCTTGCTTTTTTAAATGCTCAATAGGTTGTTTGTTTCCATCTTCTAAAGTTTTAATAAATGTTGACATCTCTTCATCATTTTTTTTAGCTTGGCTTTCTTAACCCCAATCATTCATTCAGGTTAAGAGCCACGAACATTATATTCTCCATCATCTAAATTGAGATAAAATACAGAGAGTCTATGAGATTGTTATATACCAGAATCAGGGGTTAATTTCACTAACTCCGATGCAGCATATCCAAAGCTCAACATACGCTTGCCTAACACTAGATTGACCATATTGAAATTTCTCAAAATTTTTAATAATGTTCCACACATGCTCAAACTTCCAACCTGCTTTGAACTTTTCATCTTACGCAAATAATAGTTTAGCTTGATCTAACTATAAATCGATACACACAGTTATGATTACGTAAGTTGTGAAATAAAAAATATATATTTAGTAATAGACATGAATACTCACAATATCTTCATTTGAAGCAATACCAATATGTCTATTTTCAATCTATCAAATGCATGCATACATATTCCTTATTGCTTTCTCGATAATCTGAATACGAGACTGAACAGATCTTTTTGAATGCATCTCCTAACTTTGACTTTTGGAATTATTATACGCTTCTTCTATACGTAACCAAAAGTTATCCGATGACTCATATATACCCGCAATTGGGTCTTGAAAAAATTATATATATTTATTCTACATAAGAGCTTATCTTGCTTATGAGAACATGTCATTGGTTGGATCGACATATTTTCAGAGACTTAATGGATGTAGAATACTAGTTACGTGATATACTCCTCATCCCTATTTATATAACAATTCTGTTGGAATTCTTGACATCCTTCTTACTTTGCAATTTAATATTACTATGGATGTGACCATCCACTATAATGTGTCCTATGAGATTCTTACACATCTCAAGAAGCATTGACCGGATGTGACCAGTCACTATATTATATCCTATGAGATTCTCACATATCTCAAGAAATATGAGTCAGATGTGACCAATCACTGCATTGTATCCTATGAGATTCTCACACCTCTCAAGAGGTATGGACCAGATGTGACAAGTTACTGCATTATGTCCTATGAGATTAGCATACTTCTCAAGAGGCATGAATCGGATGTGACAAGTGATTGTATTATATCCTATGAGATTCTCACACCTCTCAAGAGGCATGGATCGAATGTGACTAGTGACTGTATTATGTCCTATAAGATTTTCACACCTCTCAAGAGGTATGGACTGAATGTGACTAGTCAATGCACTTCCCTTATAAATAGTAGATTTCCAAATCACCTTAACATTACATAATCAATATGCATAATACTTTTTCATTTTCTTCTTCCTCAGATGAAGAAGACACACTCCAAAAGATAAATAGTTTACAAGAAGAGGAATCAATGTTTTATTGTGTGATAACAAATAATAATTTGATGATCCAATTCCTGCTTACATAACCTATTAACCACGTCTCTATGGGAGGCTCGGTTATAGGTCGTGCTTTTATTAACCGTGATAGAGAAGCTATAGATCGTCAACTTTATCAAGATTACATTTCAAGTAACCAATATACAATAATATAATATTATGACAAAGATATCGAATGTCTCAAACATTATTTATATGTGTCCTTGGCGTAATAAAAGCACATGATATCTACTTCCACTAATAAATTGATCATGCCGGTAAGCTTGGTTTATTACCCCTCCAGAAAGTAATAGTTGTCCTTCGGATGTTGCATATGGATTACCCGTAGATGCTACATATGAATATATAAGAAGAGGTGAATCAATAATAGTCGAAAGTATAAAGAGATTTTATAGAGCAGTAGTCTAAATATTTTCAGAGTAATATTTAAGATCATCAATAATTAATGAAGTGGATAGACTTCTTAACATTAATGAATAACATGGTTTTCTAGGAATGTTGGCAGTTTAGATTATATGCACTGAAGTGGAAAAATTGTCCTACCTGGTGGGCTGGGTAATAATACGCCAGACGTACTGGATCACATATAATTATTCTGGATGTCATGACAGATTGCGATCTTTGGATATGACATGCTTACTTTGGTTTGCCTGACACTAATAATGATATAAACTTGTTGGAGTCTTCCCACGTATTCTCTAATCTCACTCAAGTTATAGCTTCTCCCTATCATTATGCCATTCAAGGAAAAAATCTAACATGGGTTATTATTTGGTTGATAATATATATAAAAAATGGTCAACCATTGTGCAAATAATTCAAGAACCGGTATGTAGAAAAGACGTGGAATATGCTTTTGGAACTTTCTAATATCGTTTCACAATTGTGGCAAGACCTGTATATTTTTGAAGCAAAAATGTACTATATGATATAATGACTACATGCATAATTTTGCATAACATAATAATCAAAGATGAACAAAATCTCACTAGACCAGGTTAAGTTGTGAGAGAAGCGCCACCCCCGAAGGTTGAAAATGTTTTGGATGAAATATTCAGTTTTAGGAATTTATCGCTCGCCACATTGCACTGTGAAATGCATTAATTGATCATTTGTGGGATTAATATACTAATTCTAATATTTAGTTGCCTTATATTTTTCTCATTCCTAGTTATGTGTTCTAATGTAATTTTCTATTTATTAATTAAATATTTATTTATTTATGACATATTAATATTCCAAGTTATGTTATGAAGCAAATAATTATAATAGATTTAATTCAAAAATTCAATAAATAAAATTTATGATTAAAACTATATAAAATGAAGTATGAGAAATAATATACTAGGAATATTTTTTGTGTTAGAAAATGGAGTTCGGTTGGAGACAAGTTACTGCATTATAAAGTGGAAAATGAGTTTTTCATTTGGAGATGCCCTTAAGAGGAGATTTCCTTCTATGAATTCAAGGTGAAAGTAATTATCTCTTAAGTATGTTATTTAATTTTAGAAGTTACATGACTTTTTTTAATTAATATTATAAAATTTATTGATGTCAAGGTTAATCATAGTTATCTAATTCTTTAATAGTTAGTTTTTCAGTTAATCCTTTAAGCCTATCAAGGAATTTTTTAGTATGGTGGATTTGAATTTTCCTCATCATCCATCTTGAATTGGTGGAGACAGTTATCCAAAGTGGGATTTTTTAGCTCAACAACTAAGAAGGAGAGCTTGCTGATTAAGCAAAGATAGAAATTCGATAGCTAAGATTGAGATGTGAATTTAACCCAAATGCTAAGAATAAAGCTATCATCCAAAGCTTGAGAGTGAAGTTATCGGTCAAAGGTCTATGAGGGACTTATTGATAATTAAGGTGTCGAGCCGTTATGTAATACCCACTGCTACAGTGTTCAGTTCATTTGTATTGACTAGAATTGAAAATTAGTAAGAGCTATAAGTTTATTTAAGTTGTAGTAACCCAAAATTCTTAAAATGACTTTATTTGAAAAATGAAAATCTAGATTTAGCATGAAGCATTGTGTCGTTGTGCGGACAAGCATAGTGGTGCTAGGAATTGTTGTTGCCACATTGCAATCATTGTTCTATAGAAACTCTGGAATCTGCATGCAGCACAGTGGTGCTGCGCACTGAACCAAGTTTTTAACATTTTTAATATTAAATATTCATCATCATGCCCACACTTCCTCACCCACTTCCCTCAGCTTTTCATGGAAGAAGAGAGAAGAAAGGGAGAGAGGGGACGAGATATAGAGGAGAGAAGGTTGATCAGGGCATTTTGATCCTTTGGTTATGTTCTAAGATTTCTTATGATCGAGGTAGGTAACACGAAAATGTTTCCATGAGTTTCTACATAGCTTTGCCATAATGTTTCCATGTTCGACCTTAATCTGACTTCCATCTTGATCATTAGGCCATTAGAAAAACTGAAATTTCCTACAAATTTTTATTAGATTTTCACTGATGATAAAGGACACTGAATTGTCAGCCATTGCTGCACAGCTTGATTTTCTTTAATTGTCATCAAAGTAAAAAAAAAAAAAACATCACAATTTCACATTTGAAAATTAAACTTTCTATAAAAAAATAAATAATAAAAAAATGACAAACTTCTATAGTGAAAATTTTGACAAAATAAAAGTATGCGCTTGTGATGATGTGAAGGTTTATACACTAAAAAATCTAGAAAATATGACATAATTGAGGAAGTAAAACTTAGTAAATATTATAAAAAATTAACTGAGGGCAAGAAAATTAAGATGCCAAATAAATTGCCAATATTTAACTTGAGGGAGTCCCCTTCATTATGGGTGTCAATAATTGATCTGACTACTCATTAAACTTAAAATGGGTTAAGTTCGGGTTGACTTGCAAACCCATTTTTTATTCAAAGATTATCCATTTAATATATTTTTCTTAATTTTTTTTTACATGTGGGTATAATCTTATTATTTTTATCAAATATTCTAAATTTTATAGTTAATAAGTTCTATTTTTTAAAAAACCAAGATGGATTAACATGTTGGGTTTAGGTCATTTGGGTTGCTTGCAGTTTGAATTTAAGTTTTTTACCTGTTTATTAAATGGGTTGGATTCGGATTGATTAGATTCGAGTCAGATCAATTTCGAGTCAGACCCATACCCGACATATCAAACTATTTTAACACCCCTAACGTTCATCATCACCCCTTCATAGCCATATTGAGGACTCACCACGTCACTAATTTCCATCTCTCTCAGGTCTACATAGTTAATTTTGTAGGGAAGAAAAACATAGTTTAGAAGGAAGAGTCGTGATTTTTCCCTTATCTCTAAAGTCTAGTTTTAACTGAAGTCTGGAAGGGTGGTGCATGGACTAGCTGAAAGAAGGTAGCCGAGAGCCTCTTGGAGGAAGAGAGATGGAGAAGACATAGAAAGAGGAAAAGAATAAATGTAATTCTATATGTCCCAAAGAGAGTGCAAAGGCATGTATATATAGATGTACAATGGTAAAGTAGTAAATAAGAATGCCACATCATACATGACGTGTAATGTTTGCTAATAGCCTCCCTCAAATTAATCATTCGATGGTTGAATGGTTAATTTGCGACGAAGTTTGTTAAAGCAAATGGGAGAGAATGCTTTAGTCAAAATGTCGGCGATCTGGTCCTTTGAAGAAATATGTGTGAGGGAAATGTCGCCGGAACTCATATGTTGACGGATGAAGTGCTAATCGATATCGATGTGTTTTGTTCTAGCATGGAAGACGAGATTTTTTTCAAGTGTGATGGCCGATATGTTGTCGTAGTGGATGGTTATTGGAGAGGTTTGTGTGATATGAAGTTATGCAACTAGGCGACGAAGCTATATGACATCTGAGGTAGCTGTAGATAGGGATCTGTATTCAGCTTCTATAGATGATTTTACAACAGTTACTTGCTTCTTGACCGACCAGGAAGATATTGGGACCCAAGAATGTGCAGAAATCATATATAGACTTCCGATATGTTGCGTCTGATGCCCAATCAGCATCGGTGTATGTCAAGAGTTGTAAGTCCCTAATGGTTATTGGTAGACCGAAGGATAGAGTGCCTTTTGATGTAGCGTAGTAGACGTTTGAGAGATTGAAAGTCTTGTAAGGTAGGTTATTTCATATGGTGACATATTAGGTTGGAAGAAAACGCAATGTCCGATCGAGTAATTGAGAGGCATTTGAGTGATCTGATGAGTCTATGATAAAGTGTAGGGTCTTGGAATAATTGATTGTTACTGAATTTTTGGTTTGATTTAGGAGTGATGGGTGTAGGTGCAGGCTTGCAATCAGTGAATCTGGCATCATGGAGTATTTTGGTCGCGTAGTGTTGTTGTGTGAGAAAGAAGCCGGAGGAATTTTGAAAAACTTGTATACCTAGAAAGAGTGAGATCTGGCCAAGCTGCTTGAGTGCAAATTGAGAGTGTAATTGCTTGAGAAGTGACTAAATGGTGGTGGGGCATTTCATGTGATAAGAATACCATGCACGTAGATTAGTATATAAATATGAGTATAATTTCGATGAAGTATAAGTAGTGAGGGGTCAGAGCGATTGAACCCGAATCCACAAGATTGTGGAAAGCTGGTGAGCTTTTGGAACCATTGTTGAGGTGCCTGTTTGAGCCTGTATAAGAATTTATGTAATTTGCAAACTGAGTTTGGAAGATGAGGATCCACGAAGCCTGGAGGTTGGCACTTGCTTATTTCATCCGGAAGATCACTGTGCAGGAATGCATTGGAGACGTCTAGTTGAAGAATAGGCCATTGTCGATGAATAGCAAGACTAAGAAGAATACGGATAGTTGGCATGTTTGCAACTGGGCATAAAGTTTCATTATTATTCACACCAAATTTTTGATTGTAGCCTTGAGCAACGAAATGAGCTTTGTAGCATTCCACTTGACCAGTAGGAAGCATTTTAGTTTTAAATGTCCATTTGCAGCCGAGGACAGGTTTGTTCGGTGGAGCAGGCACAAGTGACCAGGTCCATTGTTTTTGAAGAGCGTTAAATTCTCCCTACATGGTAGCATGCCAGTGTTCGAATTTAGCTACTTGTGAGTACGTGGTCGTCTGGATTGAGGATGACTGGTGCTTAGAAGAGTACAGATTCTTTTGGTTTGGAAATACCATATTTTAGTCTTGTTTGCATAGGATGATTTAGACGAGGAAATAGAGGTAATGGGGAAGTGTGCGAAGTTGAAGAGAAAGGCATGTGACAAGTGCTTGACGCAGGTGTGGGAGAGAGAGTGGATGTGCTGGACTCAAGGCCCGGGTTAGGAAGAGGGATATTAGGTGATGAACGATTCAATGTGGAAGAGTTTGAAGCAACATATGTTCGAATTAAAAGAAGAGGGGAGGTGGGGTTGTAATGTAATAGTGGTGGAGTTGTAGATATAAAGGTAGGAGCTTTATAGGGAAAAATGTGTTCGTGAAATACGACATGCCTATAAATATGGATCTTGCTAGAGGTTAAGTTGGAACATTTGTATCCTTTGTGAAGAGAGGAGTAGCCTATTAAGATGCATTCTTGAGATCTAGGTGAGAACTTGTTGGAAGTGTAGGGTTGTAACCAAGGAAAGCAAAGGCAGTTGAATATGAGTAGGTGAGAACATGTAAGAGATTTTCCATGAAGGCATTGATATGGAATTTGGAGAGAGATAGGTTTGGATGGAAGTCTACTGATGAGGTAGTTAGCCGTTGATAGGGCTTTGGCCCAAAATATGTTGGGAAGATTGGATGTGTGTAGAAGTGTGTGAGTAAGATCGAGGAGATGCATGTGCTTGCGCTCGACTAAACCATTTTGTTCAGGAGTGTTATGACAGATGAGTTGATGACTTATTCCATTTTCTTGGAGAAATAGTTTGAAGGCATTGCTCATAAATTCACCATCACCATTGGAACGAAATATTTTAGGGATGGAGTGAGGTTGAATTTAAACAAGATTGCAAAATATTTTGAATTTTGTAGATGTCTCTTGTTTTGAATGCATTAAATATAACCATGAGAAACAAGTAAAATCATCAATAAATACGACATAGTATCTAAATCCATTTAACGATTGTTGTGGGGTCGACCCCCAGACATATGAGTGGATGAGATCAAATGGGGAGGATGACACATAAATGCTTTTATTGAATGATATTTTATGGCTTTTGGCCACATTACAAGATATGTTGACCTCGTTTTTCGCTCAAGTGCCATCGAGTGCATTCGATCGATGCGACTAGACCTCGCTGAGCCCAATTCAAACTCGAGTCGATCCGAATTGATGTTAATTAGACTCGACCCTATTCATTCAAGCCCGAGTCGTTTATCTTGACCGATCTGAGCTCGATTTGATCCAAATCCATTTCAATTTGAGTTTAATTTGATTTGATCAACTTGATTGAGCCTAATCCTAATTCTAGATCAAGCCAATTTGAATCAAACCTAGCTCAATTCAAACTAAGACAACTCCAATCAGCTTTTTAGTGAATTCAAATGTGGTGACTGATCAAGAAATGCAATTGACGGCTTTGATTTGATCAAATTTCCAAACCTGTCGCGGTCTGATCTCTCAGTCGCACGAGCCCTCGAATGAGAGATCGGTTCGAGCGACTTTTGGTGTGAGCAGAATGTCGCAGCGCCATTTTGAGCTTTCAGAGCAGGGCAGAACGTCGGAAGACGTTAGAAGGCTTGGAGGAAGCCTTCCTCGTTTGGGGGGGGCATTCTCTCCCTCTCGTTTTCGGAGACCCGACCTCCCTCTCTGGCGCCGAGCACTCCCTCTCCGTTTCTCCTCTGTTCGGACCAAGCTAGGAAGCCCGACGCCGACCTCCCTGCCTCCTTTGTTCGTGGACGCCGACCGAAGCCAAGGAGAAGCCGTGGGTTGCCTCTTCCTTCTAAGGCCGAAGCCCGTACGACCCTAGCCAAGGCTGAACCCCTTCGGCGAACCCATCCCGACGCTAGCCCTAACCGACCCGTGTCTCCAGTCAAGGCCGAACGCCTCGTCGCCAGCTCTAGCCACCCGAAGCCCATACCCCTCTCCTCCTCCAGCTTTTGGCTTCGCATAGCCCGTCTCCCACGACCTCTCCGTTCTCCTCGCTTCCTCTCGCCGAATCAGTCCCAAGGAGGAGACCGAAATCTCCTCTCTATCTTCAGCTCTCGGTTTTGGACTCCAAGACCGAGCCCGACACCCCCCCCAGCAAGGTCAGACGCCGGATCTGCCGGCCTCCTTTGGGTGATTTTCTCCTCCTCTAGGGCAGGTAACTTTTCTTTTCCTTTCCTTTTCCTTCTTCTTCTTCATTTCTTTCTTCCCTCTACAGATGTCTTCTTCTCCTTCTACCCTTCTCTCATCTTTTGCGTCTTCTCCTTTTTTTAACAAAATCTGAGAATGGAATTCTCTGTACTCCTTTTTATGTGAATGCCTTAAGTATTGCATCCTAAAGGGTAATAGAACCTGAGTTCCTTACAAAATCCGAAATTGAGTATTCTCTTGGTTTTCTTCTCCGTATGTGTACATGGGAGTTTTCTATATTGAGTTGATTATGTGGTTCATGAAAGGTTGTGTGGGCTATTTATATGATTGCAATCAGTAAGTGTAAAATCATGGTGTTCATGCTGGATGGTTTCATGAGGGTTTATAATTATTGCATGTCACATGTTTGAAGAAATGCTACTATAAGAGAGTTGGGATGCTTTGATTAGATAGAGGTTCTGTTTTGGTTGTAACTCATAACTTGTAGTTGTACAAGTGTTTTGTAGACATGAATTGTCTCATTAAAGAGATTTTGATGTCATTTGAGTTTTCTTTTTCTTCTTTTAAATATATGCCTATTGTCTTCCACCTCTTGCTTTCACTGTAATAGAAGTATCCTTCGTTTGATGTGATATAAGAGTTCATATGATTGGAAGCGTTAAGTACTTATGTTGGGATCCAATCTTTATATGGTGCAAAAGATTTCAAGCTAATTATAGTTATTGGAGTTTGTCCTTTATGGTGATGGAATGATAGTTTAGAGAAAATCTAAGATCTCTAAACATTCATATGGGTCAATCGGTAGAACTAAAACTCTTTCCTAGTCTTGAATATTTACGAATATCTAAACTTTCCATATTGTGATTGATGGCATACCTCATATATTTTGGAATCTCATGCATGAGATGAAGATTTATCACCCTATGGGTTTTGGCATTGGTATATACATGTTGCTTTTTAAATATTGAGATTGGTTGCTCCATGTCTTTAAGATATTGTTGACGGTTTATATGTGAGGTTCTCTTGTTTTAAGTGCGAATGAGGCTTTCATGATGTATAAGGCATTACACTTTTGGTCCTATTAATTCCTAGTGAATGCTTCTACTTTTTATGTGGAACTTTATGATATTTTTGCAAAGTTGACATAAGATATCACGTGTTGATCTCTATGGTTTGAGAGTGAACTATGGGTTCAAGAAAATAGTACTTGAAGCATGTTGTGCAAGACAATATTTTGGATGGGAATGGTGGCAAATTCTAAGAGTTCATTTTGAGCTTCTACCAAGGTATGCACATGAGATGCTTATAGTAATGCTTACTGAAGAATGGTTAATTTGTTTATGCTTCGTCTTATTTATATCTTTCTCTTGCAAATGTGGAAACTCCAATAGAAGGAAAAGGCATGTGTTCTAAACATATTCCTCTTGCAAGTGAATAATAAATACCTTGCTTCATGATAAAGTGTGGTGGTTGGAGCTATATGTTTCTTCCCTTAAGAAAATTTCCAATGCTTGGCAACATAAATTTGTGTCTAAGTCTTCCATTGTTTGCTAGGGTAGTTGTTTGTTGTTTATGACAGTATGGCATTTGGGTTAGTTTTTGTGAAGAATATTGGAAAGCAGGTTCTATAAAGAAGCATGAATTGATTTTCCTTTAGTTGTCTTGACTTGATATGGAATGTCGTGTTGAACATATGCTTTACATCACAACTATTGCATGTCAAGAGATGTCACAAGTTTTGTTCAAAAAAGCAAAGTATTTATAAATTATGTGTGTGTTTTATCCCCTTCATGCTCCAAGTGAGCCTAGGATTTGTAAAAAAAACCTTAGAGATATTTGATAATTTATGGAGGTGGAGATTAGAAGTTTGTTGGAAAATAGCTATATTTCTTATGGCTTCAATCCATGCTCCCATGTCATAAAGCTAGGTTATATTATGATGATATCATGCTCTTTTTCCTTGATCTTAGAGAACAAAACAATGACACAAGATTTCATTTCTCTTTTTCTAAGTACATTTGGCATAGGTGCTAAGTTTGGAAAGTCTTGTGCTATGCAATTATATTCTTATTCGTTCATGTTTGGCATAAAGAGGAGGGAAGGTTGAAAGATTATATTGGTAGTTTCTATGGTTTCTCTCACGAAAGCATGTATCCCCCTTACTTGCAATTTCATTCATCTTTTTGATGTCATGTAAGCATTTGTCTACTTTCATGTTTAGAGAAGTTTGAACCTATAGTTATTTCTCAATATCTCATATATGATTGGCAATGATGGTCCATGTATTTATGATTTCTATAAAGTTTGTTTTGGCAAGATTGAATGGTTTTTTTTTTTACTTGTAGTTCTTAGTTGGAAGGATAAAAATGCTTTGGAAAGTTTTAAGAACTATTTTGCCTTGTAGAGTTTTGTGAATGTCTTTTTTTTTTTTTTTGGAAAGTTTTAGGAAGTGCTTGATAGTAAAAGAGTTTATGGATGTCTTTATGATTAAAAGTTTTTTTTTGCGAATTGTTTTACATCGAGAGGCTTTATCGAAAGTTTTGCGAATGTTTTATGATAAGGGCTCTACAATGAGGGGTTTTTATAAAACTTTCTCGTTGGAAAGCTTTAGTTTTTTTATACCCCACTCCAAATGAAAGGAGGCACTTGATTATAGGTTGTTGGGTAGGATTTTGTGTCAAAGGGGGATTTTGGAAAAGGAATTTTTGTAGGGTTTATTTTTGTGTTAAAAAAAAAAAAGGGGAGAAAAGATTTGGTAGATAACTTTTGGGAATGATTAGTGCTTTATCATGTGAGTTAGGTTCTCTTAGTAGTCCCTTCTAAAAAAAAAATAAGTGTTTGGATTTGAAACTTTAGGAGCTTTATGTTAGAGATCCTTATGTCTTTTTGTAAGTTTCTTTGATTAATCCTTTTTTTATTGGAATTTTCTTCCTTTAGTGTTAGCCTCTAAAGATGGAAAAGAATTTTTGGATGAGTCTAATTTTAAGTTTAACTTTAGCGGCTTGTTTCCTTTAGTTGCTTAAGGCTCTGTTTGTAGGGTGTTGTAGGTAGAGGTCTTAAACATATCAAGTGCCTCGTTTGGATCGTGGGAACATTAAAGGGCATTGTTGATGTTGCTTTAGGATACACTTGACTTCAGAGAAGTGTGTCCAAAACAACAATGCCTACATTCCTTTTATTTCTAATTTTTATTCTTTTCTTTTTACTGCTTTGCTACTTAGTATAGTGCTTTTATCTATAGATCCTTAAGTTTATTGATACACGTGTGAAAATCCTAAGGGTTAGAAAAACAAAACTTCATTTCGTTTCCTACAACTTTAGTGACACTTAAGAACAGAAATTAAGGATCGGTCTTAGATAACTTAGACTTAGGGTGCATGCTCCCTGTAGGGTAGAGACATCAAAACTAAATTTAGCGACACGTCTTCCTAGGTTTAGCCTTTTCTTTCTTTAATCCATTAATAATCAACCAACAATTTATAACCTAACTCTTAAAATGTGTTAAAATCTTTAATTCTTAATCAAGTTATTATTAATATTTATAATTATTAAACTTCAAACCTAAGACATAAATCTAAACCAAGCTTAACAAATCTAATAATAAATACCTAATCAATCTAAAGTTTAAAAGCTGTAGACAAAAATTAGGAGATCAAATATGAAACTAAAATTCATTAGGATTAAAATACTCTTAAAGATCAAACCTTAGATTAACCTTATAAAATCAATCAACAAACCCCTTAATACATAACAACCATTCCAAAGATGAAGTTTATTGGATGGACTACTCCGGGCTGCGGGGCTAAGTGTCCTAAGGAGGCCTGGTTCCTCGAGCCTGGTGGCACAACGCCACGAATGGATTCAGTGGAATGGCAGAACTGTAAAATTAATCTCTTAATTGGTTTAAGTCGAATCGTAAGTGATAATAAATTGCCTAATCTATATTTCTTTTCTAATTTACAACCAACTTAATAATTCAACAAAAATTGGTTGCCACTGGGTAACCCAGGCCTACGAGGCTATTAAGTTAGCCCCAAGGAGGGTGAAATAAACCTCACGGCCTCGGTGTGAAACAAAGGTGGTAATCAATCAAACACTAAAAATAAAATTCTAAAATCAATCCTAAAATATTAATATTTGAACTTCAATCAAAATCTCCCTTTGGCCTTTAACAAATTGAATGCAAATAATTTCAACTAAATTACCCTACATAGGATCTATCAAAAACTGCACAGCCTACACACACCTTAGACTGATTTGATTAGGACACTACTTCTAGTCCTAGGTTAGGCTTACATTTTCTTTTGCTATTCAGTATTTACTACCTATATGTGTTCTATAAATGCAATTCTTACATTTTCTGCCAGTTATATTTTCTTACTTGCATTTCTTTTCTGAACGGCATCTACGCTTATATATATGTTTTCTTTTGTCTTACTTTGCGAGGTACATCCGGTGTTGCATTGTCAATGATCAAGCGGCGTCAATTGCTTATAAGCTTTTAAGTGGCAGCGCCACAGCAGGTACATTGGGTCTTGCACGATCAGGGATCAATGAACCATTTACTTGCTTGGAGCTATTAAGTGGCTGCGCCACGGTCGGGTATGACTTCTGCAACTTAAACTCTTAATTACATATCGGAACTGCTACACTCCACACACATATTGTTGATAGGTATTCTAGTATGTTTAGGTAGTCAGCCATAGGTTAGTGCACTGACGAAGCTTTGGCCCTATAGGTCAAAGCTTTTCCCTCTTCTGTGAGCCCTAGAGACCATTAGGGTCATTTAGGCCTGTAGAGTAGGCCACCTATTATGCCGGTTGGCATCGTTGTTTTCCCACACGAAGTGGGCATCGTTGGTTTTCTGCTAGGATTCTGGCCCTTTCCGGTTTTGGGTACGATACCCCCCTCCCCTTTTCTTTTTTTTCTGTGAGCCTTAGAGACCATTAGGGTCATTTAGGCCTGTCGAGTAGGCCACCTATTCATGCCATTGGGCATCGCTGTTTTCCCACACGAAGTGGGCATGATGATTGATGATTTTCTGTGCGGGTATCTTGCCTGAAGGATACCCTTAGGGTGTGTTTATTTATTTTTTTCTGTACTTTGGATGTCATGCATACATCTGTTCTTACACACTTTTCTCCACAACGCACTTTACATACATACGTTGCATTAGTGGACCTAAGGATCTTTCTTACTCATGCATTTGTTTCATGCATCATACGACGCTAGATATACTCCTCTGCATATTACAGAGTTTCAAATCCTTGCTTCTTTAGGATAGAGCCCTCCCATCTTGCATACATATTGGACGGTTGGTTGTGCCTAGGATTTTAGCTGGCTTCCTTTTTCAGGTAAGGAATAAGTCCAGATTGCATTAGCTAGGTCGTAGATGCTAGTGTTGTGTGTACAACACTAGCATCTCTTATAGATTTAGGATCTAAAGGTGAGGGGTACGAGTGTACCCCAACACACCTTATTGGTGGGTAAGCTCTCCATCCTTTCGGAGGCTATAAACCCTACCCATCTGCGTCACACGGATGACGCCACCTCCTTCATTCTCTCGTGCATGTCTGATCGCGTGTCTTCTCTCTTTTTCTCCAGTTTTCTCTTCTTCGAGCCGACCGGATGTTGAATGAACCGTGTGTGATTGATTAAGTCAATTTGGGACCTTCTTCCTCTTTGATTAGGAAAGCCTAGAAAATCCCCTTGCACTAAACCCATTGGAGAAGATAATCTAACATCCTTAATCGAGAGTTTTCCTAAGTCAAGGCTTAGGATGTAATTAACTACGGGGGCTTGCGCCCGTAGGAAACCGATCCCCACAATCAAATAAACCCTATTCGATGCTGATGTATTAAATAGGGGAAATCTCGTGAACTTTTGGGTTATAGATATTATTATCCATCGAGGTTGGTAGGTGAAAGCCGCTATCCTCCATGGCTAATCGTATCTATAACTCCATCTGCTCTTCCATCGGCCTGCTTGTGTCGATTGTAAAGGTCTACGACCATTTTGTCCTACGGGACAGTGTGATCGTACTCTTTGCATTCGAACCACACGAGCGGAAACCTTTCGGAGACCCACAAGATATACACAAAAAAAAAAAGAAGATACATTGTTAAGTTCATGAATTCTTTGAGCAAGAATTGAGAGGAGACGATTATGCGGATGTCCGAAGAGAGCATGTAGAGTTGTGTGAATGTGGTATTGGCTTGAAGAGCTATAGGAGAGGTGTCTGGAGACAACCAGATCTTATAAAGCCTGTTATGAAGATGCCCACGAAGAAGCAGTCGATGGTCCTAAAGATCCTTAATTTTGAATTCGTTAGCACCAAAACATATTGAAACAGAATCATCAGACGTTAGTTAGAAACATATAAAATATTATGTGTTAGAGAGGGGACGTGAAGGAGATTACACATGCGAAGCTTATAAGGTGTGTCAGGTAGTGGAAGAAGACCCTGACCGGAGTTGTGGATAGGTAACGAAGACCCATTTGCAATAGATACCATGTCGGGTCCATGATAAGTGGCAAAATGATGAAGATTGTTGTTGTCCGGAGTTATGTGGGTGGATGCGCCAAAGTCTAGGATCCAATCTTGAGTTGTCGTGGGGGAAAGTTGAGCAAGTAGAGCTCGGGGCGATCTAGATGTGGTAGGAGCGTACTTAAAATTGCATTGGTACCAGCAATTGAGAGCGATGTGACCAAATTTTTCCGCAAATTTGATAGATTGGTCGGGCTGAAGTAGGAGAGGCGGACGGTGCATATTGAGTGTTTGACGAGTTTGGCATGGTTGGTGAGTTCTTATTTTTGAAGAACTATTTATGGCTTCGTCCACGCGATTTATTGTAGGAGGACGCATAGAGAGCAGTAGCGCCGAAGCCGAGGAGTTTTCTTTAAGAATTTCTTGTTGAATATTGATCTTTTCACTACAAAGGAGGGAGTAGAGAGTATCAAGATTGATGGGAAGAAGAGATGTGCGAATGGCAGTCTTGAAGGAGTTGTAGGTTGATGGAAGTCATTGAGAATGTAAAGAACGATGTCTTCCAGATAAATTTTGGATCCGAAGGCAGCGATATTGTCGACGATTGTTTTTATTTGAGCAAGATATATTTTCATGGTTAAATATTTCATTTGGATGTGATGGATTTCATTCTTGAGTTGGATGACTCGATAATGACTTGTGGGTTGAAGATGGCTTTCAAGAACCGTCTAAACTTCTTGAGCGAAGTTTGAAGAGATGACATAGAGAAGAATTGATTGTGAGATTGTTGAAAACAAAGCTGAGATTAGTTTGTTGTCCACAAGATGTCATCTATTGTAGTCTAGAGTTGTGACGTTTGCGGGCATGGGAGTAGTGAATGTATATATAGATGTACAATTATAAAGTAGTAAATAAGAATAACACATACATGACATGTAAGGCTCGCTAACACTAGCCAAATGTCTCGTTGTCTACGAGTGTTGCTGCCGCTGGTGACGAGCAATTGCCAATCAAATAGCTTGGCTCACCGAACTTGTTCATGCCAATTTATGGGGCCATTCCAATCTTTTTTTTTTTTTTTGCCTTAGAATTACTTGTTAATATCCCATACTCAATTTTGAAACTTTTGATTTCTAATGGGATTCTTAGATATAGTTTTGAGAAATATATGAGCATTTGAAGTCAAATTTCTTCATAATTTGTGCCGTAAATGACTTGTTAACTTCACATAAATGTGAAATTATGATTACTAGCAATATTTAATTAGTAAAAAGAAGGAATGTCCATGTTAATTGGTGCCAATGCCAGCAATCAGGGCGGAGCCAGTATTTTTTTTTTATGTGGTGAATAAATTATTGAATTAAAAAATAAATCCTTAACCTTTTCATCCGGACTTAGGACCAATATTGACGGTTTATTTTTTTTTTAATCGTTATACTAATTATAAAAAGATAGAACATATGATAAAAGAAAAATAAACCATACAATTGAGAATATTAAATTTTGATAGTATTCTTACATATTATCTATAATTTCTCCCGTCAAATCTTTATTTTTTGAAATCATTATACAATCATTTCATTGTCAATATTATTAGATATATCTTTTTCAATATAGGTAAATAAACAGTTGTTCATCTAGTAAGATACATGTCAATGTTGACCTCGTTTTCGCTCGCATTCTTCTCGGGCATGTTCAATTAATTTAATCGAGCTTGAGCCCAATTTGCATTTGAGACGATTTGAGTTGAGTCAAATTGGAGCCCATAATATTCGATTAAGCTCGATTGATGCCCATAAGCCTCTTTGAATGCAAATTGACTCAAATCGCGGTCGATTTGAGTTTATTCTACCAAATTAATCTAATCAAATCGAATTAAACTCAAATTGGAGCTTAATTACTTTAAGATTAAGCTCAATTTGACCCAAATCAGCCCAATTACGTTAGAGGAGAAAACTAAAAGAGCCGAAGGCCTATGGGGACTCCTCCATTCGCATTCCAGCTCTCATTCTCCCTACTCTTCCTATTCGCACACTCTCCAGGACTTCCGCCCCCTCCCGCCCTTCTCTTGTTCGCACAACCAGGAGGAGCCGAAGCTCCCTCGTCGACTTGCTCTAGCCGACTCCCTTCTCCTTTGGCAATGTAATTTCTTCTCCCTACCTCTCTTCTTCTTCTTCTCCTTCTTTATTGTTCTTTCATTCTCTTTTCACATCTTTCTCCTTCTTCTTCTATATTCTCTTCTTCATCTTTCCTTACTTATTTCTTCTTCATTATGTAAGAAGTTATGGCAATAACACTTGTTTCTCCACTCCAAGTAACACTTTATGTGTTTTTCTTGTGAAAAATGAATAGTTGATATATTAAATTTGCACTTGTTTATTACTCATTCCATGTGATTCAAGATTTTATATATAGGTTTTGAAAAATTATGAGAAGCCATGATCATTCTTTACTTGAAAAAAAAGGATGCATGCAAGGTGTTTGATTAAATGCTTTGAAGAGATCAATTTTCTAGTTTTATCTATGCTTAACCCCAATATTAAATATATATGTATATATACACAAGTATATTTGAATAGATATGTCCTCTCATTATTTCTTCATATATATATATACTCCTTTTTTTAATTAGAATAAAAAATAGTGATTTTGAATGCATGTTCTACTATATACTCATATTTGTATATGATATTAAACTTTATATTGTATATTATACTCTTGAGCAAGTCGGAAAACTTAAGTTAAATGTTTAATGTTAAATCTATAGATATGCTTTGATTCTGAATGTTCATATTAAAAATATATATTTAGGAGAATGTAGTGCACATGAAATTCAATAATATGAGAATTGTTGAGTTTCTTCTTGAAAACGACGAAAAGATGAATGGTTGTTTTTGCCAATGTTGATTTACATTTTGTTATGTTTTCTTCATCATTGATTGGGATAAGATACTTGAAATTAATGAACTCTCAAATAAGTTATTAGAACCTTTTTTTTTATAATTTAGCCATAAGATGGCATGGTTATTCTTCATTAGAGTGAGATATTGTATTTCGTTAATAGCACTTGTTGAAATATTTGTACATTCTCATAATTTATGATTAGTTAAAATAAGCTTACATTTGGTTTTATATCTAAATTGCTTCATCAATGTAGTTTGAAAGGTTCTTGCATGTATTTGTAACTCAATTACCTTGCTAGCGAGCATTCCGTTAGTTGTGATTACATGCATGTTTTGTTTATGATCAACATATGTTGCAAAGTGGGAATAGGAAAACAATTTTCATGTGTGAATATCAAATTTCCCTACATGTATATAAATGTTTGTATAATTTGGGAAGAGATAAAGCATTTGCATACAATAACATGCTTATGTCATTACATCAATGAGATTCTTAAGAGAGCCATTGCATATATATTTGTGATCCAAGTGATGTATATAAGGGTTGCATATAAGTAAAGCATGTTTATATGGTATCTTTTCTATACCTCTAAGGAATTTATGGGTTTGGATTATGTGAAATGTGTCTATGTTTGTATATGCTACCAAACTCTTGCTTTACATTAAATCCATCATTATACGAGGAAGAGGTGTTCTTAAATGAGTAGATTCATATTACTTTTTTTTTTCTTTCTTGATTATGCATATATTCCAAATTATTTTAAATGTCGCAACCTATAAACCATATATTATTTTCTTGATGAAACTCGCCAACACTTGGGTTCATATATCAATGTTTTTCTCATGTTTTGAGCAAATCATGTGTAAGCATTGTTTAAAATTGCGTAATATGAGGCCACCTCAGTGCAATTTCAGTGAAAAATGCCTCGAGGCTTATGCCTCGAGCTTTTTTTATGAGGCTTATGCCTCATCTTGGCTAAGGCTCGCTTTGAGGCGTGCCTTGCCTTACTAGCATGAGGCATACGCCTCGCTCTATTTATGTATGTTTTTTATTTAAAACTTAGCTAAATCCTATACAAAAGCCCCAAAAACATCATGCCCTTTTGCACTCCAAAGCCGCATTAACTTCATCTCAACTATCTCGACCTCCAGTCTACTGCCTTCGCCATAACCACCACCGTCATAGCCGCCGTTGGGGATCACTTCAAATCCACATACCGCCACCATCTCCTATAAAAATTTAAGTATTACTCTTATTTTATGTTGATGAAAAACATTTATGAAAGAAGAAGATTGAAATAAATAAAGTTGATGATAGGTATTGGAACCTACAAGATGAGACAAAGGATAGGTCAATTTGTTATGACGACTCAAATAAAAATTATCTTAGTAATGATAGTACATATGATTTCTGATTTGTTGTCAATTATTTTAACTTTATTAGTAATTAAATGTAGATGAGTAGAGAACTGAGAAAGAAGAAATTTAGATGAACTTGATGGTATATGAGAGATTTATACAATTCATATATTTTATATTGTTTTTCTCATGTGATATTTGAATTTCAATTCTATTTCATATTAATTATTACTTATCACTTTACATTTTATGTAATTTTTTATTTCATATGTATATAAATTTGTTATTTCATAGTTTAATAGAATGTTAATATACCATCATTTAACATATTATTTGGATATTATATAAAAATAATAATTTTTTACTTTACGCAATTTTTAGATTTTGAGGCTTAAGCCTCGCCTCATGAATGAAAAACACCTAAATACCCAATTACGTAATTTTAAACCTTGTGTATAAGACAAATTCTTTGGTATGTTTGTGGAGATTTGAGTTTGTATATTAGTTAGCCTATAAAGGTATACGTAGATAATTGAATTTATTATGCATATGTAACTTATAATTAAATTTAAAGGTCACCATTGATAATCTGTTGTAGTTTCTATAATTATTTAAAACTATAGCATTTATAAAAAAATGTTAGTTTTATTTTTTTGATATTAAAATCATTGCATCACATGAAGACTGTTATATCATTAAGGTTTGTATAAAGTTGTTGTTCATTTCATTTTATACAAGTGTGATTTCAAGTTCAAGTTATCACCTATGTGAAATACTCCCAAAAGTTAATATAGTAATTTTTGTTTGTATTAAAGCTTCGTGTAAAAATTAGACATGATAATTTTGTCACATGTTCTTGTAGGTGTATTTGTTTTATAGACAGAGATTAGTATAGACTTATTTTTATTTTCACGTCGTTCAATTCATAGTTCATAGAATGAGCCTTAGTTAATGATTATATGAAAGTAATCCTTCAGAAATTGGTGGATGATAAGTGCTTTGCATCCCTTTTGTAAGATGTTCAGAATGATCCCTTTTCATGATTAGATTTCATGTGATCGATAACCTTCCTTATTCATGTCAACAAGCTTTTACATGTTAAACTAAAATACATACGTGACTCTGTATGCGATTATCATTAGCTCGCTTCTTCTTCATTTGCATTTCTTTCCTTTTTTTTTTTTTTTGAATAAAATGCCAATAGCATTAAAGAGAAAAAAAATTATAACATAATGAAGATAATCCAACCCATCACATTCCCCCTTTAACAAAGATAAAAATGAAGGAGGAATGCCAATACTACTAATGTCATCTCAAATAAAATTGCTAAATAAAGCAAGATTAGCACCTAAATCGGCTAGCTTATTAGAATTTCTATTAGAAAAACAGAAATTAACTTGATCAAAATCCTTTAGGAACGAAAAGTGACTATCCGACAAATGCTTACACCTAGCTTTGGACCCTTTAGAAGATCTTTGAAAAAATCTGATCACATTGTAATTGTCTCCTTCAATAATTATTCCTTTAGCTTCCCACATCCAATCTTGAATAATCTTTTCCAACGAAAGGATAGCCATTAATTCCAACTGAGCTACATCCCAATGTAACCCCATAAAGCCAAACACAAGTAAAAACCTCCATTTGTGATCTCTAAAGACTCCACCAATACTAGCTCTATTAGATCTTAAAATAGAAGCATCAACATTCACCTTTATCCACTCGGGTGGAGGAGGATGCCAAGAAGTTGAAGGAAGTTGAAATAGCTGATTAGCATCCCAAATTTTCGAATGAATATAGGTAAGAGATGAAACCAAAGCAAAGTATACAACATTTGCCGCAATAAATGCCACACCATCCTCTTTCTCTACATGAATAAGTTTATTCTAGCTTTTCCAAGAAAGAAACATTGTTGTACAGTAAAGGTTTCCAACAAAAGGATTATTCAGCAAAAGCCTTTTCAACTTATTAATACAATACAAAAATGAAGAAGTAGGAATTTGAAAACCCCTTTTATTCAGAAGTTTAATCACAGGAATCAAAAGAGAACAACCAGCTGCAATATGATTCTCATCTTCAATCACCCCACAACCTCTCAGGCAAAAAACCTGATCCGAAAGCCTCCTATGACATAAAAATGCCTTAGATGGCATGACATATGTAAACATATGCCACCAAAATAGATCCACATGATGCAAAAGTTTCTGATTTTTAATCCAGTTCCAATGATTCTCCTCTACCGAAGCCTCTTCCAGATTTTCCGAAATCATTCCAACAATTGTCTTCACAGTCATCTTTGTCTTCAGCTCCATACTATGAGTAAGCAGCCCAGAATTTATGGGCACCTGAAGGATTAATTCTACCAGATCCTTACCAAAATATTTCTTCAACTGAGCAACATCCCACGAGCCATCAAAGATGAAACTATTAAGACCATAGCCCACATCTTCCAAATCAACAACAAAAGTAGGCCATTTTAGCAAACTCATATCAAGGATCCATACATCATTTAGAGCATTAACCGATTTTCCATTGGCAACTTCCCATCTTACAATAGGGCGCAAGGACATAGCTCCATTCACAATAATTCTCCAAGTAGATGAACTCTCTCGTTTGATTTCAGCATTCCAAATATCACTACCATATTTTGCTTTCAAATTCTGGTTAAGAAGTGATTCAATTTTTTCAATAAAGTTCCAAAAAAATTTGGCACGAATCAAACCTACTTTAGAAATTGCAGAGTGTAGTCCACGTCCACCTTGATTTTTCAGTTTGCATAGAACATCCCAAGCAACATAGTGAATGTCAAATTTACCATCCCTCTTATGCCAGATAAAGCTTCTACACATCTTATCAATTTCATAAAGAACTCCCATGAGAACAAGAGAATGTGTGGCTACAAAAATGGGAATAAAAAGCAAAACAGATTTAACAAGACCTTCTAGAAAAATAAACTTGTTAGACCAAACATTCAATTTATTTAATGCTCTTTCCAACATAACCTAAAAATTAGCTGCAACAAGCCTTCTTAAAGCCATTTTAACTACTAAATAACTCATCTCCTTGACCACCTTAAAGTCCAACATGCGGGAAATAACCTTTTTTCTTTTTCAATTTAACAGATTTACCAAATAAAATGACAGACTTTTGCATATTAATTACTTGCCCCGACCATTTGCAATAATTAGAAAGAAGAGTTTTAATTTTCTTTACACTCTTAAGCTTAGCTTCAGAAAAGATAAAAATATCAACTGCCTAGAGGAGGTGAGAAATCCTAGGAGCATTAGGAGAAATTTTAATACCAATGTTACCTACTTTCTGTTTGAACGCATCCGTCAAAAGTTGGGAGCACGTAATGAATAAATAAGGGGGCAAGAGACACCCTTGTCTAAATCCACTCTTAGCGTCAATCCAATTAGAATTATTGTCATTAACCAATAAAGAATATTTAGGGTCCACCACACATTCTAAAAGTAGCTCTAAAAACTTGGGATGAAAGTAAAAATACTTCAGAACTTGTCTTAAAGAAGACCAACCCATGTTGTCGTAAGCTTGCTCCATATCTACCTTAAAAGCCACAAATCCTTTCTTATCTTTAGAAAATCTTAACTTGTTGAATACTTCTTGAGCCAACCAAACATGGTCAGATAAGGACCGGCCTTTAATGAAAGCCCCTTGTTCCTCTAAGATGATTTTATGAATTACCTTCTCAAGTCTATTCAATAACTGTTTAGCCACTAATTTATATATGGACAAGCAAAGACTAATTGGCCAATAGTTAGAAGGGAAAACCAAATTCTTAACTTTCGGAATAAGGACAATAAGCATTTCTTTCCAAGAAGGAGACATCTTACCAGTTGAAAAAAACTGACTAATGGCCATCTAAACATCTTCACTAATGATTTTCCAATAAGACTTGATAAAGGAGTATGTAATCCCTCCCTCTATTAGACGCATTCACAACTTTTCTCCTTCTATTATAATTTACATGCACCCAAGGACCATAAGCATCTCCAGACTCCATTCCTTTCGACAAAGAGATACCCAAAGTTTTAGATTCAACTTTAGACTTCGACCCTTCATTATCACCAACATTTTCTCCTCCAAAACACATTCATTAACGAAATAACCAATTTTACCACATTTGAAACAAAAAGTAATTTTTTTTTCATATTCTACTTTTTGAAAGAAGCTCCCTGCAGAGCTTTCCACCAAAACACCCAACAAAAGTTGCTTGTCTAGGCAAACCCGAACACAAACTCTAGCATTCTCCCTTTTTCCCCATTGGAACATATTGCCATCAATCAAAAGGAGTGTACCTACCAACGAAGCAATCCTTGAAACATTGATTTCATCCCAACATCTTCACTAATGATTTTCCAATAAGACTTGAAAACCAAATCCTTGAAACATTGTAAAGCAAAATCAGTTTTTTTGAATTAATTTGAAAGAAACCATGGAAACTCATGCATCCATCTGTTAGTATTTTCATCAAAACGTTACAAGAATATATTATATCTACTAAGCCACATTTCTATAAAACCCGAAAAATTTTACTAATTGACTTTATATGGAAGATCTATCAACTTTGTAGCCAATTTTGGTATATTATTTGCTGAAGAAAAGCTGATAAACTGCAAGCATAATCAACTTTGAACATAGAAATATATTGATCATAGCATAGAGACCAATTAACTAATTGTAATGCTTTGTCCATACTGGTATAAAGTATATGAGAGTTCCTGTAGCAAATGAGGGAAGGATAGTCGACTTAGCAATTATTTAGAAAGCAGGGAAAAAGCCGTCTCAAACGAAGGCTAAAACTTTATTCGACTTAGCAATTATTTAGTATCTAGCCAACTTAACTAGAAATCACATGATTCTAAATCTACTTGAGACTGATCAAGTGAATATGCACATACTTATATTTACATATTTTAATTATACTCAAACTATATTAGAGTGATCAAAATCAATTTCCAGTGAAGAGTGAAGCTTGAATGTTAGCTTCGAGGATTATTTTTTACCAGCCTTACTAATATCACTAAAATAAGTAAACTAAAAGGACTTAAAACTGGAATGTACGACAAATATAACGCAGAACAAATACATTTATACCATTATAATGCTTTAAGAAAATTTTCATAAAAAACAAGCTCAATAAAAATAGGTAGTCAATGATCACACCTTAATAGTTTTGTTCTCCTATTTCAACAGCCAAACTTTAGTAGAATCAGCAGCTGTATAGATCTCAACTTCAAAGTGCTTCAAGTATCACTAAACAACCTGGAGATAGCCTGTTTCAGAAAACTGTATTCATTAACCCAAGTCCTTCATAAAAAGATGAGCACATCAGGGAAATCAAACTTGAGGCACAAATACACCGATAATATGTGAAGTTGAATAGCTCAAGCATATATATATTATCCAGTTGAAAGCTCATCAATCAACTTTCTAGCTTGTTTAAGGGAATTATTGTGCTCAATTTCAGCAGCCCAAATATTAGGTAATGGCCGTACTATATCTTGCAAGTCCTTACTTTCCATGTCCAACAATCCCAAAGCAGTTGAATCCATCAAATGGCCGTACTATATCCTGCTAATTGCTATTTTTTTGTTTATGTCTTATTGAAAAGAAGTCTGTCTTGTTGTATTCATAGTGTTCTCCTACTTAGCTATAGAACTTAGATTACATTAAAAATGGATCCAAAGGAATATTATCTGATTTTCTTTTCAATCAAGGTGATCAAGTGATCCACCTGCCTTCTCAGTTTCGTCTAGCTCAACAAGAGAACATCTCTCCACGGTCACCAACTGTCAATGAACTTAAATCTCTACCGCTCAAAAACTTAGCACGTTCACGACCAAAAGAGGCTCCCACCAAAAGGCAACAAAAAGCTGCTTGCAACACTGAACAGCGAACCAAATACAATATAAGTGATCCCAAATATTATTTTACTAATTTTAGTGTAAAATGACCATACTTCTACAATGCATCCATCAGAAATACCTCCTCGCCCCCTTCGATCTCAATCCTGTTGTTATCCACCCCACAGGCCTCTAAAGCTGAAAGCAGGTGCTCGACCGTCCGCACCCCTCACCCCACCACGGCACAGCGTAGTGCCGAGCGACGTGTTCACCGCATATTCGATTGTTGCAAGGATTCTCAATAGTCCAAAAGCCACGAAGTATCTCCCCTCGCCGGCCATGGAAGGAAATAGTCGGGCCGTCGTTGCGGCACCAGAGTGAAGGCCGATTCCCGATAGGCGCACCTCAGCTGCTAGGGCTTCCTGCCGCTTACATGTCTGCAAACAGATGGACGGCTTACCAATCACTGTATTGTAGGAGATCATAGCCAAGAGAAAAAAAGGGGAAATTTTTAAAAGGGGCAAAGTTAATAAATGTATTAATATTAGGAGCATGAAATAGATTAAATTTAAAAAGGAGCATAAATGCGATCATGGTCTGCGTTTTTTGAAGAAAACGCAAAGCAGAATCGCATTTTCTGAAGAAAATGTGATCATGCTTTGCGTTTTCCATACAAAACGCAAAGCAAGCCTGCGTTTTGTAAGAAAATGCAAAGGTGCATTCCGTTTTCTTCATAACCAGACCCCCACACCCGCGAAATTTGGCAAAATGAATGCGAAGGTAGCATTCGTTTTCTTCATCAGCGGAGCCCGGATCCCGAACCCGTCCATGCGAGAATTCAGGCGGAATTGGTCACAGGTTAGGGAACCCGTGATTTCCCCTTGCTTTGTCCATGAAGCACTCAGCTCAAAGGGAAAAAAAAATTATTTTTTAATCCTTTATTTTGCCTATAAATAGCAGCTCATAACGAGAAGAATATTTTGCTGTTTGAAGTTGAGTATAAGGCAACGGTTGCATCCATTAAGGTTAGTCTTTACATTTAGTTTTTTAGATCATATAATGTTCAATTAGTGTTATTTTTTATATTAAAGAAATTCTTGCAATTTGTTATTATAAATTTTGTTGTAATATTTTTGTATTATTCTACATCATATTTGTACATTGTTGAAATTTTTTTTCAAATATTGTTGAGAGCATATAATGTTGAAATAATGACATGAAAATATTTAGAAATATTGTTGAATCAAATAATACTGTTAGAATAGAAAATTTTATATATGTGCTTATTGTGCTCTTAATATGTATATTTTAATTTGTGTTAATTTTTCCCATCATGTATATTTATATAAATAGTGCGTTTTAGTTGTGAAAATTGTTGCCATGAAAAAAAAAATATTTGGTAGATAAATCATTGAAAAAAAAGACATTTTGCAGACAAAGAGAGAGGTAGAGAGAGATTAAGAGTGCGAATGTGAGTAAGATAAAAAAAAAATTTTGGCATAATACGAGACTATATGTAATTAACTTAATTAAAATATATTTAAATTAAAATAAATTTAATTTATATAGGATAAATTTTTATTAGTGAAATGATGAATTTTTATTATTACAATAATATAATTTTAGTTTTCTAGTTTATTTTGTAAATAAAAAATAATGTAATTAATAATATTAAATATTAAAGTTATATATTGAACTTAAATATTAAATTTATAAATAATGATCCTATAAAATAGGAAGAGAGGGATAGAAAGTCTGAGAGGTGGGCAAATATAAACTTTAAAAATTTTGATGATCAGACATAAGATTAATTTTTAATTTTTTTTCTATTATTATGATATTATATAATTTAAACAACCTTATAGTATATGAAAAATATTTTGATTTAGAGACATGAAATTTTTTAAACAACCATAAGATTCATATGAAAATTTTTCTATAAACTTTAAATACTAGTTTTATTGCACATGCATAAATTGCACGTTGCTATAATTTAAAAAATAATAATTATAAGAAGAATAACATTATTGTATGAAAAAAACTTTATTAAATTTTATACTTACCTAATTGATAGCAAAAAACAATATTAAATATTTAATACTAAATTTATCAATCCAAATAGTGAGATAGATAGTCTCAACTAAAATTTAGAGTATTAATACTTACAATTTAAAATTTTGTAATTATAAAATAATCATTATAAATTCATATTTAAAAAACCCAAATAAATAGAAAGAGCAAATATGAAAAGGATAATTGAATATAGTTATATAGACAATTATACTCTAAAATTGATGTTAAAGAGTTAATAAAATTTATATGAGGAGGATTTGATATGATTTATATAAATAAATTTTTATTAACATGAAAATAAAGAATTAAAAAAATGAAAGATAAAAAAGACAATTTGAATATGAGAAAAAAAAAAAAGAAGGAACTAATTTTAGATCCATATTTAAGTAAATTAATCAAATATCAAATAAAGGCAGACTTTCAAAAAACAAAAACCAAAAAGTCAAGACAAATAATTTGGCAACTTTAAATTCAGTTGATTGATAACAATGAGTAAGAACAAAATATGAAATAAATATATAAAATTAAGGATCTCCTATAAAAAATTTTAAACTTTCTTATAATTATATTTAAGACAATAAATAGTGCATATAAAATATGAGTGCAAAAATAAAAGAGTTCACATGGAAGAAGTTTGAATAAGTTTTTTTTGACTTATTATAATTTATTTCTACAATTCTTATTTATTGTTTGAGCTATTAGCTTAGTTGTCATAAATATTATCCTGAGCCTTTACTACGTAGGTCATAACTATAAACTTATACTTGTAATTATTTATAACTATAAACTTATACTTGTAATACATATATATTTTTTAATTCAATGCAATTTAATTTTTATAAATTTATATAATTTTTATACATTAACTTTTACTTATAACACAAACTTTTACTAATTACATTTCTATACATTAAATCAAATATATTTTTTATATTTTAAGTCATTTGTAACAGCCACATTCCCGTCCACTAAATTAATTTTTTTATATTTCACATGCCCTGAAGAAAACGCAATATGTGATTGCATTTTCTTGTAAAACGCACACCTGGTTTGCGTTTTATGAAGAAAACGCAAACCTTGATGGCATTTCTGCTCCTTTTTAAATTTAATTAATTTTATGCTCCTAATCCTAAAACATTTATCAAATTTGCTCCTTTTAAAAATTTTCCCAGAAAAAAAGTTATGAATATTTAGATTACCGGCTTCCATGAGATGTGATGGCATAAACATTGGAGCGCTGTACAACCTCTGATGATGCGCGACAAACGCATATGGGATGCCTATGACCGAGAAAGTCTTTCGCACCACCTTGAGCGCTGGCAAAGTTCAACCGCAGTAGGCCGTGTTTTTTTGAAGTCGCACCAACAGCCCCTCGCAATACACGAGGAATTATTTATGTTCCGCTCAAAACCAACCAAACGATCTAATTTAGGAAATTCACATAAGTTAATTATTTTGCCCTCCTAATTCTGCAAACCAAATAGCCCCCAAGTAATGAACATAAACTTAATAAATAACAAAGATGATTACTTATAACCTGGGCCTACGAGACTATTAATTTAGCCTTAAGGAGGGTGAAATAAACCACATGATCCTGATTAACAAGAGTAGTAATTGCATAACCTGAATAATTAGTAACAAACTACCAACGAACTAAATCTTACAACTTATATCCAAATCAATGCAAAAAATATAAGAAATTTATAAATGACCAATAAAATGTAATAGATTTACAAATCTCTAATTTAATTCATATAAACCTATGAAATCATTAAACCCTTTTTAATCAATCTAAAGCTCCTAAAAACTCTTTAATTAACCTACAACTCCTAACCAACCTACAACTTTAGCAAACATTAACTAATCAAATGGAATCCTAAAACATATAAAATATACCTCCTATCAACTCCTAATCTAAACATAAATAATATTATACATTAATTAATGTGAAACTAAATTAAACTATAAAAATCATTTCACCAACTCTTTAATGGCTAATAAAACACTAAGATATTAAAACTTAAATTTGAACTAAAATACATTAACTTTAAATAAGTAAATGAACTTATTAAATGAGCAAATGAACTTCGAGTCATATCTTAATAACTTCGAGGATGGGCCATTTGCCCCTTATTTTTTTATAACCTTAGTAAAGGTTACGACCTAAGCCCTTGGGCTATTAATAATTTAATAATAAAATTTTTAATCGTAAAACTAAGTGTTAATTAATTCACCATAAATGGCTAAATAATTAAAGATAAAATTGAGTGTTAATAAATTAAACAATAAGAACTTGAACTTTCCACCTAATTTGGGATGGTTATGTACACTTTTTTACACACAGTTAGATGCTAGATAAGACACTTTTTTATAGGCATCCTAGGGTATGGTGTAGCTATGATAATATTTTATAATTTCTTTTTTTTATATTTTGCATGTGTAATGATGTGGTGTTGTATTTTCTAGCTTGGATTGTTTTATGATTGCTTTTTTTTTTTTTATTGATTGATGAGTGGACACTTACCCTTAAGTGATTAGATTTTATAGAAATATCTTCTGTAGGTGATCATATTCCCAAAGGGTAATAAAAAAATATTGTCATAATTATTATAAATGCGCTCTTTAAAAGGTACTGTAAGGAATGCTAAGCTCTTGGGCATGTGGTCATAAGGACTAGGTTTTGAATGATGTGTGATGATTTATTATAATTGTGCTGACATTATTTTTTGTAGGGTTCTCATATAATTTTATATATTTTAAATATAATTTTAGTTAGGAAAACTTTGTAGGTGTAGGGGGATTTTAGAGGACAGGAGGCCAAGTAGGTGGAGACCGATCAAGAACCCACACACCAATTAATTTGTGTATAGATTTAGGTTGAGTTGTATATATGGTAGAGTTTAAATATCTTTTTTTTATTTTACTTTCCTGGGGTGTATTACAGAACTTAGCTGCATTGATGGACATTAATTATTATTTGTTGTGTGATGATTTGTTTACATTAATTGTGTAATAGTATCACATGCTTTTCCTATGTTTCTTAAATTGCTTTGTTTGAGTGTGGCTCGGACGGAGTCAGCGTTAGGCTCTTAGGATGTTAAATTGTTTATAAAGCTAAAATTTATTTAAACAAGAAAAAATAAATATAGGATTTAAAATCAATCAACTTTTCAAAAATTAATGCATGACCCTTTTGTGGGTTGCCTTTTAAATGATTATTAATGTTATAAATCTTGTTTACTTTATAGTGAATATTGACATGTCCTGATTGGTCTTACCTACACATGCATAATTTTGAGTCAATCATATAATTTTTTTTATAATATAGAGGGATAATTAATTTCGCATAAGCATAATATCATTCATGATCAGGCTTTGTGCTCATTTCCTTTTCTATGTCTCCCACCACTCTTTCGTTTGCATAAGACTGTATATCATAAATTTAATATGCTAGATGAAGTTTAGTTGGTACCCTTTTCCGAGTAGGATGGTAAATCCAGGTCGAGGTTGCTTAGATCCCTAGTGGGGTTTAAGTTATAAGTCGCCTCATGGTGTCTTGCATTAGTTAGGTCGTGGGCGTTATTACTATGTGTACAATACATCCCTTATAGATTTATGACCAAAGGTTGACGATATTGGTATACCATTTCATACCTTATTGGTGCGATGGCTCTCCATTCTTAGGAGGTTATAAATCATATCCATCTGCATCACTTTGATGGAACCACTTCCATCATTCTCTCATGCATGTTTGGTATGAAATGATTTCTTTTCTAGTTTCCTTTATTTTGACAGGTCGAGTGCTTGTGTAATCCATATATATTGAAGTAACTAATTGAGCCTATCTTTATTTAGATTAGGAGAGCCTAGATATTCCCTTATGAGTCAAACCCCTTAGAGAGAATAATATAGCGTCTTTAATCTAGAGTTTTCTTAGGTTAAGGCTAAGATGTAATTAACCATGGAGGCTTGCGCCTGTGGTAAACTGACACTCACATCAAATAAATCTCATTTTAGTTGATATATCAGATGGGGAAAATATAGTGATTTTTGGGTCATATGTATCATTATCCATCAATGTGTGTAGGCGAAAGCCACTATCCTCTATGGCTAATCGTATGTATGACACCATCTAATCTTCTATTGGCCTGCTTGCGTAGAGTGTAGAGGCCTACGATCAATTTGTCCTATGTGATAGTGCCATCGTACCTTTTGCATTATGAATCCCACGAGTGGAATCCTTTTAGAGACCCACAACCGGCTGCCGAAATCTATGAAAATATGCAAAAATATGTGTAAGCCGTTCAAAAGAACTTTGATTAAATGGAGATAAGGTCAAAAAAGCTGAGAGACAGAGAAATGCTAAGATACCAATCGAATATTGTCAACCCATTACAAACTGTCGTAGGTGAGCGTGAAGGTGAATTGCTGAAGCTTGAAGGGTGGGCATTCAAACGAGACGAGGAATGGCTTTTCGAGTCTTCAATTTTGTAACCTACAGTCCGTCACTCTGCCTTTGTGCATGCGTGAAAGCCTTTTGCCATTCCACGCCCTTCAATATATGCTGTGTGCGTGAAAAGGTAGAGCGACCAAATAAAAATATAATAATAATAAATTCATTTAATCTACAATTAATAAACCATAAATACATTTAATTATGCATTAATAATAAAGTTAGTGGGGGCCATGCCCCCAGGCCTCCATGCTAAATCTACACCTACCAGCAACCATCATTGCCTACAATATTTTCACTTTCTTTAAATCCTATAGATGTTTGTCATCTTCAAAATATCATCTCCTAATGACAACGTGCGTTATCACCTAATTGTGATCTCCCAAATTTAAGCATCCATTGTTGCCCAATTGTTGCTCTAGATATTTATGCCCATCATCATCTGATGACTTATTTCGATGCTAACATCCACTATTGCTTGGTTGCTATATCTTGGCATCTATATCTATCTTCACTTGACTTTTATATCGTAACTTAGCATCAATTGTGCTTGATTTCCATCTCTCAATGCCTATGCTCTTCATTGCCCTATAATCTCCTAAACTTCACTTGTTTCTATCAAGTGACTCCAAAAATCATTGTTGTCTAATCACCTTAGTCGAGCATTAATTGATAGTAAAACATATTATCCATCACTTTTTTTTTTCAACATTTCCACTACTTTCACAGAAGATCAAGGCTTCATTTGGGACAATTTTCTTATTGCTTTCTAAAATAATTTTTAGCATAAAAAGTGAGAGAGGGAGAGGAGATGAGAGATAAAGTCACTTTTTTCTTTTTGCTTTCTAAAAAAAACTAACTAATAAAATGCTTTAAAAAGCAATAAAAAGCCGTCCCAAAAGAAGCCTAAGTTTTCACTAGGTATTTTGGATTGTGCTTTATTATGGAAAGCTTTTAAAGATCGATAAAAACTTATATAATACATTGAGGATACGGTGTCATAACTAGTGGTGTCAAAATTTAACCCGACTCAAAACTGACCCAAAATTGCAAACTTGTTCGGGATGTCCATCCACGAACAACAACGTCGCTCCGCATATTACATGACATACCTTCTCGCATCGTCGCCGCTCAAATCCCGTAAATCTAGCGACCCTGACATCCGAAAGTCAATCTCCGTATACCTAACGCTGCCTCTCCCAGGTATCCTTGATTGTGTCGTCCTGCCCAACCCCTGCTGCGCGTTGTTAAATACCGAAGGAAATGAAGGCTTCGGAGAACCCTTACCCCCCCTCCCCCCCCCCCCCCCCCCCCCCCCACATGCTCCTTTGGCTCTTCAGTTGTTCGACTTCGCTCCAACAACGCTCCTTCCTATTGAATCAGAAGCTACAACATTTTTTATTGGAAGTAGCAACTGGAACTCGCTTAATGCGACGATAACTTTCTTTCTTCTCGCGTGCTTCTGTGGCTCCCTTGCTGTTGTTCGAATTTGCACATTCGAAGACGTCCCCTTCTTGTTGGATCGAAAGCAAAACGGGAGATCGCTCGCTCAGAAGGTAACTTTCGCCCCTTTAACGAAGTTCCCTTCCTAACGGTCGGGCGTTACAACATTTTGATCGAAAGCAACAAAGGGAGCTCGCTGACTGCGAATGTAACTTTCTCCCATTTGCGCGCTTCTTATGCCTAATCCCGTAAATATGTTGAACAGAGGTAGAGGGAGAGAGGGATTAATGATATAATTAATTTTAAGAAAAGTTAATTTTAATTATAATTATTTTAAATAATTACAGTTATTATAATTAATTACTATTAATTTTAATTAAATGATTATAATTAATTTTAATTAATGTTCATTTTAATTAATACTTTTTAATTACAATTAATTATTATTAATTAATTATAAGTGATTCAAATTAATTAATATTAATTAATTAAAGTTAATTATGAATAATTATAATAATTAAAATTAAAAATTTACTAATTATAATCAATTATAAGTAAATATAATTAATTAAATTTAATTATAATTAATTAATATTAATCATAATTACCTCTTGCCTTGATCCATGAGCTGACACCATCAACACTGTGTAGGTATAATCTCTTAAAACTTAGATTCACATTCTCGTCATTTATGGCGGACCACACGCGCTCTAGAAGCACGGTAGGAGGGAGCCTGGTGCAACGCCTATGACGAGATAGGTAATCACTCGACGTTTGCTGCGGACCGAAAAAACCCCCATATACGTGCTCTTATAGCATTGTGGGAGGAAACCCGGTGCGGCGTAACAACGAGGCGGATAGTCACCTTAAATCCCATTTTTGGTGTTTATGATAGACCGGAGAACCACCTTTATGCGCTCTCATAGCACGGTAGGGGGAAGCCCGGTGCGACATATACGATGAAATGAGTAAGACTATATACGCTCTTGTAGGTTGGTGGGGAAAGCCACTTGTGTTCTTCATGTAGTTACTTTTGAAGACACCATACATACTCTTATAGCATGGTGGGAATCGAAGATGTACGGCCTGATGTCCCCCCGACACCTACCATACATGCTCTAGTAGCATGGTGGGATGACCCAGTTTCTTGTAGTTTCTCCTAAACGGGGGAAATGTCGGAAGGCTGCCAAAATTTTCAGCAGAATTGTGGGCTTGGACTTGAACAAAATTTGGACTGAATAGAGGACTTGTGGACATAATGCAAATGACTAATAATAATGATTTTAAACTTAAGTAAAATAAAATTGAAATGAGAACTTAACTTGACCTCAATTTAAACATTAATTGTACCTACGAACATTGAACTCAAACTTGAATGAATATGAGCTCTAAAGACTTGAATTGGAATGGAGCATATAGAACCAAGCCTTTGATTGATGAATGAATAATCAAGATCTAAGCAAATCCTAATCATTCAAGTGGACATAAATGAAAATAAAGCTTGTGCTGTCCAAGGAACTCTAAATGCAACCATACAAGGAGGGAGGCATATGCTGAATAAAGCTTTAACCCATGAAGAACAAATCCCTAGCAGTAACTAGAGGCAATGCATAGTCTAATTACAAATAAATACATGAACAAATATTACAAATCATATAAGGATGATAATGGTAACATTTGTATCAATCATGTAAATAAGCGTGCAAGGATTCACGCATATCATTCATAAGAAATAATCAGTGGATTCATGCATATATAAATTTATGTGCAAGTGAGTATATCAATCATCATACAAAGTGAACTACAGGGAGTAAAGCCTAAGATGAAGAGCAAGAAGTTGAAACTCTCATTTGATGAAATGAATGGTTGAAAGGCAAGAAGAATATATTTACAGATTATGAACTTGTTCATCAAGATGAAATTCATAAGAAATGCAATGTACTTACAAGCTAATGCAAAGAAGGCATGTAGGGAATATCATGCATACCACCTATGTTGCCTAGCTTGTGAAAAGCATGTATTATGTCTACACATTTGAAAGGAATTTGTACTGAATAAGGAATAATACTTACAAGCAAGGATAAGAAGCATATAATGTATAAAAGCATTGATAAACAATGATGATGATGATCAAATTATGGAGGCCGCAACCTTCTCACGACCAATACCAAATGTAACGCAAAGATATATAGTAGCTCTCACAAGTATTAGAAGAGATGCATGCAAGTACAACAATCCACTAATCAATGCATTCAATGAAGCCTGAAATGCATACAAAAATCTGTCAAACACAATAACATATTTGCAAGTTATAACCACTGTAATTAATGATAGAAATCAAATGAACACACTAACATGTATGCAAGTGGCGACATAAGATACGCTACCGATGTGATAAATCTCTTGAACGTACATGAGTTTGTGTGAGTGGTCCTTTGCAAGCAAAAATGAAGATCCAGAGTGTATCAGATACCCACAAATAAGAGTAGAAGATGAATGATAGGTTCAAAAATACCTACGAGTCGTTGTAGTAAATTTGATGTATGATCAATAAGCTGTCTACGAATACTGAATGACTACAAAAATGCAAGCATCTACGAACTACTGTTGGAACCCCATCACATACACTACATGTCATATACAAGAAAACACCAGATGATATGCAACATATATAGGCTCCTACAAGTTATTGTAGAAGACCCTTTCTGTATCCAATATATCATACTTCTACTAGTAAAGATGTACAACGTGCAACAATAGTAGAGGCCTACGAGTCATTACAAGAGACATTTCATGCACTAAACATACCATATGCAGGAAAATATAAGACCATGATAAACACAATCTCCTACAACCTGTTGTAGAAAACCTGTCATGCATCTAATGTATTGGCCACAAGAAAAATGCAGCATGATCACACTAAGTGCAAATGCTTACGATCTACTGTAGGAAAATCATTATACATATAATAAGCTAACTACATGTGAGTGAACAAAAGATAACTGTAGTAAATATAGTTGCCTACGAATAAAAATATGAGATTCGTTAATGCATTACAATCCACTTGCAGAAATTAACAAGTAGTGCACGATAGTCTATCTATACTAAACAAAGCAGATAATCAGTACAACACCATGCCACAAGATCTGCAACATTCATACAAGCAGATAAAAGGCATATACAAGCTACAACGCCATGCCATTTGATCCGCAACATCTATGCAAGTGGACAGAAGGCATTTATAAATATTTTAAAAATGCCCCCGCACATGCACTGTAATATGTATGCACATAGGTACATATATGGGCATGTGCAATCAAACACATGCATGGGCCTCGACGAGCGTGTTACCGGTACACACGTGACGTCTAGGGATGCTACGCGGGTCAATAAATGAACCAAAATTTGAGCATGATGCTTCTATATGGATATATAGGAGTTGACACGACTTGAACTATCAAATAAACATACTGTTAGGGTATTGACCAGAATATTTATTTTTTATATTCTTATAAGACCTTCAAGGCCTATGAACAGAAAAATTTATTAATAAAATATAAAGCTACAAAATCTGATCCTTTATCGGCAAGTCGATAGAGTCGATAAGGTTCAATCCATATGATTTCCCATAAGCACCCCGATGATGATCGTATTAATAAAAAATCTCAATCAGAGGTATCCCCAAATATTTAAAAATGCCACCCAAATACAAAAAATCTAAAATTCCAAAATCTCAAAATCCAAAATATTTAAAATTTGAAATTCAGCCATCAATCACTTAAAGTATAAAATCCATCCACCATTCACAATAGTTTGCAGAGATGGACAAATCCGAAAAATACTTAATCTCATAGAGAGCTAATGCTTAGTCAAAAATATCACTAACATTCATTCTCAAATAATCTCATGACAGTAAGGACGTGGTATGTGTCCTCTAACCGACAGTTTGACCACCAAATGACACTAGAAGTAAACGGTTATGACCTAGGGCCATCTGAATTGTGTGGTTCTACCACCAAATGACTCACGAGATAATGGTTATGGCTAGAGCCAATACGTTCTTTAGTGACATAAAATTTTTGAGACATGAATCAATAAGATATAATCGATAGGGCACAAATCTCCCTATTAGCTAAGGTGGATTCAAATTTGTCCCCTTAGACAAATACCCATCCCAGGTCTACATGGTCCCCTTAGATGAAGCAACCCATGGCTACCGATAAGGATCCTTTTGTCATGTTGGGTCGACTACCTCCTCTGACTAAGTAGACTAGGGACCACGATAGCACGGGATAACTGAACCATGGGATCTTGATCGGGTCCATCATCTATTCCCCCACCATCCACTTTAAGTACAAGATGATGTAATTTCCATTTTTAAATATTAAAATTTCTAACAAAATATTCAAATGCACATGATGCTATTATATGCAAGATAACACATATCTGATTGATGACTAGCCTTAATCGAAAGTTCTCTCTCGTTACCGGGAGGGGTAATTAACTATAGGGGCTTGGGCCTATAGAAAAGCAGAACTCATATCATAAAGTCCTCACAAAATGAGGGCGAAATCTCTAGGTGTGTCTTATCTATATACCTAATCTGTCTGCCCAAAATTTACCCCATAACTTAAATCAGTTAAAACTACATCGACTCGAAAAAGCAATGACAGGGGAGGCCGGGGCCAAAGTTTCGGACCCCACAATATTGAAACACTGACTTCTCTAATTATGGAGAAGAGCATTCTTATCTAACATGCATCTACATAGTGGATTCCATTGTTATTCCCTTTATGATTGTTTACGTAAAAACTCTTGTATCTCTCATGAGCTACTTTATTAGTGTATGTATGTGTGAGAATCTATATATAATTATAAGATGAAAAATATTCAATCTACTTCTGCAAAATTTTTAGCACTCAATAAAAATAAAAAATCTTTTACATTATATTCCTTCTTTCATATAAACTTATATACATCATATTTTTTAATGAACTATTTGTATCCCTAACTTTTGAATAATACCTATGTTATCATTCAACATGAAGTTATCAAATTTCGGGCGTGGCTGAGTGATTGGAAGCTTTATGTCCACTGCATGCTTGAATTCGAATACATTAACACGGTGCCTAATAGGGATTCATTTGGGACAATTATCTTACTGTTATAAAGCATTTTTTAGCACAAATTTTTTAGTTCAAAAATTTTTTTGTACTAAAAATTTACTTTAGAAAGTAGTAAGGAAGCTGTCCCAAATGAATCCTATTGTGCTTACCTCTCTCAAAAAATGATTATATGGCCTCCTAATCACCACAAAGTCTCTAAGCGATCGTCGGTTGCCACCCACTTTAAATTATTTCACCATTGTGAAAAGGGCAATTGAGAGATGGATGAGTTTTTTTTTTAATTTAATAATAATAATAATAATAATAATAATAAATCTATGCCTTTGTAGCTGCTACTATCAAATTTTAACAATTTACAAAATGAATATTCTTCTACATTTATTTATTTATTTATTTATTTTTTTACCTAAAATTAAAATTCACAACAAAACTCCAACTCTTCTTTTTCATTTTATTTAAATTACCAATAGTTTAATAATCACAAGTGCAAATATAAAAATTTAATAGTTAACAAAATGGCAAACATACTAATTTTATAAATAAACAAGATTTAAATATAATGTATATAGATCTCTTATATTTAAAATAGTAAGAAAAAACATACTTCCGAAACATATTTATTAAGAGAACTAACACCCTTGTCATTTTTTTAAACGGTCGAATTCATGTATTTGTGTGGGCTACGATCATACGTTGGAAATTTGACATAAAGGAAAAAATATGAGATATGATTTTATTGTGAATTTTAATATTTGAATGATAATTTGAAAAATAAAGCAAGATTTAATTTTATAAATATTGAAAATTTGAGTATTAAGCATGCAGTTTCCCTAAAAAATAATATTAGATTTATATATAAACTTCTAAAGCTATTCTTTTCATATATTTAACATCTAGATTTTATTATCACTCAATGACACTTAAAACGTTAAATAACAAAGAGATATATCACTTACCTAATTAACGTGCAATGTGTTGAAACAGTCACTAAAGAAGCTTCTTCGCTTCCTCCTTCGATGACGTCGGATTGAAAGTTATGTTGGGAACTTGCTACCTATGAAGATAACCATCTTCACTTCCTCCTTTAAAATGGGAGCTCACTTGCTTGCCGTCGACGAACATCACAAACATACAAATCCTATTAATATGTTGAACGAGTGATAAATTTACTACGCCCTCTCAAATCCCACTACCAAACATCCCCTAAGAAGTAGTCCTCAAGATGGATTAAAGGGAAAACATTGATGAAATTTAGAGCAAATGCTACTCTTATTATTATTTAAATTTTAATATATTATATGAGTAAATAATAAAATTTTGCTATTAAATAAGTAAAAATATTAATTTTTGAATATATATGTCCCTTCAATAATTGCAAACACGTATATTTTTTTTTTGTACCGTTTATGTTGTAGGAAGTACCGGCGAAGTCCAGCTGCCGCAGCATCCCCCGATTACCCTTCGTATTGCTTGTATCCACTGGACCACCATTGAATCGACGGCGGTGATAGGGTTCTCGGCGACAAACCCAGGTATGGCCCTTGTTTTGATACTCACCTCCTTTCTCTCTTTCCTCTTTGCTTACATCTCCACTATCTCCGGCATTTTGTAAGGCATGCACGCTTGCCTCTCCTTCGCTCAAGCCTCGGGCTCTTGGGAAAAGATTGAAGCTTGCGAGTTTCTTGGTCATCTTTGCCGCTGCAGAGACTCCATTTGGTTGCAGGTAGGGTGAAGCGTAGTCACAAACCCCGTTGATAGCGTCGCCATTTTCTTCTTTATACCCGCCCTTTGGTTCAAGCTTCCACTTCGCCTCTCAAATCTCAGGGATTGATTAGGCTTTTTTTATCCAAGTAGGATTTAAGGGAATTTCGATTTTATAAGAAGTCTTTTAAACTTGATTTAGTAAATCTTGAAGAAGAATTTTGGAAAACAGTTTTGTTATCCAAATCATAAATACAGATAGATATTAGGAAACAGATTGGGTACACATTAGAGTACTTGAGGATTTAAAGGTATTTATGTGTTACGAAGCAGTTTTTGCTCGAAACAGTCCCCAGTACAGTAGCTGAGTGCTTTCCAGGGTCACAAACAGAAATTCTTATCGCTCTCTATAAAATTCACAAGTGAAATACTGTAGCATAGACGTTGGCTGTGATTTGCAACAAGGAAAAATCAAAGATTGATTCTTCTATGTAGCATTCTGGGGATATAAATGAAAGAGATTTACTGTGAATAGTGAAAAGAGTGAAAATCAGAGTAGAGGAGGCTTGTGCAGTACGAACCAACAGTTGAGATTTTTTTTTTTTAATTTGATTAATAGATGATTAGGTAACATTCAGGAAAAAATTAAAACCATATGAAACCATTCTAGCATCTAATTTTGGGCTTACACAATAATATTGAGAGTTTGGCTACAGATTAAGTTTGTATGAAAACATTGTTCCTTGTTGCATGGTATCTACAAAGATGGGAGCATTTCTCATTTGGAGAAGCTTGCTAAGTAAGAGACAAGAGCAAGAAGATGAGGAAAAACACCAGTCAATGCTAACAACGATTCTGTAATAAACCTAGCCAAGTAAATGGTTAGGCTAACAAAACAAATGGCCATTATGATGGAGATAATGATGAGACTAACGACCGTCGCTTCCACTAGCTGGTCAAATTCTATTCTTCCTTCATCCATGCTAAATACAAACATAATTGGAGAAGATGTAGAATAGGATATGACTAGCGCTCATCAAGAATGCAACATTAAAGGTTGAAGGCAAAGTCAAGATTCGTACTTATGATGGTAATAGTTTATGTTGAGAAGCTCAATGCATAGATTGACCAGTTTGAGACTTCACCTGTATGGTATGACACTTATGACAAGGTTGCTTTTACCTTAAGTTAATCTATTATGTTTTAGTATGGTTGAATGCTAATATGAAGATGAATGATCATCAATGCGAGACTTGGGGAATGTTCAAGCGGCTAATACATCAAGAATTTATACCAATGGGGTATGTAGAAAATTGGTAGAAGAAGTGATAAAATTTGAGGAAACGCCAAGGGCAATCTAGTTAGTTTTATACCATGGAATTTTGACATTAACTAGTAATTTTGGAAATAAATCTTGAGGAGGTCCAAATACTAATGAAATCACTTCAGGATTTTATTTTCAAATTGCTAATAAATTCCATTTGTTTCCAATCACTGATCTTAGTCAAACATGTAAGATTGCGATGATGATAGAGAATAATGACCAATGTAGAAAGTAGAAGGTCTAACCATCTGAAGACGCGTCCTCTTTTTCCAATAGAAAGAATGAAAATAAGACCTATGATGTTCCTCTCTTATATCACTGATACCTATTGTAAGATTGGTGACTATTGTTAGATATTATGCCAAAAAAATAAAAATAAGATATAAAAAGATGGAAACTGCCCATTGAACTCTTCCTCGAATTTGGCAGAGTGATGAGAAAGAAAAAATATATTTTGTGGTGGAAAACAGTGTGTTGTGTTGAATAGACAAGGCAAGCCCATTTTTATCTTTGATGGAAATATTGAAGGATATAACAACATGGTCGTCATCCAATATAAACACGACGTGGTCGTCATCCAATATAAACACAACATGGTCGTCATCCAATATAATAGACAAGGCAAGCCCATTGACACTGATTGTCAGAAGAAACTTATTTTTATTTAATTTGGGGCAAAGATTAAGGTTAGACACTATACCTTATTTCAATCCTTATCCTTTGATTTGGATTTAGAAGGAGCTAAAGATAAAGATTGATTGCCACTTCTGCTTAAAGTTTGCAACTATCAAGGATTACATTGATGAAATGGTATCTGAGGTGGTTGTGCTTAACATTTGGCAAGTCATTTACGATATGTGATATTGCAATGTTGAAATTATCAGTGTCAGCTTAAAACAGAATGGAATATCTTTCTACTAAAAGAAAATTATGATGTACCAATGAAAAATATAGTAATATAGGGGAAGCAAATAGACTCATCAATGCAAGCCAAAAATTCTTTTCAGCACTTGTTTGCCTTGCTGAAGAGAAAAGGAGAAGTCACACTCTCTCTATCTTGGGCAAAGGTGACATGTAGATTCACAAGCAGATTAAAGGACAATACATAAAACCCATCTCTAACACACTAATGCTAAATATTTTGATGTACCAAAAATCAGTCATTAAGATTAACTCGACCAAAGTGAATGGTACAGTATGCCTTTAACTGTTCAAATAAATCAGAAATACTTTTGCTTGCTACTTAGTTGATACGAGAAGAAGAATAGACTGAGCATAGATGCAGAACAGTTTTGTTGAACCTTGTAAATGAAATTCCTGAACTTCTTCGATTTTCAGGCACCCTTAATTGAATTGATCATCTCAAGAAGACTTCAGGCAAATTAGTAACAGGAAATGGATCATACTGAGCTCACTGCAAACCTTTTACGCTTGCACTATTGTTCATTGTGTGGAGTCTGTCTTTTCATGCAATGCAACTGTGGCATGGAAGTATGCTAGTTTATATTTGTCTTAATGCTTCCAATTGATTTCTCATTCAAAATTGTATAATCTTTTTCTTGCATCATTCAACTTTTGTTTTGGTTTGGAATTTCACTAAATTGTGCAGCATGGTGGTATTTATTTACTGTAGCGTATTTGGAGATAAAAAATCATGTATTACACTATCTTATTCTTCAAATTGATTTTGAAGGAGGTGGTGCATAAAGAAGGTTAAGTGTCCTGCTTAATTTATTTTTATTTCTTAATTGTTAGAAAGGGTCGTAATGCATCTCCTTATTATCTTCAGTGATTATTTAGATGCTGAGTTTTCCAATGGAAGCAGTAATTGGACATACGCATAGAAGGCTGCTTGCATTGACATCTACAAGCTTTTGTAGCTTTCATGCAATATACCCTTCCTTAGGTAGATTATCTTTCCATAAGAGAGTTGGACTACATAATAATTCTTTGTTGAAGAGACGTGATGATTGTGACAAGGAGCCCCTTTCTCTCTCAAGCTTTGCCCTTAATTCTGATGTTGAGACTTCAAAGAAAGAAAATGTATTTCTTCTAAAAAAATCGAACTCGGCAGCAGGAGTTTCTTCGGACAAGATAAAAACAATAAAGAATAGCTGGACTAAAACAACAGGTTTGAAGAGTGCTGTTGAAATAGAGGAGGCACCATTTGCTCCAAAGTCATTCTTTGAGCTTGGTCTTTCTTCTCTGCTGGTTAAACAATTAGAAAAAGAAGGTTTGACTGTACCTACTGAAGTCCAGTGTGCTGCGATTCCTGTAATTTCAAAGAAGCATGACGTTGTCATTCAATCTTATACTGGTTCTGGAAAGACTCTTGCTTACCTTCTCCCTATTCTCTCTATGGTTGGCCCTCTGAAGGAACCTAATGGGGAGGAAGAAAATCAATCAAACCAGAAAAGTGGCATAGAAGCAATCATTGTGGCTCCTTCAAGGGAGTTGGGGATGCAGATAGTTAGAGAGGTGGAGAGATTGCTGGGTCCTGCACTTAAAAGGTTTGTTCAGCAACTTGTTGGCGGTGCAAACCGTTCAAGGCAGGAAGAAGCCCTGAAGAAGAACAAACCACTTATTGTTGTTGGAACCCCTGGCCGCATTGCAGAGATATCAGCAGCTGGAAAGCTTCACACACATGGTTGTCGTTTTTTGGTTCTCGATGAAGTTGATGAGCTCTTGTCTTTCAACTATCGAGAGGATATGCACAGAATACTTGAACATGTGGGAAGAAAGCCTGGTGCAACCTCTAATGGTGCTCTTGGTCCTCTTGCAAAGTGGTCTGAGCGACAAACGATCATGGTATCGGCAACAGTTCCATTCTCAGTTGTGAGGGCAGCTAAAAGCTGGGGCGTGAATCCTTTATTGGTTAGAGCCCAAAGTGTTGTTTCTCTGGATTCCATTTCTGCTTCTGGAGTTGGCTTAGTAGCTTCGGCTTCCTCCACTAAAAACTTGGTAACTCAAGCCGCTGTTGGAAGCTTGCCTCCAGGATTGAAACATTATTATTGTGTTGCTAAGGCACAGCACAAAATTGACACTTTAAGAAGATGCATTCATGCTTTGGATGCAAAGATGGTCATTGTCTTCATGAACCACTCAAAGCCATTGAAGGATCTTGTTTTTAAACTAGAGGCAAGGGGAATGAAGGCAGCTGAATTACATGGAAACCTCAGCAAACTCTCAAGAACAACCACCCTGAAGAATTTCAAGGATGGTGATATTAGAGTGTTGGCCACAAATGAGCTTTCAGCAAGGGGATTGGATGTGCCAGAGTGTGACCTAGCGGTGAACTTAGATCTTCCTACAGATTCAGTTCACTATGCTCACCGAGCAGGTCGAACAGGAAGACTTGGTCGGAAAGGTACTGTTGTCACAATATGTGAAGAGCCAGAGGTGTTTGTGGTGAAAAAGCTGCGCAGGCAACTGGGCATAGGGATCCAATTATGTGAACTTTCTGAAGGTAAGCTTCTTGTTTGCAAAGAGGAAGAAGATGAGAAATCACAGTCTATGAGTTGAGTTCTTCCTGTTGCGCCAATTTTTTTAATGGTAAGTGAAAAAATCTCTTTTATTTTCATGTTTTTGTCATAAAGTGCCATAAATATTTAGAAACAAACATTATTTTGTTATAGAGATTGTGAATTAATTCATGATGATAAAATTATTATTTTTTGCTCTAAAAAAGTTATATTTTCAACTGGTTGGAGTATGTTGTTATAATCTTTATAGTGTATCAATAAACCTTTAAGATCTGCCAGAGGTTAAATTTGGGAGGTACTGCAGTATTTTTTGTGTATTAATATTTTTATGAGATGAGTGCAATATATGAGTAATCAATCAAAAAATATATATTACATCATCACAAAATAAATCTAATGACTTTGAGATCTTTCATTAACCAACATTTTTCATGATGCATGGTTGTTAGGTAGGCTGTAATTTGCTAATAAAAACATAAAATGTACTTTTGATTTGTTGCAAACTTACAGTATCAGTGTAAAGAGTCAGGCTAGAAACAATTAATTAAACGAATGTACGTATTTTGCTTCTGTTATAAATCAACTAATCTTAGATGCAGCTCATCTGTATCGTAATTTTTAGTTCATCTTATGACATATACTGAAACAGAAAGGCAAAACTGCACTGTTCATTTCTGTAATATTTAACTTCAACGTAAATATTTGAATGGTTAAAGAAATCTTAACAAAATAGCATACCCAGTTTCCATGAAACTTTTTCCAATGTACGTTTTGCGGAGGTTAATCTATGATGTATGTTAGATTTCACTTTACACGAAATGCAATCTGAAATTGGCTGAAGTCATTTCCCTAATTTTTTTTTAAATATTTTCCTGTACATGTGGTCTTAAGTTTTTAGCCCATACCTGCCAATATTGGTAAGTTTATGTAATATAATCATTTTAATCAATTATGTAATATATTGAGCAACTGTTGGGTGTGCCATGTTGCCCAGGACTTGATATTTTTAATTCTCTTAGTTCAAGTAGAGTGATCAGACAGAACCCGAGTGGTTGGGTTAGTGGTGAGTTGACCGGTTTGATCTGCTGGATATGAACTATTCGGCACCTATGAGTTATCACCCCTAAGTTGGCTACCAAAGTTCTGTGGTTCATGTGTTACTACTAGATTCATTCCCATGTAGTTTGTGATTAGAAGACATCCAATAATAAAATCTAAAATAAAATTAAAATAATTAATGAAATTTATTTAAATTCATATGCATTGACAGTGATGCCTTGTCTAAACCTTTGTTGACTTCACTTTTATAGCCCTTACTTTATAGATAGTCTTACCATTCAACTTTTGTTTTACTACACTCCACTCCACTGCCCCATGCTCTATTAGGTACCTTTCCATAGGTCTAAACTATCCAAGAGACTTCATATCATGTTTTGGCTAACCAATGATAAACCCTAGGCTAGTGTAGCCCTCGTGGACACTCTTAGCCTGGTCACATGCTTTTTTAGAGGACCTCATGCCAAGCCTATCAAGTCTAGACCTTGGTAATATAACATCTACTGCTACAGTGTTTTCAATTGGTCTGAAATTGATCTTGTAAGTCATGCATGTTTTAAAATTTTTGTTTTTCTATTATGCATATGTTACTGAATGTTCTGTATGCTTATGAATGCATAAATTCTATTTCAGAGCGTGTCCCAATGGTCTGGGTGTGTGAAATCCAAGTTCTAAAAATTTCCCTTGGGAGCATTGTGATGCTGAGGGTGCTGGCACTGTGGTGTTGAGCTCTTTGTATTATGTAGAAAAATTGAGTCTGGTCTAGAGCAATGCAGTGCTGGTCTGGTGGCGTTGTGAAACCATTCTATTTGGAATTATGATTTTTGAAGGGAGTGTTGCGACGCTGAGTCTCTGAGCACCACGACGTTGGGCAATAATTTTTATAAATATCAAAATCTACTTAATTTTTCAAATGCCAAATCATTTCTTCCCTAATGCACAGTTGACTAAAGAGAGAAAGTGAAATTCCAGAGAGAGAGAGAGAGAAAGTGAATTTTAGGTGGCTTTGGAACATTTTTGTCTATCGAGGAAGCTGGGGAACTTGTTCGGGCCAATGCAGGTTACATTTTGTTTATTTCAATTTTTAATAATTTAGAATTTTTCGAGATTTCCTTACAATTTAATTAAAATTTTGACACAAAAATGGGTATATCCGATTATCGATATTTTTTTACTATATAACTTTTGATATATTGTAGTTGTCAATATTTTGCACATTCTGATAGTTATTTGTGAATTTTCATCATGTTGTTTTGAAAGTACGTTTTAATGATCTGGAAAAATATTCTTACACCTATAAATAGTGTCGTAGTACAATAAATGTTTCGAAATATAACTATGAATAATATGTAGTAATTTGGTTAATTTTTGAAAATGTGAAGTTTTCTTTTGGTTTCCCCCAAATTTCTATCTATGGTACTGCCTGTAGAGCATTTTATGAAAATTTTGCGATAAGTTTGATGTTGTCTATTATATCTGAAAACACAATTATTTTTATGTTTATATATCTAAAATGTGTGAATTGACTAAGTTCTGATGACATGTTGGAAATTATGTTATGCTATGTACAGGAAGTTATAAGTGCTTGAAATTCTAAATCAGATATCTGAATGAGAGTTATAAGGGTATGAAATTTTGAATATATGAGTATTATGCACGGGGAGTCATAAAGGTCTAATATCTAAATTTTGTATCTATTGGGAGGTACAAGGGCCCGAGGGAACCAAATGTATTTTTGCTTTTAGCAATTGATAAGATGTGTTTATTATTTTGCTACTTATGAATTTGTGTGATAGAATTATTGTTTACTGTTCAGTAAGTATCTACTACCTCTTTGTTTTGAGAAGTTTGTTCACTCTTCTGTATGAATAAATTTACTTTAATTTTCCCATTTCATTATTGTTAATTCTTATCATTAAATATTTGGGTAGGTTGAATGTAACCTACTGAATTGTGGTTGCTCATACCTGATTTTTGCATTTGTTTTAGGTCAAGGTAAGGGAAAGAGCAGGATGAGTAGAGAATAGTTGCAAGATCTAAGATATGTGTTTATGTAGGTATGTCTGGTTAGATTTTGACAGTCATGGCTTCTTTTCTATTCCATTCTGTGACATTTGTGCCATATATTGTTTGTAGTTAATCATTTTGATTGTAAATATTTGTAAGATGAATGAAAAAATGTTTGATGATGAGTATTTATAGGTTTAATTGAAGTTTTAGTGGCTCAGTGCTATGTAAATTTTATTAGAATTTTTACAATTCTCTCCAAATAGGTCTTGGGAATTCTGTCATATTATAATCTGACATGATATGACCTGTTCTATATGTAGTTTATATCAAGTCGGGTTATGACAGGTAAACCCATGGCCCATACCTAGCTTGATTTGACCATGAAGGACTCTATTGAGCTTAATATAATATACCCTTGTATTACCTAGTACTCTTTTGAGCTTTAGTTGGTTTTATGAGTCCACCTAACCCAAAGCCATCTTGATGACTTCTATACACTGCCCAAAGTACAAACTGTCTCACCTAAGCCTATACTAACACTAAGAGGTCCACTAGTTCAACTTTGACCTTAATTTGAACAAGGTCATATTGTACTCAAACTCATCACTCATCTACTTTTGGTCACCTATTGAGGCATCATACACCCAATATGATTAAACCTTGATCCTGACCTTAGTTCTTTGTTAGCCTGACCACAAGTTAACTTAACAAACCTTGGCGACCCATCTATTCAACATAATTAGCTTAACCTTAAAACCATAGTTTAAAATTAAGAGTTAATTAGCCCTAACTATAGACTTAGCATGGATTGGCCTAGGGACCCTAACAAACCGTTAGGCTTGAGCTAAACTAACCCAAAAGCTTAAGAGCAAATTAAACCTACATTGCCAAACCCAACCCAACACCCTCTAAAACCCTATCCATTTCATCCTAGCTAGCCTAACTAGAAACTTAAACCTAGTCATATCCATGTAATGGCCCTTGCCTTATCTCTGGGGAGAACTGGGGATGTTTTAGCGAATTAAGCTCAAAATATTAAGAACTAAGCCCAAATCTTTTCCATTCCAAGCTTACTAGAGACCCCAAACCTTCAATAGAACTTAAGAGAAGTTTGTGGAGGCCATGATACCAACGGAGTATACCTCTATTTGGGACTACACTAGGTAAACCTTCTTATAAACCCTAGTTACCTTAAGTTTTTTTAAATTGCCCCTTAGGAGTAGAAAAATAGTTTTAACACCTTTATAGGTCCTAACACACGTACGTCCTTTGGAAGTCTGTAAACCCCTCTACAAAAATATGCCAAGATGTGTTCTAAAAAAAGATTCTTAAGGTAGCCTAAATCACTTTTCACTGGCCAGTTGGCCAGATGATTGTAGATTATAACTTACTGGAAGTTGGGCTTGGTTGCACCTTCTTACTAATGGAGTATATGAAAGCTCTTTGGCCATTGGATGCCCTTCTTCAACGTTTAATACATAAGGTGAAGTTGATGAGGACATCGTCAGCATTTTTGACACATGTACTATTATGAGACGTCGGAGATCGACGGCCACGATCATGAGTTGTATTTTGCCATTTTATGTAGAAGTTTAATTTATTTTTATGTTTTTTCCGCTTTTGCCCTTATGGGCATTGAGTCGCTTATGTAGCCCGGAAGGGCAATTGTGTCTTTTCTTGTTTTTTCATTTTGGCCTATTTATATGAGGCCTCATGCATTGTAATTTTAGTTTTTGATGAAATGGAAAATTATTCTCCTTTGTTCTCTTTGTGAGTGCATTTCCCTTGAATCTCTTAGTGAGTTCAAAGGGAGAACTAGATCTCTTCGTGAGTTCTAAATTTAGTCCAAGATTATTGTGTGGAGGTAGAGTTTTGAAGAGATTCGAGGTGAGGGAAATCAAAGCCAAAATCTCAGATTTTCTTTAATTTTTCCCTCCTCTTCCCTAGTGCCGCCGATTCTTTTGGAGCCAGCCAAGCCGCCGGCCTGCATAGCCCCACCCGCCGGCCTGCAGAAGCCCTCCCGCCGGCCAATCCTCCATCCAGCCACCCGCCGGCCACCACCAGCCCTCCCTCCCCCGGCCACCCTGGATCCATACCGCCGGCCCCCATTTGGTTTCCCTTTGCTAATTTGAATTTCATCATTTAATGACTTTCCTAATTAATTCACTGAAATTGGGGAATTAATTAAGGGAGTTACAATTTTTTTGAAATTCAAATTACCTCCCAATTTTCTTTAAAGTGGAGAGTTACATAATATAATTAAAATCTGAAATCTAAATTTTAGATTTTGATTAATTAATTGTGGTCCCCACCTACTTACCTCTCCCCACTCCACATGACCGGCCACTCCCCTCTCTCTCTCCCTTCTTAATTTTCTTTAATGCACCATTAATCCCTTCCCTCTTAAACTTAATTTCAAATTCAAAATTTCTAAAATTGAAATTAAGAGCCCTCCAATTTCGAAAATCTGAATAAAATTTTAGATTTAGAGTTTCTTCCCCCCATAGCCTCACCCGCCCCTCTCCCCTCTCCCCTCTCCAACCCGTGGCCCCCCCTCCTTCCCCGTGCTCCTCAAGGGCTCAAGAAGAGAGTTCTCCACATCCATGGGGGCCGATCCCGACATCGACCATGGCTTCGTCTTTGATGATCAAGGAAGAACGGATAAAACGTTGGATGCTCACTAGTCATCCCATGGACTACCCGCCACCGGCTACCACTCCAACGGACTACACTTTGTGCGCCATTTGTCTCCTAGTGGCATCGCTCGGTTGCTCTCAATCTTCCTCTATTAAAGCGCCACCAACGAGAGAGTGAGTGAGAGACCCAAGGTGAAAAGTTCTAATTATTAATTGTGGATTATTGTTTCTCTCTATAACATTACTCTCTAATTCTCTGTTGTCAATTTGATATTGTCCCATTAATCTAGTTGTAACCGCATGCCTTACTTAATTTCAACTTGATAATTCTGAAAACCTAACTTGGGTAAGCATTAATTCTATAACTAGTAAAGCTTTAACAATCTTATATTAAAATCCCCAAGCAGTTTTTGTTTCCATGCATTACGTTTCACATCAGAAGTAGCTTCCATTCGATCTAGATCATCTCTTATGGATAATGTCTTATTATACCATATTCTTTGCATGCCTCAGTTCTGATCTCCATCATTGGATAACAAGCTGCACTGATTAGCGATGCATCTAATGTTAAACATTTGCTTGCCTCTCCTACTTCATTGCATTGAATCTAGAAGATCACTGTAGCTACATAAACTATTTATGTGACCCCATTAATGCATGCTGCATGATATGGAAATGATCTTTACATACAGTTAGGATTGTTTTAAATTTTGAATAACCTATTTTTACCAAATATAGTAAATAATTGCTTTTGATTACAAGCTAGTTTCTAGCCATTTTTTTTTTTGTGAGATTAAAAAATTTCTATTTAGGTTTTATATTAGAGTTATTTTTTAGTTAAATCTTTAAAAGATGTGATATCAAATAAAGCATCATCCAGAGATTTTATCCTCATTTTGCGAGGACTATAAGATTTGATTTGAGGTTTCCTCATATGTATAAGTTTCTATAGTTAATTACCCCTCCTAATTATGAGAGAAAATTTTCGATTAAGCTATTTGGTAGATGTTAAATATTTAACTTATAGCCGTAGTGATTTGATTTTGAAAAGAAAAGATTTAACACATTAGCTTAGAGTTGATGATGGGGAAAATGATGATGAATCGGAATACGATTTCATAGTTCCATCATCTCAAGTTATCATAGACCGCAGTTTACTTAGTCTGTAAGATATTCTTGCCAGCATTTATAGGTTTCGTCATCTAAGAGGGTTTTATAAAATTGGGGCAGATATTTAACCATGAGGGTAATTTTAGGTTGATCTTAGTTAATAGTGGGTTTTGTGTTATATTAAATGTACTTCATGATTCACCACTCATTTTAACTTTGTTGATCATAATTTAATGGTGCTATTTTAGAGTGAACTTTCTAGTCAGAGGATCTTGATTGTCACTATAATTTAGTGGCTATAATTTAGTGGCGCTGTTTTATTGCAAATCATCGAGTCACAGGGAACATGTTATTCATTAGAAAATTAGGCAACCATTTTTACTTTAACAGGAACCTTATCTTTTAAATACGTTTATGCTGCTACCAAATCTTTCTAAATTAGAGCCTTTGAAAATGATTTAATATCCTTCAGAACTAATTTTTTGTCAAATGGTGAAGAAATAGGTTCACATCAATCCATAGGGAAGACACAATGCCACCAAGCCAATGCCCAATGTACCACGGTGATGCAAAATGACCTATCAAAAATAGGCGAGCCACGAATACAAACTCTTTTGTATATGGAGCTTCCATTCGCTTGAGGGAAGATTGACGACAAATTATAAGGTTTGGTGGTACTCATCAAGAGCAAAGAAGCAATATAACAAGCAACTGGATGCGGGTAGGTGGACTTTGGTTAGAGTGGCTCACAAGAAGTTCACTACTGGGGTTGCATGTACGTCAATAGGCTTTTGGTAGCACATATGAATAGGGGTGCAGATTCATGCATATCCTAGAAAGTTCTCTTTTTTATGAAATATTCTTAAAATTCACAATAAAACTACTGTTCGGATAAAAATTTTGACTTGGGGGTAGCCTGACCTTGATCAAACATGTTTTGAGAATTAGTCTTCTTAAACTTCTTCAACCCTTACATTCTTCTAAGAAAATTATTCATAAATTTAATGTTTTTATTAACAAATTCCATTGGGCCACTAACTAGGGATGACAATAGTAAAATCCCATGGGCTAGTTAGACTAAAATCTGTTACCTACTTTGGGAAATGGGCCATTGTGTTAGGTTCTTCAATAAGAAAATGGTCTCAATCCCACTGGGCTTAGCTGGGTTGGTGGGCGAGCATAGTTGGGATCCCCCTAACCCATGTTCGATTCCCCTCTTATACGGCGCAACCCCATAATTGGGGAGAAAATAACTACGGTTTATGCACCTGTGAGGCTAATTGCTAATAGACTCGCCGAGGGATTAGTTACGCCACCATGCACCTTCTATGGGGTGCTAGTGGATAGATTCTCCCGTTCCCAAAGAACAAAAAAAACTGGTCTCACTAAAGTTATGTCTTTGAAACTATGGCGTTAGTTTAGATTAAATCAATCTCTTTGGGCGACTTTAACATCAACTTTGATACTCACTACAACATGGCTCTTAATACATCAAGTGGGCTAATTCTAACTTCAGGACTATCAATGGTTATATTTCCAATAAGGATGCTATCAAATTTATTATTGAGTTTGGATAATAAGGATGCTATCAAATTTACTATGTTGCACTGATACAGATACAACGATACGGATACGACACGATATGGATAAGGGACACGCCAATTCTTAAAAATACAGGATACGGATACAGCGCGTATACGACATTATAATATATAAATAATACATAAAATTAAGAAAGTAATCAAAGTGTAATATTTGAAATGATAAAAAAATTGAAATAAAAGTAAGCATTAAATATTTAAATGTCTAGTACAACAACAAAAATAAGAAGATAAATTGTCCAGCACATGAAATTTCAACTATTCAATAGAAGGAATGATAGGATTAGCTTCTTCAGTTGTCTTTGAATTTCTATATCATCTTCAATAAATATCATAGCTTCTAATTTAGGCTCTTCAAGTGAAAGATTAGCAATTTATAATATTCTCATATCCTCAAGAGATTCAAATCCATTCTAGCAACATCCCACATTCTGTTGTCTCCTTCCATATAAGTTGGAGTTTTCCTTGAGAGAAGCCAAAGGTTTTTATGCACATAAGCTAAATATTCAATCCGTTGTGGAGTAATTTTATTTCTCTTCATTGATTAGATGAACGAGTATGTGCTCCAATTTCTTTCATAATAAGATGAGGATGAAACTTGGCCAAGAAATTTTATGGTGATTGTTTAAAGTAAAGGTGCTAAAGCTCCATGTATAATCCACCACATTTTCGGATCAATTCTCCATCTATCACGCAATGACTCTTAGTCACCAAAGTCCTCTAATTAATAAAAAATTTAGCAAGCTAAATATTGACGCTTCTTCTCTCCTCATTTGGAAAATAACGCTTCAAACATGTCTTTCTCATATTTGAAATTTCTAAATATTTCTGTGGAGAAATTCTTTGAGGATCCTCTTGAAGCTATTCTTTAGTTGAATATCGATCTTCAAAAAATATTAAAATGAAATAATGAAAAAATGTTGAAATTACTAAACAATAAATTGTGAATTAATGATGAAAAATGTTAAAATTTACCTGGGATTTAGTAAGCGTGCCAAGCAATGTAAAGCTGTATTACTTTTGCTCAACTTATCTTCTAGAATAGCATAAATAACATCCAAGAAGTTTGAGTCTTCATGAAGTGCCTTCCTCTTATGTCTATATATAATTTCTTTTACTTTGACAAGAATTGAATCGCACATCTCATAAATGAGATGTAAACAAGACTTATCCGTATCAGCTACTCTCAACATCTCATAAATTGGATCTGTGAAATTTATGATATATTCAATCTCATCCCATCATAAATCATCTAAAAGCTTCTCTTTTATATATCTAGTATTTCCAATATCATTTTCCCTATAACATGACCATTTGTCACTGATCACCATAGCTTGAAGAGCATTTTTTATTTTTTTGAATCTTTTCAACATCATTATAACCGAGGCAAACTGAGTTTCAACAACAGCAAGCATCTTCAAATTAGAGAAATCATTGAACATAGAGAGTCTCATAGAATGATTCATAATAAAATTTCTGATTACAACTGCATCTCCAGCAATCACTATTATCCAATGACATTCATTGTAAGTGATTTCGTTTGTCTCGGTATTCTTAGCTGCACAAATGTTCTTCAAAGGCAAGATTAAGCGTATGCACAACACATGATGTCCAGAAAATATGAGGATAGTCTTGCTCTACAAGTAGACCTGCAGCTTTACAAACAGGTGCATTATCAGTAATGACCTGGATGATATTTGAAGGCCCCACCATCATGATAACTTCTTTGCTTAAATTAGAAATGAAGAACTTATCCTTATACTGTCCTTCACAGTTTATAGCTTTGATAAATATAGGATAGCTCTCTGTTACATCCATGAAGTTGATAAGTGGCCTTCTTTGTGAATTTGTCCACCCATCACAAACCAAAGTAACTCATTTTTTCTTCCAAACTCCTCTAGTAGGCTCGAGCAACTTCTCAATAATATCCCTCTCTCTTTGCAACAACTTCGTTCTAATGACGTTATATCCAGGTGACACGTATCCTGCAAGATTATTATTGCATGCATAGGTAATGACATTCTTGTAATGTGGATTCCTTGCTAGGTTAAAAGGAAGTCTAGCTGAGTAAAACATTCTAGCTATTTCCCTTTCTAGTTCTCTCATTTATAAATTAAATGCTTTCTCCAAAGCTCTTTCTACAACATGTTTTCTTCTTTTTGGTTCAAATCCCTCTATCCGAAAAGGTCCCTTACTAACAGTATTGTCATCACTTCTAATTGAAGAAGATGATGAATGATATGAAACATGAGTGCTTTGAAGTAGAATATGTTTTGGAAGCTCTTTTTTACTCCTTTGCTCAGCTTTATTAATTTTTCTTTGCAATTCATCTATTTGTGATGAGCTTATATTCGGGCATATTTTAATTTCATGACCACTAATCTTCAACAAATGAGCTTTCACTCTATAATATGATCTTTTGTATGTGACATTACAAAAATTACATTTGAATGTAATATTGCCATCCCCTTTTGACGTTTTACCTATTTTTGTCACATAACCCCACAGAGGTTTGTTATCTTCAATATTGGCCTCTGATGGATCATCAGTAGACCCAATTCCTACACCACTAGAGCTCATTATCCTACGAAGGATCGACACAAATTAATCTACATGAATTTGAAACATGAAAATTTTTAATTAAAAGTGTAAATATGTTGCGCCTATGCCGGGGTCCAAGGGTGCGCTGCCCCCTGGCGGGGTTCAAACTTCTCGGTACTGCTTGGTACAAAATTTTATTATAAGAGTTGTTTTAAAGCTTTCTTTACCTTCTCGGTACTGCTTGGTACCATTCGGTACCCCTCTGTACCGAGCAGTACTGAGCGATACCGAGTTCTGGTACTGAGCGGTACCGAGTTCCGGTACTGAGCAGTACCGAGTACCGAGCAGTACCAAGTACTGAGCGGTATCGAGCAGTACCGAGTAACGAACGGTACCGAGTTCCGGTATCGAGCCTACGATTAAAAAAACAAAGAATGAAGAAAACAAACCTTCAATGTTCATGTCGCCTTCACTGTTCATGTTGTCAAGTCGCTCCGTCGACGAAGGATTATGTTGGCTTTAATGCTCGCGTCGTCAAGCCTCTTTGTCGACGAAGGATGATCCTGTCCGCTTCTATACTCGCGTCGTCGAGTCGCTCCTTCGACTATAACGAAGAAGACGAACACCTGTGCGGAAACGAAAAACCTAGCTCGCCGAAATGTTTAAGCCGCATAAATGAATAGGGCAAATTGCGGCTCCATTTTGTTTTTAATAGGACACGCGTATCCGATCAAATTTAAATAATATTTTAATTGGACACGGCAAAGCCGTATCCAACACGTATCTGTGCCGTATCGGATGCATATCCGTATCCGACACGTATCCGATACATCATGCCTCATAAATAGGCGTATCCGTGCAACATAGCAAATTTATCTATTATGGAAAACCTTGTGAGTGAATGTTTTCAGTATCAAGGACTAGTTTTGTTTCCTGATATACATGATTGAAATCACTGGTGGTTGTCACTGTGCTTCTTCATTTCTATGTAATTAATGGTTGATTTAGTGCTTATTGTTGGATTATCCTGTGCTGCAATTGAGTTCCATTGCTGTGAGTTTTTTTATCTCTATGGACATTCAGTATTTCATTTTGGCTTCTTATTTTTGGGTTTTGTGTTCTACTGCATGGTATTATTCTTCTTGTTTTGCCTGTTCTAATGGTTTACATCTATGGATTCCTCGTTGGTATGTTTCCATCCCCTGCCTCTGCTCCTTTGACCAGAGGGATCATGCACATTATTGTGTATAATTTTGCATCAACGAGAGTGAAATATTTCAGTCCTATTTAGAGGGCTTTATTCTAATTGGAATCCCTACTAGTAAGCCACAGCTTGCTAGAGCTATTTTGTTCTCTTCTCTATTTGGTTTTCGTTAAATGGAGCTGGTTTTATGCCTATTTTTTCACATAAAACGCCAGCCTTCCGATGGCCCAGTTAGGTGAGTAGATATATTAGATTTGGTTTATGTTAAAAAAGGTCGATGTAGGCCTAAAAAGATTTGGTTAGAAAATATTAAAAATGATATTTCTTTGTAGATTTAAATGAGAATTTGACTCTTAATAAGACACAATGGAAAAAAAGAATTCATGTAATCAATCTCACGTATTGGCATAAAGGGTTGATGTTGTTGTTATTGTTGTATGTTAGTTTTTATCCACTATTTTGTGTTCTTCCATGTGCTTTGTATTAATATGCTAGAGTTGGATGATACTTTGCCTTCCCTATTTGCCTTCAAATTTGATATATCTGATCTATTGGATTCCCTTGGACCCTTCCTAACTGACATTTCTTGTGTTTTTTTACGTTTAGTTTTTTTATTTTTATTTTTATTTATTTTTTAAATAAATTTCTGCTAACTAATTTGATATATCTGATCTATTGGAAAAGTATCGTGGAAACGCTGCGGCTTGAGCTGCTACAATTGATTTCTCTTCTGATGTTGTTGTGATGCATATCTACCGGAAGAGAGTTCTATTTTCTGTTATCATTTTATTTGAAACTAATAGTTCGATTCCTGATGGCTGGTGTTTGAAGGCAGCTGGAAGTAATGTCGACTAGGTGTGCAAATGAGTTAAGTAAATTCGCGAGCCGGTTTGAATTCGACTTGTTAACGAGCTCGCGAGTTGAGTTTATCGAGTTTAGAGTTAGAGCATATATTTGAGCTCGTTGAATATTGAGCTTGAGTTTGATCGAGATGAAGTTCGGTTTGATCACTCATCGTGCGGCTCGAGTTTGTGCATCGAAGTGGCATAAGGCGTAAGGCATAAGCTAACTCTTCAAACCGAATCGCTTATTGGGTTTTTTTTCTAATCGTGCGAAGGGATTGTGAGCGAGTGTTAGGGTTTTTCTTTTTGCTTGTTGTGGTCGTGAGTGGGAGTGGTGACAGGCGAGTTCCTGTGGCGACTGAGAAATTTCTCTAGGTATCTCTTCTCTCTTGTATCTCAACAACTCACTCATTTTTTTCAGCTTAGAAGGCTTTCGTTGTGTCCTATTTGTCCCTTGTCGATGTTTTATTTTGGGTTAGATCATGTTTTCTGAGATGCCACAGGAAGAGTTCCTGTGGCATCTTCCTTTGTCTGATGGTATGCATTCTTCGGCGGTGTGCATTTTTCCTCTTCAGCGTGATTTCACGAGCTACTTGTGAGCTGATTTTTAGTGGGTTGAGTCAAGCTTGAGCTCGCCTTTGGAGCTCGACTCAATTTCAAGCTCGGGATTTGACTATCGAGTCGAGCTCAAGTTGGGCAAGACTCGAGCTCGACTCTACTCGATGCATCTCTAGTGCTGACTCATTGTATTTGAGTCAGTCATAAATTGTGTCTCTCTCTCTCTCTCTCTCTCTATATATATATATATACATATATGGAGAGAGAGAGAGAGAGAGAGCATAGTCCCCGCTGATTATTTATGTATGATAAATTTAATCTCATAGTATCACATTGCTATATTTTAGTCTATCAATTATATAGAATTGATACAAAATAACCCATTATATGATTTCGATTTAATACCTCGAATATGTCAAACTGATCTTACCTTAGCCCCAAAGGGATAATTTGGGATTATTTTTATAGTAGAGAGACTAAATTGGAGCAATGCAATATTCTAGAATTAAATTAGTCATACGAATAATAGAAGAATTATATATATAGATAGATAGAGAGAGAGGCTTCGAACCAAGAGGCTGGACACCAAAATTAGGAAGGAACAAAAAGGAGGGGCTTGGCCCAAAATTTCTCAAAAAATAAAATAAAATAAATAAATAAATAAAATAAAAAAGAGAGGTGTTTTGTTTTTTAATATAAATTTTTAGTTTAAAATTTTTTTACTAAAAATTACTTTAGAAAACAATAAAAAAATTATATCAAATGAAGAGAAACAGAGAGATTTCAACATGGTCTTTAATTTGTCCATGTACGGCCAATTTTGTCTCATAGTGTACATTGCTTCTATTTCATCACTTAATTATACAATTTGGTACACAATAATCTCATCTTATAATTGTGATAAAATTAATCTAGATTTAATACATCAATTATATAAAATTTATACTAATTTAATCTCAAAGTAATTATTTTGGATTAATTTTGTATAATCGAGAGATTAAATTTGTTTTAGATATTGGATTAATCTAATTAAGTTGTTCTGATTGCAACATCTCACTGAAAGGTACAAACAATGTGAAGTCCATAATTTTTCTTACCTGAGCTCACCACTGATATTTCAAACTACAGATATATAAAATATATTTTTAGTAAAATTATCTTTTAGTCCTATATTTTTAGCTTCTTAAATGATAGGCGCAATTCAAAGAATAACTACAAAATAAAAATTGTAATAAAAATATGTGACTAAAATTTAATGTTCAACCATATTATTTACGAGGTCAGTTTGTCATCTCAAGAGTTCTAGAAAAGAAAGGAGTTAATAATACTTATATTTAAGTCATTAAGGATATGCATGCAAGAGTTATTATTTGTATTATGTTATACGGTGGTTTGATTTAGTATTTTTCTATTTTAGTTGGATTATATGAAAGAAAAGTTTTAGGTCTATATTTTTTTGCTTTAGTCATGAATGCTTTTACTGGACATTTGCAAGAGAATGTATCCGATCATGTTTTTTTGGCTGATGATATTTTTCTTGTTGATAAAACTAGAGAGAGAGAGAGAGAGAGAGAGAGAGAGAGAGAGAGAGAGAGAGAGAGAGAGAGAGAGAGAGAGTTGAAGAAAAAAATGAATCATGGAGATAAACCTTAAAGTCTAAATGATTTTTTTAGTAGATCTAGAATGGAATATATGCAGTATAATTTTAGTAGTAATAGATCTAGTGAGAGGATTGTGATTTTGAGCGATTAAACATTAAAAAGAGTACATGTTTTAGATATTTGAGATCTACTGTTCAAACTGATGATGAAATAGATGGAGATATTATTAGTAAAATTTAAGTTAGATGGTTGAAGCAGAGGAATGCATTTAGCCTGTTGTGTGATAGAAAAGTATCTCTCAAAGTAAAGTGAAATTTTATATGATAGTGGTGGGACCCGCAATGTTTTATGGTGCAAAATATGGATCATTAAAAGAGAAGCATAAAGTTGAGTATTGTAGAGATAAAGATGCTCAAGTGGATGAGATGCTTCAATCTTAGAGACAAAACACAAAATGAGCATATAAGTGAAAAGGTTGGAGTAGCCCCAGTGACAGATAAGATCAAAGAGAGTCGGCTCAGATGGTTTGGCCTCATAAAACTTCTGCCTTTTGATGACCCGATTAGGAGAGTAGGTTTGTCCCAAGTTAAGAAACGCGAAGGTAAACTTAAACCGACTTGGTTATAAAGTAACAAAAATGATTTTTTATTAGATTTAAATGAGAATATATCTCTTAACAAAACATAATGGGAAAAAGAAAAAAAAAAAAGATTCATGTTGCTGACCACACGTAGCCGGATTAAGACTTGATGTTGTTATTGTCATTTTGCCATCTCAATTTCTTTTTTCACCTTTATAATTAATAATGTTTAGTTCAATTGAAGAAGATAAATGATGGTTATAAATGCCAAAAACTTTATGATATTAAATAATATTCATTATTATTATTATTATTATTTCAAAGGGGCTATGTTAGGGGGGAACAAAGTTGTAAAATCTAAGGAGAAAGGCATCTATTTCTTTCATTTAAGCAAAAATAACAAAATTTCTCCATTTGCACCAAACCAATGCATTTGCAGTAAGGTAGATTGTTCTCAATCAACACTTTGTCAAAGTTTGGTTTCAAATTAAAATCAAATTTATAGCTCACGTGACTAAAGAATTTTTAGGTTAGTTTACAAGTTTCAACAGTTCAATAATGGCTGGTGAAGGGAGCTCTGATATGGAACAGTTGGGGGAATGGAGAAAAGCAGTCTACACTGTGCATTGGGAAGTATGCATGGATTTATCCAAACCTTCCACCCTATTATTTATAGAAATACATTTATATTTAAGTACATTTTATGTTCATAAGCAATTTGTACTCAGCTTAATATGTTAATGTCTAATGTAAAGGAAAAAAAATTGCTCGAACGAGAGAAGCCGAGCAATACTTGAGTTCGTTCAAGCTCGACTTATTTGCACCCCTCTGTTTGGAAGTGTTAGCGGAATCGGTTGATTGAGCAGATGATGTTAAAGATGACAAGCAAATAGATATTATGGTTCAAAGAAGAGCATTACTATAAATAAGAGACAATTAAAATTTTTAGGGAACTCGCTAATGAACACTAATATGAAAAAGTCGTAAGTCTTATGTGCTATAATGCACAAATACGAAATTAGGATGTCAAGAGTCAGGCGGTGTTGATGTTGTTTATCAGTCATCGAGAGAGGAGACGACAATGTTGTCAAGAGCCAGGCGTCAATGTTAAGAGAGTGTTTATTGTCGATATTGAGAGGGCGTTGGTCGTCGATGTTGAGAAGGCATAAGACAAAGATGAGATGTCAAGTTTTTGGTGTAGAAATAGCCAACGTCGAGCATCAATGTCAAGAAAATGTCAGACTTTGATATAGAGATCATTTTGAAATATTGATATTGTAACGACGTCAGACATAACGATGTTAGACGTCGATGTTGAAATGACATTAGATATTGGTGTGAAATCAAAGCCATAACATACCAAAAAGAAAAAAAAAATTAGAATATTCGATGAATGGGGTGTTGAGTGGGGGCTATTGATTTGGTGTTGTGGATATGAAATTAGAAATTTGGTTTTTTATATTTTAAATAAATAAAAGTTTTAAATACAAGAAATATATTTAAAAAATTCATAAAATATTTAAGACAAGTGTGTTCGAAACACGAGTCCAATTTATATTTAATATTTTTTAATTGAACATATTTTCGGCGTGTTCAACACGTGTCGAAGTGTCAGACTCGTGTTATGTAGAATATGTATCGGGCACAACACATCTTTTTGAGGAGAAGAATCCGTAAATCATAGCTTATATGATTTAACACATTCATTTTATTTATAAGCATTAAAAAACATGTTATTGTAATAATTTTACGAAGAGCGAATGAAGGTCCAAAATCTTCATGATTTGATTCATGATTCATAATTGACTATTATAAAGCATCTAAAATTTCGTTTAGATGCATTAATTAGAGCCTCGATAAAAGGTGGAGGAGAGGACATCCCAAATTTATTTCATTATTTGAAATTTCGAGCATCTCTCATTGAAAGCTAAATATGACATAATAATTTTTTTTATGATGATTAATATTATTCGTAACTACTATTCACAATTTTTCTATTAAAAAATAATATCTTGTTTCATATTTGAATAATAAAATAAAATTTGTTTTTTTTAATTTAAGTGATAATAATGATGATAATTAATTTCTTACATAATGGTGCTCTTCCTAGTACACTTGGATGTATGATTAATTCTATTATTGGTTATATTTGCCTTCTCTGTAGTGGATTTTATGGTAGAAATAAATGTTGATGAAAGAGAAAAATAAGTAACATATTTTATAATTAATTCTTGCTCTTCATCTATATGATGCATTCTTTATATTTTTCTTAGTGAACTCAATCTCCTTATAAAAATCCTCAATATCATATAAGTTATGAATAACATGTTGCATGAATTTATAACATTTTTTATCATTAATATATTAATTCCCACTCTATTTTAGGAAACATTAAGAAAGTCATCCCAAACGAAGCGTTTGTTGTTGTTCACAAGCTATGTTGCTATTTTTTCCGAGTCCTCTCTTACCATCCAAGTGTCTTTAATTAGTTGATGGTTCACCTTTCCATATGATTAAGATTTTCAACTCATTTATAATAGTAGATTCAACTTTCAAGAAGGTGGGATGTGAAGGCAGCTGCTATTAGTAATTAAGTATAATCTCCTACAATGACATCAATATATAAATATGTATTCAATATTGAAATTTGATCTAATGAACATATCAATGAGCAAATGAAGATAATACATGTTGAGATAGTTGCTACTTTATTCTTAATTATTGATATTCTTGCAACTTGTATGTTTTTTATGATTCCAAATATTATTGCTTTGATTATTATTTTTTCTACCGTATTTTGGAAGAATTATTTTGCTGTTTATGTGTACTAATATTTCAGAAAAATCATACTCCAGATTGTTCAAGACTTCAAATTAGATCAGTTTAGGTGTTTTTGTAATTGAAGTATGTATTTTTCATTTTATTGAATCTGAGAGAGTGTGATTGTAATTGAGTAACTGTGCACACACACACTGGGGAAAGTTTAAAATCTACAATTTTTAAACTTATCATACTCTACGATTTCCTTTTGTATGGGACGATCTGATCAGTTGTTTTTCCTTCGAGCAATCAAATGAACAGGAAGTAGAAAATTTTTCTAAGTGTGGATTGTACTGTATGATATACCATTCGTACATGCCTTCCAGAGTACGAAATGGACGGGTCCCTTTTCATTCCGACTGTTTGTCCTAATGAACTTCAAAATTTATATAACTGATTGTACTGTACGATATACCATTCGTACATGTCTTCTAGAGTACGAAATGGAATGATCCCTTTTTGTCCCGATTGTTCAAAATTTATATAACTGATTGCACTATACGAACATCCGATTGCACTATTCGATCGAGTTTACTCAAAATTGAAAATTTTAGTTTTTGGATGGTTTTTTTCGTGTTTTTGATATAAAAGGTCCACTAAAATTGAAGTGAAAAAGTCTTGTCTTCATGATTTTTCAAGGGTAATTGAAAGAGAGAGTGTGAGAGAGATTTCTTGCAAATGGAGTGTGAAGGGTTTACAAGGTTACTTAAAGGTAAGGATCTCTTTATGATTTTGATGTTTACTCTTCCTTTCTTCTTTCTAGTTGCTCGTGAGAAGATCTTTGAAGAAGATCTGATATTTTGCAGATACTTGAAGGGTGTGAAAGGACGACGGTACTCTACCGACACTTGGAGGGTGTGAAAGGATGAAGGTACTCTACCTACACTTGGAGGGTGTGAAAGTATGATAGTTCTGTGCCGACACATGGAGGGTATGAAACGACGACGATTCTCTGTTGACACTTGGAGGGTGTGAAAGAATGACAGTTATGTGCCGACACTTGGAGGGTGTGAAAGGACGACGATACTCTGCCTACATTTGAAGGGTATAAAAAGACGAAGGTTCTCTGCCTACACTTGGAAAGTATAAAAGGACGACTATTCTTTACTGACACTTTGAGGATGTAAAATGACGACGGTTCTCTGTCGATACTTGGAGGGTGTGAAAGGACGACGGTTCTCTGCCGACACTTGGAGGGTATGAAAAGATGATGGTTCTCTGTTGATACTTGGAGAGTGTGAAAGGATGACAGTTCTCTGCCACACCGGGGATTGGTGGAAGAGAGGTTTTTATAAAGGCTTCACCGCCTTGCTATGAGGACAAAAGGAGAGACACTTTGGTAATAGTACAATACCTGAAGAGGGAGTCTTTAAGGAGTGGATGTAGGTCGTGTTTGACTGAACCACTATAAATTCTTGTGTCTTTTAATTTTCGCATTTTATTTACAACAAGTTATTTACTATGATTGAAAAGTTCATTTTAAAACTTTAACTAACTTGCTACAAATTATAAAAATAGTTTTCTATTCTAAAAATCCAAGATAATTTTTAAATTATCAATTCACCCCCTATTGGTTAGCCTTGGGACAATAACTTAAGTTTAACAACCTATACAGAATCAATAAGTGGTATCAGAGCTTTATTTCAAAATCAAAAGTTTAGACTACTTTTTGATAAACGAGAATGACTACTTTTGGAAACTAAAATATACATGAAGGGTATTCGATCACTTAACCTCCTTTATTTGATAATATCCCTTTTGATTTTTGGAAAACACGCATGTCTACTTTTTTGCAATAACTAGATTATCGCATGTGGATTTTGGTTCAAGACGGGTATACAAGACCAACTAGATTAGTTGATGGCATTAGAGTTGAAACACCCTTTGCTGGCTGAACTGTACAAAAATGTGACTTAGCATAACTAAATGCAAAGTGTTTAAACAATTTCTTTTGTGCACGTAAGTCAGAAGATTACATGCGGATTTTCACTTGCAAAAGTGGAAAAGACATATGTGATAGGTTTTGTATTACTTATGAAGGGACTAATGAAGTAAATCAAATTAGATTAAATATCATGGTACATGACTATGAATTATTTCGTATGAACCTAAATAAATCCATTTCTAACATGTGCACAAGATTCACTCAGATAGCCACTTCTTTACATGCATTAGATAGAGAACTAATGAATGCTGAAATTGTTAATAAGATTCTTCATTATTTGTCGACTGCTTATGATGCTAAAATAACTATAATTATTGAGTCTAAAGATTTGAATGTTGACTCTATTGATAATCTTCTTAGATCACTAATTGCTTACGAGCAATGAGTGAGTGAAAGAAAGATTGTCGTAGGTGAACAATTAAAGGAGAAGAATATTGTACTGAAAGTGGAGGACTCGGAGAGTGATCTGTCATACCTGAGGATGAGGTTGATATTGCCTTAATGACTAGGCAATTCAAAAGTTTTCTAATAAAGAAGCAGAGGAGACATCAGCAGTGGAACAGAAGTAAGTTTAATAAAAATGTTAAGGTTTTTAATGATGTGATTTACTACGAATGCAGGAAACCTGAACATATAAAATCAGACTGCCCAAATATAAAAGCCACTCATAGCAAAGAGAAGGTAGAAGAGAAAGCAAATGTGAAGAAGGGAAAGAAGAGATTTCAAAGGGCTTTTTGGATTGACTTAGCTTCAAATTCGTCAGAAATAGAAAAGGAATAGGAAGTCACCAATTTGTGCTTAATAGCTGATAATTTTGATTAGTCGGATCAAAAAGAGGTATGTGACTTGACCTATAATGAATTGTTAGAAGTTTTTAAAGGAAATCATGATGCATATAGAACACATAAGAAAATGCATGTTAGTTTAAATTTAGAAATCCAAGAATTATAAAGAGAGCATGAAATCCTTAGAAAAGATCATACACTGATAGATAACAATCACATAAGCTTACTTGATGAATTCGATGACTTGAATAAAAATAATGATCTTTTAAAAGCATCATATGCTAAATTGAAAAAAAGAATTTAAGGATTTCAAGGATGAATCAAAGAATAGAGAGCATTATTTAAAATATGGTATTAATGTGTTAAAAGATATAACACAGTTCTTAAGTTGAAAGTGAAAGCTCTCGAGAAAAATAAGAAATCCCAACACTTGAAGATTTTATAATATTTTGAGGTAAAAAATTTAAAACACAGGAAGAGACATATTTATTATAAAAATTAAGAAACCCATTTTCTGGAGTTAAATGCTATACTTGTGGGATGATTAGATATATTTCACACACTTGTACCTTAAATACAAAAACTCATTTAGTGTGGAAACCTAAGATGCATAAATCAAGCAATATCATACATGCAACTAATTTTAAATTGCCAAAAGGAGAACCTAAACTTATTTGGATTCTGAAGTTTAACATTTGATTGTTTTGCAGGCACACTCTCATACAAGGCCTTGTGAAAGCATTTGGTACTTGGACAACGATTATTTAAAGCATATGACTGGAGACACTAAATCATTTATATCGCTGGAAGTCAGGAATGTAGGCAAGGTTACATTAGGAGATAACACCACTAGGAAAGTGGTTGGATCAGGTATGATTGGAAACTTGTAAAAAATTTTCATAAAGAATGTATTGCTTGTAGAAGGCTTAAAGCATAATTTATTAAGTATAAGTCAGCTTTATGATAAAGGGTATAGTGTAAAAATTTTTCCCACTAGATGCATATTAAACCTAAATAGAAATGATGTTTTGCATGAAATTAGGATAAACAATGTTTATATGCTAGATTTGAATGTATTAAAACTCATAATGCTTTTTGTTTAAAAATAATTTCTGATGAATCTTGGTTATGACATAGGAGACTTTGTCACACTAACATGAAAAACCTTAGGGAAATTATTCAAAAGGATTTGGTTAGAGGTATACAAAAACTAGACTTTACTAAGGATCACCTTTGCGATGTATGTCAATTAGGAAAACATGTGAAATCGTCTTTTCATTCTAATAAGGTTCTTAGAACAAGTAAACCATTAAAGATTATTTATATGGATCTTTTTGGACTGGTTAACATTATTAGTCTAGGAGGGAAGGTATACAGATTTGTGATAGTTGATGATTTCTCAAGATTTACGTGAGTTAAATTTTTATATCAAAAGAATGAATCATTTCAGAAATTTAAAAACTTTTCAACTTGGATTCAGAGAAAACTAGGGTGTGATTTTAACAATTCAAATTGATCACGATGATGAATTTAAAAATGTTAAATTTAAGAATTTTTGTAAATTTTAACCTGTAGGCTCCTTACATGAAATCATTTAAACCACGTAATGTGGGAATAGCTTAACAAGTAACTAAAATCTTACAACTGAAATTATGCAAGAAACAAAAATAATATATTATAAATCAAATAAAGAAATCTATGCATTAATATATATACCCATTATCTATGTTAATAGCTCAGTTTATTATGCATCACATCGCAGTCCACAATATCAGTACCAGTGTTTCGTATCAATAATAGTGATCAGTATCATCAGGAATAATAATAATATCAATAATAAACAACATCAATAATAATATCGATAATAACAATTAATAATCATTTAGTAATCAGCATTTGAATATCAATAATCAATATTCTATTAGATATTCATATGAGGGTATCTTGAGGGCATTTTGCTCTTGTACTTTTGACTCCCAATAAAACTCCAGCTCCTTGTAACTCCCAATTATTATTTTGAATTCATTTCTCTAAAAGTATTACTCTATTATCGTTGCTCTTAAATCATTACTATGGAATAGTTATATTTTTATATCATTATAGGGTTATCATTTTATATGCATGATATCAATCAATACCTACTTTTATATGAAATCAGTATTAATATCAATATAATATGTCCTTTCCTTTCTCAGTCAAACAAGTATTATATTCCAGCACCTATCAATCATTTCAACACATCATAAAGTTCAGTACATCTTATCAATCACAATACAACATTTTTTTACTTTAATTTCAGTACACATTTTTAAACATATTTCATAGAGAAATTTCTATACATAAATTTAACCAGTGAAAATGTAAGAAAATCATATGAAACTTTTCATAATGATAAAATTTATAACATACCAGAACTTACATGATGAAAACTTACAAAATTATGAGATAATATAATTTTGGCATATTTAGAAGAGATAAATTTGTAGAAATAAAAATCATAAAAAATAAAAATAAAATGATAGTTACTTACCACAAATAGAATAATATCTATGACATGAACGTTTGATAAAAATGTCATTCTCTCTCCTTTTTCCCTCTTCTCCTTCTCCCTTCTCTTCTCCTTTCCTTGTTGGCCAAGCATGCAAAGTAAGGGAGTGAAGGGGCAGTGCAAGAATATTTATGATAAAATATAATTAAAAATAATATTAGTGAGCTAACACCATAGCGTTTTGTCATAGTGATGCAACACCACATGTAGAAATTAGATTTGTTGTAGAATAGAGACATCAATGTCAGGAAAATGATTTTTAGCGACGTAGTGCTCTCAACCCTAGCACCGCAACACTCTAATGTACAATGATGAACCACTCTAGTTCAATTAGCAATTCAAAAATCTATATTTTTCTTTTAAAATGCTTTTCGTATCTTTGGGTTTTTATAATCTTCCCACCTTCAATAAATGTCATCCTCGATACTTCCATATTAGCTAGTTAGAGAGAGAGAGAGAGAGAGAGAGAGAGAGAGAGAGAGAGAGAGAGAGAGAGAGAGAGAGAGAGAGAGAGAGAGAGAGAGAGAGAGAGAGAGAGCATTCTCAAACAAAACTACCGAATTCAATCAATTCAAAAACTAATATTAAAAAATTTATACTAAACTAAAAAATAACATCAAATTGCATAAAAATGTGGCAAAATATTTGCTTAAATTTTATCAAAGCTTAATTTATATAAAATAATACAAAATCATACTAGTTATATCCTCATGAACTTCATAAACCTCCATCACTAACTCCAAATGTTTACTTCCACTCTACACTTATCATTATACATGTCCAGGCAATGTCCATTCTGCCATTCATTGCCCATAATCACTGCACCTGAAGCATTATCCTATCACCCTGTAGCAGGATTTCACATGTTAACTTCCACACCAAATGCACTGCAAAGAGGTAGGATCTTTAATAGTATTAACAATTCTTTTTTACTACTTTCCCCCATCTTCTTATAACTCTGACCAGCATGTTTCATCAATCGATTGCTCATCTGAACAATTATATCGACAAACCATTCCATATTTTATGAAGTCACTGAAAACACCTCAGGGACGAGTTTTGATTTCTTTCCTTTTCCTATTGGATCCTTTGCAAGATCAATAAACAAAACTTAAATTCATTTCTAGTCAATAAACTTAAAATCAAAATGAATCTGTCAAACACAAACATAAAATAAATTCTTCAAAATAAAATAAATCTATAAACACATTTAAATAATGCAATCATTAATGCAGCACTAATCACAATCAAATTCATTCACTACCATTACTCTGTATCAGTTTGTCGTGCCGCGAGATCTATAGTGAAAGTATTTTTTTTTTTAAATCTTTATTATCTTGTCAATTTATTTTACATATTAATCAATCATTAAAACAAGATCAATATCAATATCTAGAGCTGATTAATTTCATTATAGATAAACAATAAACAATGAAAAATAAAATTCACATTTCTATGGTGCAAAAGTACATCATAACTTTAGAGTACAAAATCATATATATACAATAGCCACTATGGCTATCAAAAGAATATATAAACTAAAGAACCAAAATGAATGCTACATTAGCATCTCTGCATGCATACAAAACCTCAAGATGTAATCTCCTTACCTGAAATCATTTACACCACATAATGAGCGAATATCCCAACAAGTAACTATGTTACAACTAAAATTAATGCCTGAAGAAGCAAAATAATATGTTGTAAATTATATAAATAAATATATACATTAATATTTATGTATGTTATATGTACTAATTACTTAGTTTATAACACATCACATCACTATATACAATATTAGTAATAATGTTTCGTATAAGTAATAGTGTCAGTATCATTAAGAACAATAATAATATCAATAATAAATAGCATTAGTACAGTGATATAGTATCGATAATAGTAATTAGTAATCATTCAATAATTAGTATTATATAGTCAATAATTAATATTCTATCAGATATTCATATGAGGGTATCTTTCTCCTGCACTTATGACTCTCAATCGATCTCTAGCTCCTTATGACTCTCGGTCATTGCTCTGAATTTGTTGCTATAGAATTATTTCTCTGGAATTATTGCTTTGGAATTATTACTCTAGAATTGTTATATCGTTTTTTTTTAATTAAAACCCACAGAAGGGGCCTGCGCGTTAATTATAAAAAATGGTTACAAGGTCCTTAGAAGGCCCCTCCAGCCCTCTACGCTCAACCGAGCTACAATCAAAAAGAAAATAAAGATCTATGAGCCAGAGGATCCTTTTTCTAAAAGTACAATATATCAGCAAATGTAAATCGGTCTGCCAAACCGTAGCACCCAAAAAAAGGAAGCTAAAAGTAATCTCAGTAAACATCAACTTCCTGCAAAAATTTAGAACCAAACATAAATTGCAAAAGTTAATAAAAAAGACGAGAGACTTACAGGATATTAATGTTTTGAGCTCAGCTATCTCTTTCAACCTGCAAAAAGCTCTCCAAAAAAGATCAATAACAAAATAGCAAAACCTATTCAACATCCACATAATGATAATAAAATTAACCTCCACACCATCCTTAAAATCCTTCACATCACCACCCCTAACCCTCATAGAACCCAATCTACTCTCCACAAACTTCTTCCCTTCAAAACAGAAAAACCAAAGCCCAGTCCCAATAACAAACCCCACCCCCATACCAATAATCTTAACCATCAGAAAATCCAAACTGTAATACAACATAACCCAAATAATAGAGCCGATAACCACCATGAATAACCCAATCAGCAACAACAACCAATAACCGTTAACAGCAATGATAGACATCCAAAAAAGCATCAGTAACCAACAGCCTCCATAACTCCCCCAAACCGACACCAGGATTTGCTGCAGATTCCCCCCACAAACCAACACAAAATCAACTGCAGCAGCACAAAAACCAAACTCATACAAAACCATCCAGAAATACAACTTAATCCACAATAAAACATATACCCCCAGTGAATATTTCATAACAACAACACCTAAATAGAGTCCAGCTTTCACAGACAACTAGACATAAATCAATAACCAGCAGCCGCCAGCAACCAACCAAAAAACCAAAACCATCAGCCACAGTAACACTACACAGCACCCCAAAAACACTAACAACAACAGCAGAGACAGCATTAGCAAAAACAACTAAAACTACACAGGAATTACCCATACCTGACATGGGGCAGAGAAGACTTATCGATCATCAACAAACCTTTAAAAGCAGTATCTAAATTCAGAGTATCCACTTCCTCATAATCATTAAGATAAGCACTCTTCTTAGCTAACCAGTCAGCACATCCGTTTCCTTCCCTAAAGATGTGAGAGATTTCAAACTTCATAGCATTCAAAAGCAGTTTAATTTTTCTAATAATATAAAAACATTGAGCATTTCCAGAAAAACCATCTCTAATAATTTGAACCAGCCACAAGGAATCAACTTCAACCCACACCCAGTTACACCCAGTTTTAAAACACATCTCCAAGCCAAATAACAAAGCATACAACTCAACCACCAGCACATCTAATTGCTGCAAAGGAGCAGCAAATGCAGCTAAGATGTCCCCACTACAATCCCGAATGAGGCCACCCACACCAGCCCTTGCCAAACCCACCATACCATCAGTATTCAACTTCACAAAAGGAGGTTTAGGCTTCCTCCACACAATAAAAGAACCCTCAATAGGACTGTTCACCAAGTCCACGTTAATACCACAAATACTAGCTAAGTTCTTACATCTAGAGAAAGTCTTAAACGTAATAATCTTATAATAATACAACTGTAACACTTTCCTTTTTACATTATTAATAACCAAAGACGCCTCCATCTTAATATTTTCATGTTTAGCCTCATTACGCGCTTTCCAAAGATACCATAAGATGAGGATCGGCAACAAGTTAAAAATATGACCTTTAGTGGAATGTAACCAGCCATCCAGCATATCAGATAAACTATCATTATTAGACAAAGAATTCTTACCAGCAATGTCATTGAAGTAAAACCACACTTTACCTGCCACCAAACCATTCACAAATATATGATCAATATCCTCACTATTGGCACAGTATAAGCATTTCGAAGCCAAAATAAAACCTTTTTTTTTTCAACAAATTATCAACCGGTAAGAAACCTTTTAAACATCTCCAAACAAAAGTAGAGTAAGTAATAGGAAAGGAACTATGCTAAATAGCCGCAAATCTAGGAGATTTATCATAAGAAATACGCACCTTGTCCCAAATCATACGTAAGTGAACTTACCATTAGCCGTGGCTGAGCATAAGATTTTATCGTTGCAATTAACTTGTAAAGGGATGTTCTTGATAATATCAACTAAGCAGTTAGGCACACAACTATTTAATTTCTCCACATTCCAAACATTATCTAACATAAAAGAAGAAACTTTAATAGAATCCATAGTATGAGTGTAAAGGTAGGAATCAATAGAAAAATCACCCAACCATTTATCTTGCCAAAAGAAAACATCACCCCTACCCAACCCCATTGAATGAAGTTCTCAGCTTCCCAGTTAATATTACATAACCTTTTCCACGTCAACGAATCAGTATTTCTAAAAAAACACAACGACGGGTGCATGTTATTGCAGTATTTCACATTCATATAACGAGCCCATAAACTAATGTTAGCTCTAAAAGAAAACCATAATTTGTGAGAGAACACCAAGGCCGTTTCAACCACACTCTTATAGCCCAGCCCCCCTTCATCCAAAACACCACAATTTTCATTCTAAGCCACCCAGTGAATAGCCTTGGAGTTAATTTTAGAACCCCAAAAAAATTTATTAATCATTCTTTCAAATCTAGTACAAATGACAACAGAAGGCATTAAAGTATGGAACAGATATATAGGAACAAAATTAAGAACAGACTTAATAAGAACCAAACGACCACCAAAAGACAGAAATTTAGACGACCAATTCGCAAGTTTTTTTTGAATAATAGTGAAAATGTCTTCAAAAAGGAAGTTTTTCTTTTTACCTTTATAAATAGGAGTTCCCAAATACTTAATCGGAAGATTTTTAGCTTTAAAACCACAAACCCTTTGAATCTCCTGAGTCCTACTCTGATTTATAGACTTAGCACCAATAAAAATACTCTTCTCTTTACTGAAAACCAAACCACTACAAGCATTAAATTTATCCAGAAACTTCATTAAAATTTTAACATTTTTAATAGATCCATTCGCAAATAAAATGAAATCATCAGCAAAACTCAAATGACTAAAAGAAAAACCTTTTTTAGTACAAAATTTCAGATTAATATTCTTAGCAAAATGCTCCTCCAAACCTCTAGATAAATACTCCATAGCAATAATAAAAAGAGAAGGAGAAATAGTATCACCTTGATGAAGGCCTTTGGAAGATTTAAAATACCCATGATTTCTACCATTAATAATCACAGAAAAGAAACAATTTTCCACACTATTTTTAATTAACAAAATGAACTTTTGATTGAAACCAAAAAGGGAAAGCACTTTGTAGAGAAAGTTTCAATCCAAATTATCATAGGCTTTAGTGATAACTAATTTCCGAATAATGTTACCACCAGTAACCTTCGTATTAATATCATGAGTAAGCTCCTGAACAAGTAACACATTATCACTAATACTACGACCTTTAATGAAACCAGTTTGATTCAAGGAGATAATACTAGGTAAAATCTTAGACAATCTATTAGCCAGTATTTTAGAATTAAGTTTATTAAAAAAGGTACACAAACTTATAGGTCTAAAACCAGTCCAAGCATTAGCTCCCTCTTTTTTAAGAATTAGAGCAATATTAGAAGAAGAAAAGAATTTCGAATATGGATTACCACTAAAGAAGTCCAACATAGAATTAATGACATCCTCCTTCACAACCTCCCAAGAATATTGGAAGAATTCGGTAGTAAATCCATCAGGACCTGCTGTAGCATCAGCATTCATATCCTTAATAACATCACAAATTTCAATATCAGAAGGAAGATGGCAAAGCATATTATTATCATCTTCACTAATAAGATTAGGAATAACAGAACAATCAGAAATAGGCATAGTATTAGAATGCTTATTAAACATATTAACAAAGAAATCAACACTCGACTTACAGATATCCTCATCTTCCTCCAAAATAATGCCATCACTATTAATAATTTTATGAATTTTACTTCTAGTTTTATTCTTATTAGCAATAGCATGATAAAATTTAGTATTCCTATCCCCCTCCATGATAAATTTAGCATTAGCTTTTTGCTTCCAAAAAACTTCTTCTTGAGATTGAAGTTGACATAAATCATTCTTAGCATTATTTAAGTTTAAAGTATTCTCCTCAGAAGAATTATCAAGAAAAATACCTTCCAACTCATCAACTATGGACTCAGCTTCAATAATATTAGAGAAAATATTTTTAAAAACAAATTTATTCCAATACCTCATGCATTGTTTAAGTCTAGTAAGTTTCGACCACAGTCTCAGCATACCACTAATATTATTATCAGGAAAAACAGGGGCATTCCAATTATTTTCAACAACCTTTTTGAAACTATCATGCATCAGCCACATATTCATAAATCTAAAAGCAAAAGAACCACTCTGATTCAAAACATTAATATTCATAAGAAGAGGAGCATGATCAGACATAGTTTTACTCAAGTGTTCAACATTAGTAGCAGAAAAATGAGACAACCAATCATTATTAAACAGAAATCTATCCAGCCTTTGAAATAGGTTAGCCCTCCTCCAAGTAAAAGAATTACCAGAGAAACCAATATCATTAAGATTACACTCATTAATCATTTCATTAAAATCTTCCATAGCTTTAATATTCGGCTGGCAACCCCCCTTCTCTCACTAGCATTTGAAATGATGTTAAAATCACCACCCACACACCACGGCCCATTAATATTCGCAGAAAAATTACAAAGTTGCTCCCACAGATTAAGCCTACTCATTCTAGTAGAAGCAGCATAAACAAAGGAAGCAAAACAATTTTTGTTACTAACATTAATATAACAATGGACAACTTGATGATAATCCACAACAATATCAAGAGAGATAGAATTATGCCACATAATCCATAATTTATTAGAGCAGTTAGCAAAAAACAAAGGAAAACCTAAAAATTTAGCAGTTTCCACAATCTTATCAGCAGTAATCATAGGTTCACTTAAGACAAGCAGTTTAGTATTATGAATTATACAAAGATTTTTAACTCTAGTTTTCGAATCTTTACTACCAATACCCCTAACATTCAACATAAGGACTTTAATCATTACCATTTTTTGCAGAAGTTTGTGCTCTGGTGGATTTAGGAGTAGCCGGACATGCATTTTTACCTTGCTTATCTTTTTTCTTACCACCCTTATGAATCCATTCCTCTTCTCCATTATTTTGACCCTTCAATTTAGGAGAATAAACAGAATACGTTTGTTTAGTATTAAAAGAGGCATCAGCATTTGTAGGAGGAATAATATCTCCTTCTTCAAAAGAATCAGCATACACCCCTCCACTATTTAGCTCCTCATCCCTGTTCCCCTGTTTAGAAAGTAAAGCATTCTCAATTGCCACAGAATTAGAATAAATAGGCAATTCATTTAGTAAATCATCAACCAAAATAAAAAGTTTAGGATCCTTAGACGTGGACGAACTATTCTCAGGCTCTCTAAGAGTCTCATTAGATTGAATCCCCTTGTTCAAATTCATCAAATCCATATTCTCTTTATTACCAATTTCCTCTCTGACCTTATCACAATTTTCTTCATTACCAACTAACTGATTATTATGCTCCGTCTGAGGCGTGTCCACTGGAATAACTAGATTCTCTTCTTTATTGTCCACAATAGGCACTTCGATAAGGTTATTCACGGTAGACTCAGGCCTCACACTGTCATAATTAGCAGTTTTTTTCAACTCTGGGTGAATTTTGAAGCAATCCACATTCGCATGCCCGTGAACTTTACAATGAGTACAGAAATCTGGAATTTTCTCAAATTCAGCTTTTTGCAAATAACCATATGCCTTTGACCCAACCCAAATCTCCTTGGGATGTTTTTTCGAAATATCCAGTTCAACCAGAACTCTAGCAACCGAAGGTCCAGATAGGAACGATAGGAGATTCTTCCTTAGAATTAAAGAAATGCAAACGTAAATTCGGGAACGAAATCCAGATAGGAACGATAGGAGATTCTTCCTTAATATCAAAAAAAGGCGTTCACTTTAGCACACGCATTTGACAGTTGTGAATGAAATAAGATCTTCTAGCAAAAACTCTACTATAATCTAAATCATTAGACAATTGAATAGCCACATGCCTAGCATCCAGTAATCCAACAGAATAAAAACCAGACAATTTCAGAGAAGCAAAAAAGTTACGAATAACATCCAGATTCGGTATACGTACGCCAAATTTCCCTACCAAAGTAAATTGAAAAGGGGAAGCTAGTTTAAGGACTTCCTCATCCGAAAGTAAAACACCCGGAACTCCATTAAAACTCGATTGTTGCACATTTGGAAAAATATCACCTGAAGCTGCAGCACTAGATAAAACATCTTTAAAGGATCTAGATCTCGGAGGCGACGAAGATCCCTCAGCATCAAGTAGAAAAAAACCTTTCTTCTTCGAAACCTCCAGCTCCGAAGCTTTCCCCCACGGGTTCCCCAGAGGAACCTCCGCCATGAGCAAAAAGCCCACCAGGGCCAAGAAACCTCAACGATCTACACTCCTAAAACAAACCTCAACAGCCGGAATGAAGCAAAAAGAGCAAAAAAATCACGAACGAAGGCGCTCGGGACAGGATGCCCTAAAACGCCAGAGCGATATGTAGAATTGTTATATCGTTGTATCATTATATAGTTATCATTTCATATATCTAATATCAATTAGTATGTACCTCTTTTTATATCGGATCAATATAAGCATTAATACAATACATCTTTTTCTTTTCTCAATTAAACTAATATTATATTCCAACATATGTCAATAATTTCAACACTTCGTATAGCTTTGTACATCTTACCAAATCACATCATTTTTACTTCAATTTTAGTACACATTTTCACAAACATTTCACAGAGAAATTCCTATAAACAAATTTAACTAGTGAAAATGCAAGAAAATTATAATAAAACATTCAAAATGATCAAATATATAACTTATCAAAAATTATGTGGTGAAAGTTTATAAAATCAGGAGATAATATATTTTTGAAAAAATTTAGGAGAGATAAATATGTAGAAAATAAAATCATCAAAAATAGAAGTAAGATGATAGTTACTTGCAATGAATAAAACCGTGAATGAGTTTCAATACCAGGAAGATGACAAAAAAAATCTATGATGCGTTAGTTTTGGTTGACTTATAAGTGACTAGCTAGAAGCTTTGAAGGTGGTAGCTAGCTAGAAGATTTGCTTTCATCTGGCATTAGCTTTTCAAAGTAAGAAGATAGTTTGGTGGGGTTCTGCATTGGATTAGTCACTAGAGCTTATTTTGTTAGCCACCTCTTATAGTGGTTATTACTTTGATAGTTTTCTGTCACATATACGCAGCTAATGGGGTATGAAAATTCATATAATTAATTACATTATATACCTAAAGGAAGTAGTGAAGTAAGATCTTCTCCCTTGGAATGAAGGGGCATATAAGATCAAAAGATGGTTGCAAATGGAGGATCCAAGAATAATATAATTCCAAACTAGAATGTCATGTAGTGATTAGAGCTCTAAAATTCTCAGCAATCCTAAAATTTATGATGTCCAAATGAGAAGAGTTAACGTTCATTTATAGATGTTGAGCAAGTTATACATTCCTTATTCATAACTATATTGAAGTATTGTTTATTCTTATCCTTAATAGATAGTCCAAATTACATCTTCTCCCAATCAAAAGTGGCTTAGCTCGAACGATCTTCTTGGGTTAGGATCGAGCCTTATGGCTAACCAGAAAATGATATGATAATATGGTGATGATCTAATTGTGACCAATAGCAATAATGTATTCAATCAATGAACAAAATACACTGTCTATAGATCTCAAAATCACATATGTATAATGGAGTTATTAGAATAAAATTTTGGTTTTTGAAGTAAGAAAAAATAAGTATGATCGAGAAGGTTCAAGATCAAATCTAAGGCAGCCCAAAAAATGATCATGATAAACCACCTTGAGCATCAAAATATTTTTCTTATCAAGAAAAGTTTTGATTCAAACACCTCATGAAATAGTAGCTAGCTAGTGAACATCATAAGAACTCTACAAAGTAGCAAAAAAATTATCAAACAATTTGTGCTAAAATGGTGATGCTTTGGGATGATCAACATATAAGAATGACTGCTCAAAAAGTGAAGATGTCGATGGGCAAGTTAAGATGACCCCCATATTAACTGATGTTCATGGTGATAATGGCTATTGTACGTGCACCTCTTTCCCCTACTATATATGCAATATAATGCTTGAATTCATCGATCCGGTGTCATTATAACCTTCACCATGATTTTTTTTTTTAAATTTATCACATTTGAAGCTCATTTGATCTGTAAAATAAATATCAAAAACAAAACTTATAATCGATTCAGCTCCTCTTAATTTGTTCTAAGATTGTTTGTTGCAACAGAATATATGCTTGTTGATCATATTAAAAAAAATGGATATGCTAATAAATTTGATGGAGTGAAAAATTCAAACATTCAATGAGTTAGGACCACAAGACCTTAATATGTCTATGTCCCTGCTAACTAAATAAGGTATTAAACCAAGATACAAATGTTACAAAAACAAGCTCATGCACGGCCTTCCTTCTCTCCATTCAATGCTACATATTTATCATAATTAATCCCTCCACTATAAGAGCCCACCATATGATCAGTCCCCCTTTACTATTTGAGTCTAATCTTACCAAAAAAACCATTCAAAAGCTTAAAAATCGAATACCAATGGCCATATATTTTATCAAGGACCCACCACACGAACCCATCCACATAATTGATACGCCCATCCTCCCATGATATCAAATAGAATTGCACAGCTCATCAACATTTTAGTACATAAAACTCTTCCTCATCAGCTTTCCTCCTCTTCCCTTCTCTACTACTTTCTTCTCAGATCCCATAAGCCTTTTATGTCTGACTTTATAAATAGTCTCAAGCCTTCCCTCTCCTTCACAGAAATGGATTTTGCAGAGCTCAGTGAGAATGGCGCCATGGAAAATACAAGCCTGGACTTCATATCAGTACTTGCTAATGCTGACAGTCTTCTCTCAGACGTCCAACCAGAAGAGCTCAACTTGCCTTTTGCTCATGATCTTCCAAGCTTTCCCCCCTTCGAATGCCCGAAATCTGTATCAGAACCTGAAACTGCTAAGAACAGAAAGCCAGAAATAGAGAAAGAGGAGAGGTCTAAAAGAAGGAAGCAAGTATGCTACATGACTGCTCTTCATTATTTTATTTATGCATTTCGATCAAATATGTATATCTCTATATTTACATAAAAAAAATTTAGATAATATTTGTATATTTCTCAAATATCTTTTGCGTTTCTTTTGATTTCAGTGTTTAAAAGAGAGCGCGAGCAGTAGGAATTCAAAAGATGGAGAGAAACAAAAGGAGGTGGTTCATGTGAGGGCCAGAAGAGGCCAAGCTACTGACAGCCATAGCTTAGCTGAAAGGGTAAGCTTATAATTTCAGTAAATGACAAAGTGTGTCCCTACCAACATCTGTGGGCCCACATTTACTTGTAGTGGGTGGACCCACTTGTTGCTGTTGAATCTACTTGCTTCATGCAATGTATCTGACACCATTACTTTAGTATAATTGGAGAAAGCATGGGCTGCTTCTCTGCTTTCTCTCCACTGACTGTTTGATATTTGGTCATAACCAGGTGAGAAGAGAGAGGATAAATGAGAAGATGAGATGCTTGCAGGATCTTGTCCCTGGCTGTTATAAGGTACCACTGTTGATATAAGTATGAATTGATCACTTCAATATCTCTCATTCCTAATGAGTTCTCATGTTAGATGAATATAATTAATGATCTTAATTTTCTTGATTAAGTTGAGATTATGGATTAATTAATCATTTAATGATAGGTTTAATACTTTTTCTTTCTTGTTGTTTCTGACATATAGACAATGGGAATGGCTACTATGCTTGATGAGATAATTAATTATGTTCAATCCCTTCAAAATCAGGTTGAGGTGAGTTGAGCTATAAACATTAAAAGCTTTAATTATTTTTCTATGATTATCAGACCATCAGCTTTTGAACTTGTTCTTGCAGTTCCTTTCAATGAAGCTTTCTGCTGCGAGTTCCTTCTATGATTTCAATTTGGCTGTGGAATCCATGGCTACAACCCAGCAGGTGATTTCAGAACAAATATTTTTTGGGGGATTTACATTTATATCATTTTATTTCATGCTATTTACATATCTAACATCCAAAATATTAATATTATATGTCTAACACCCATAGAATAAAAATGAGTGCATGAAATGAAATATTAAAGTTTATAAGATGGTATGAGTGGTAAGAATGAAATATAGAGTGATATATTTGATATTAAAGTTGTATATAGGTGGTAGGAATGCAATATTAATATTTTGGATGTATGTAAATCCCCTTTTTTTGTTGTTTTATTTTTTCTAATATAATATTTAATGTGATTAATGGATAGGAGTACTTTAGAAGGAAACATATCTAGTTCTTGCCGGGAGAGGTCAAGATTCTACCAATTTGTCTTCATCTTAATAAATTAATAAAAGGAAAGGGTAATTAAGAATTTAAAAAAATCTATGCATGATGAGTTATTATATTTGAATAATACAAAGCTATGTGATTTTGATTTAAGAAATTAAAAAAAAAATTATAATTTTTTTATGTGGCAAAAAAATTTTGGGGAAAATGATTTTTTACCATTGAATTTATGAAATTAAAAAAAAAATCATCTTTTTTTCTTGTTTTGAATAAAATTTTGAAATTTTTTGGGGAAAATGATTTTTTACCATTGAATTTATGAAATTAAAAATAAATCTTTTTTTCTTGTTTTGAATACAAATTTGAAAATTTTTGGTGAAAATGATGTTTTACCATTGAATTAAATTTAAGATGAGTGTAATATAAATTTTAAATAATTAATGATACATTAAACTACTTTTAAAATTTAATTTAATTATTATAAATTTTATTTTGAACAAATTTTAATCATGATATTCTTTTCTAAAATTTTTTCAATTTTTATTTTTTGTACAAAAGTAGCTTTCATGGTTATCCCAAATTTGGAATAATGCTTGTCCTCATTATCAAAAGTTTTGAATCATTTTCTTAGAGGTAATAATGATTATCAATGTAATTAAAACTATTATTATATTTTATTATTTAAACTTTTTATTTCTTTACTAAATTTCTTATTGTGAATCATTTTTATAATAGAAATCAATACTAAAATATTAATCTTTTAGAGAGGTTTTAAACAAAAATTCATCAACTTATATTAATTAGTCCACTAAAATATTTTTCAAATAAAAATACACTACATTTTTTTATTTCAATTTATTCATTTAAAAAATAAATCTTTTAACTTTTTTCTTTTCTGAAAAATAGGGCAAGGAATTCCAAAGCCCGAAAACCCTCACTGCTATCAGAAAAGTCATACTAAAAAGTTTGTTCCCATAAAAAATTATGGGGAGGAGTTGACTAAACTTTACCACCAATTTCGAGATTGCTAAAATCTTATTTATGATTAGATTTTATTAGTGGAATTATTTGAATTAAAAGTTATTTTAAATAATTATTAGTTACATAATTCACATATTATGTGTAATGATAATGCTTTGTAATTTTTTTTATTTTGTTGCAAAAAAATATTCATTATAATTTTTTTTAAAGGACGATTTACATACATATCACTCTATTTCATGCTATTTATATATTTAACAACTAAAAGTTCAATATTACATACCTACTACTCATATAAAATTTTAATATTAAATATACCACTCTTATATTTCATTTTTAACTATAAACTTTAATATTTAATTCTATGCACCCACCCATATTTGTTATATGGGTGGTAGACATGTAATATTAAAATTGCAGGTATTAAATATATAAATAACATGAAATAAAGTGTTATATATGTGTAAATCCCCCCTTTTTAAATTACATCAATTCATCTAAATCAGTATATTTATATATCTAACATCAAACTAAAATTTTGATTAAACAAATCATTAAAATTTGATAAAATATTTTTTTTAAAAATGATGATTTTGCAATGAATTTTAATATTTAGGTACCTTAAAATCAATATATTTGACCTGTCTAACACTCAATTAATATAAATTTAGAACAAATAAATTTATATTTTTCATCTGCTACGATAAAATCATCAGTAATTTAATAACATATCAAGAATGAAAGATCATAATTTTTTATATAATTAAGTGATAATTTGATATGATGTTGTTGAATAAAGTCATAACTTTATAAATAATCAAAATTTAAATGTTATATTAAAAATTTGGACAAAGTTCTTACTATTTCTCTTTAATTTCATGTTTGTAGATAGGAAATGCTCATAGGGAAGCCCGAGACACAGAGAAATTGGAGAGATATGAGAGTTATGGAGGCCTCACTGGCTTCAACTCAGCCTTGCCCTTTTGACCACTATATATCCAACTTGGCTTCAAGACTTCTCTCTCTCTCTCTCTCTCTCTCTCATATCATTGTTCCCCCTTGTCCCATACATGGCACACGAGCGAATGATCATATCAGAACATGCACATGTGTGGGCCTTAATTATACGTGTAATCAAATAATAAAGAACATATTCTTTTATGACAAGCTTGCATGCATGTTTCTGGTTCCATGCCATCCAGTCTCATGAATATATTTCTTCTTGGATTTTAGTGCTTTAGAATAATATGTTGAAGCTGAAATATGATAAGATAAGTTATTTAATTTTTATAATTGATTAAGGAGTAGTTACTAGGTTTCTTAGTTTTTGCAATAAATTAATAGTTTTGTTATTAGTTTGCAACTCCATAACAAATAAAATGTTATTTACTTAATTTTTTTATTATGAGTTCATCTTGTCATGATTTTGAGATAAAATTGAGAGAATTTAGGTACTGTTAACTATGTTTTCAGATATAATTTTCTTTAAATTTTATTGTTTTTCTTAATAGAGAGTAAATTTACTTCTTAGAAATGGATGAATATTTGCATACAATTGAATAGAATGTTGTGAATATACTTACAAAATATCGTTTGGGACAATTTGAGTCAAAGAAATAAATTCAATCTTCAAGTATGACTTTCTTTGGGACAGTTTTTTTAATGATTTCTAAAGCAGTTTTTTAGTAAAAGAACTTTGAATAAGAAATTTTTTTTCTAAAAAACTGCTTTAGAAAGTTGTAAGAAAGCCCTAAACAAAGCTTAAGTGATATTTGATATTTAGCTAAAATCTCAATTCGAATTTTGGGTTTCACTGCTCAGTAAAGAAGATGTGGTGGGGTTCTACATTTAGGGGTGTCAATCGGCTATTTAATCTTGCTCAAACTAATTTATTTCTACCCTACAAAACCCATTTTGAGTTGGGGTTGGCCTAGATCTACAATGAGTTTTGGTGTGTTACCCAATAAACCTCATCTTGGCTTACTTATATATAATATATACTATGTTCTCAAATAAAGACTAAAATAAAAAAAGGGCTGCGTAATGAGTTATGTATGAATCGAAGATATTGAGCTAAAAATAATAATTTTGAATTTTGATGCCTCAATTAAAATTTTATTCAAGCTAACTCAAAATTAACAGTTATATATATATATATATATATATATATATATATATATATATATATATATATATATATATATATATATATTAACAGTACCAAATATTTTAATATGTTATTTTATGATGATAGGGTTTTTTATGCTTACAAAATGTTATGGGTCCAACCCTCACTTAAGTTTTTTTTTTTTTTTTTTTTTCTTAATTTTGTGCATTTTGATGATAGGCATTAGGGTCACACTGAAAAATTTAAATGATGGTTGATAGGCCAGCCCTCAACCTATTAGCATTAATCCATATAAACATTTATTGATTAAGATACAAGTTTTTTGCTCGTCTTGGGAATGTTGTCATAGCTCCACTATTATTATGTGGACATGAGACCTAAAAATGAGGTCAACAAGTTGTCTTGTCCCACATTAATGTTGTTGTTTTGCTAGTTTGAGCAACTCAATCAACATCTTGGGTTGTTATAGTGTGTAATTATAAGAATTTTACTGAAGTCTTGAGTGGGTACCTCTAGGGTTACAAGAGAGAGAGAGAGAGTAAAAATTCTCCTAATTTTCTTAGGTTCTGTAATGATAATATATTCCTACTTTTGAGGTTTTAAGTTTTATTTATATGTGAAGATCCAAGTCATTATGATAGGATGCCTATCATGTGATTACATAGAATTTATGAAGCGTCTGTCTTCCTACATTCTTATGAGCTGTGAGGAGATTATCAGAGCTGAATCGAAGTAGTTTTAATGCATTTTTTTGCTAATTTTTAGATTGATTATGCTATTCAACACTTGAATAATTCATATGACAACCATCATTCATTAGCGACTTACTCTTTACAATTTTATAAGTATCTTATATAACAACATAAAGGCTTAAGTTGGTCCAAGATAATTAGGCTTTGTTTGGGACGTCTTTCTTATTGCTTCTTAAAGCGATTTTTTAGTAGAAAAATTAAAGCCGCTTTAAGAAGTAATAAGAAAGGCATCACAAATGAATCCTTAGACCATCCTAACTCAATTGCTTTGGATCAAATATAGTCAATTTGATTAATATTGACTACTTAATTCACCTAACTTGTTTATGCCATAAGAACCTCTTTTTCAATCCATTTGACACTTCTTTTGCTGTAAAATTGTACTCTTTTAAGTATTTGACCAAATATAAAACTACATTGTCTATTAAGTGGTTGATATTTTCTTAAAATCATTTACATGAACTATAAAATTGTATACTAGAGGTCGATTTTGTAATATTAATTGGAAAAGCCAACGTCATCAACGAAAAAAAATGAATAATTTATTTGTAATTTTATAAAAAAATATTCCACAAAATGTAAATATAATAATAATATTGTTGGTTTTCATCAATAAATTCCATTTAAAAGGTGACAAAATAAGGGTCCATGCATGATGAAGCCAGCAGGTAGCAGATTCTATATCTAAGGATAAGGACTGCACTGCAGTAAGCCCATCAACACTGCACTGCAGTAATAAAAGACTTGTTTGACTAAAAATTTATTTGCATCTGATATTTATCGTTAATTCCAGAATAAATATTTATATATATATTTTTATAAAATAAATTAATTTTTGAATTATTTTTATTATTTATTTATATAAATTTTTTTTTTTAATATTTATCTTATTATTTGGCCAATTAAAGAGTACCATAAAATTAAATTAACAATTATAGAAATGAGGATGCTTGGATGGATGAGTGACTTTACACTTAAAATACGAAAAGAGTGTGTACATGAAAAGTTTGACAGATAAGGTTAGAGATAATCATCTTAGATGGTTTAGTCACTTACAATGTTGGCCTCTTGATGATTATGTTAGGAGAGTAGATGTGTTAGTTACAACCTATATTACGAAGGATAGAAGTAGACCTATAAAGACTTGGATAGAAAATATTTAAAAAAAATTGTATTTGAATTAGGCTTTGTTGGAATGATTTTTTACTGTTTTCAAAATCAATTTTTAAAAGCAAATTTTTAAACTGAAAAATTTAGTACTAAAATACTACTTCAGAAAGCAGGAAGAAAATCGTCCCAAATAAAGTCTTAAATGAGAATTTGACTTAATAGGACATAATAGATAAAACGATTCTTTTAACTAATCCCACATAGTAGAATGAAGACTTAGGCTTCATTTGGGAGGGCTTTCTGGCAGCTTTAAGAAGCAATGTTTTAGTACAAAATTTTTGTTTTTATATTAGAACGCTATGTCAAGAGTACAAAAATTTTAATTTTTATACTAAAAGTTTACTTTAAAAAGCAGTAAGAAAGTCTTCCCAAACAAAATCTTAAACTTGAATGCACCCACAGATAAATCTGAAATAAGGCCCTGTTTTGTGAAGTTGTTTCCCATACATCAGATATACTATTGTATCAACAAAGAAGATTTGTTAATTAATTGTGAGAATAGATCTCTTCATTTATTACCAATGAAGAGTTGCATTATTTTTCCCAAAAATAAAAAATAAAAAAAGTTGCATCATACTTTGGGCCCCACAAACATTTAATCTGTAAAATATGAATGTTTGTGGGGCCCACTTTGGTTTGGGAGAGTAATGTACAAAATGCTGCATGTGGAAGCAAATCTAAGCTTAATCTAAAGTAGAATCATGACAATGCACATGATCAGAAGAAGATTAAAACCCCACATGACTTGATTTTATTTAGTCAAAAGACTTTTAAGTGTAGGAAGGCATGTATGGATCTCAATGCAGATTGGAATTAACATTTATGAGATTAAATTGAAATCATGTAAATTTTGATTTTAATAAACTTATAGGCGAACTCAATGAGGGGGAATGAAATTACTAGATGGACAAGAGCGGGGTAAATTGTGAAAGATTTATAGCAATAAATAAAACCTAAACAGGAGTTTTGATATTTTTGATATTTTTTAAGATTTTAACATGAAAAATAACGTGCAATAATGGAATCCAGTTCAATCACAATATTTCACCAAGCAGTTATATTGAAAATAAAAAATACACGCAAGAATAAAAACGATAAGGAAAAAGCACACCAGATTTTTATAGTGGTTCGGTCAAACCATGACCTACGTCCACTCCCCAGAGTCCTCCGCTCCGGGTATTTCACTACAAGCAATAGCTCTCCTTTTGCCCCCCTTGGTAAGGCGGAGAAGCCTTTACAATACTCCCTTTCACCAACCCGGCATGGCGGAGTATCAAACTCTATTTTCACCCTCCTAGCGACGGCAGAGAACCTTCTCATTTTTCTCCCTCCTGGAGAAGGTAGAGTACCTCGAGGTCACGGATGTAGAAGAGCCTTTCCCTTGGAGATCCTCCCACAAATTCTTCTAGGGTCATAGGAGGAACAAGATGCAGCAAGTTCGGAGCAACCGTGTGAACTCCCTCACACCTCTTCTCCCTCATAACGCTCACCTTCTCCTTCCTCTCTCAACCCTAAAGAACTTCTCAAGAGCTCTCTCCCTCAGAATCCCTCTCTAACAACGTTCCCCTCTCTGATTCACACTCTCAAAATATAACTATTTTGATACCTTAAAATGGGCTCCAAAATCTCTGAAATTTCAAAGTAGCTGTCACTATCGTACAGTACGGTTTATAATCATACAGTACGATATGTATAAACATGCTTCGTCCTGGTACGCTGCTGTATGAACAGTTCAAAAACATTCGTACAGTACGATATTAAATCGTACAGTACGATCCACAACAATATTGTTCGTATAGGACGATAACCGGGACGATCAAACATCGTCTCTGTTCATCGTATGGTACGATTGACATCGTACAGTACGATGAGACAAAAACCAAGAGATCGTTCAGGATGATCTCCGGGATGATTATAATTCGTCTCTCTTCATCGTATTGTACGAATGGATTCGTACAATACGATGTTCAAATTCTAATTAAGCTTGGATTTCTTGCACTAATCACGGGTTAAATTAAGTAAGCATTTAAAATTCATCGTACCGTACGAACATGTTCGTATAGTACGAACGGCGTAAAATAACTTACTTAAGTTAAAACGACGGCTAGGGTTTTGGATTTGAACATATCGTACAATACGATTTGTATTCGTATTCGTACGGTACGATCTATTCACAGAATCGTCCACCAAAGCTCAGATCGTACGGTACGATATAACTTCGTACAGTACAATCTACAAAGAAAGAAAATCTCTAGATTTTACATTTAAACAACCCTCTCCCCCTGTGTGTGTGCATGGCTGCTCAGACTTCTATGCATTTTGTGACCAGACTCAAGAAAATAAAAATAAAATAATTAACAAAATACATTGTCAGACTCATACTCCTAATCTACCCATTCTTGAGTCTTCCTATCGTCTTGAGTAGCTTGTGATCTTCCTGAAATATTAGTACTTACGGACAATATCAAACATTAAAAAATATTTAATGAGAAGTAGTTTAGGCTACATTATTTGGCATCATCAAAATCTCAACCTCGGGGTCATGGGTCGCAACAATCTTCCCCTTTTTTATGATGTCAAATAATTTTTGTTGTTAGCAAGTTCGAAGGGCATTTTATTTTTTCAATTTTTTTTTGTTTTGACATAAGAACAAGAAAAATACTAAAGAGAAAATGCAATACGAAGGGAAATGCATTATATTTAACACAAACAAACTACAACATAAAGAAAACTACAACAAACTTCTCCCTCTTTTGACAACATCAAAAAGAGGAGCAAACACTAAAGAAAGAAAATGAAGTGTGTGATGATCAGAAGTAGCCTTAAAAGATTTTTTTTGTTATTTTTTTATGCAGTTATGTCTATGACACCTAATCTAATCCTCAAGGTGCTAAAGGTTTCGAATGCTAGAGGTTATGTGAATATGTCAGCCAATTGATCTTCTGTAGCGATGTGAAGCAATACTATATCTCTCTTAGCAACGTGATCTCTAATGAAATGATGTCTAATGTCTATGTGTTTTGTTCGAGAGTGCTGAATTGGGTTCTTAGAGATACAAATTGTGCTTGTGTTGTCACACATAATTGAAATGGTTCTTAAAGGTAGGCCAAGATCAAGAATTTGTTGTTTTAGCCATAGTACTTATGCAACAATACTTCCTACTGCAATATATTTTGCCTCGACTGCGAAAAGTGCTACTGAGTTTTGCTTCCTACTGGACCAAGAAACTAATGATTGTCCTATGAATTGGCAGGTACCAAAGGTGCTTTTTCTATCTATCCTACATCCTGCAAAATCAGAATCTGAGTACCCTAAGATTTCAATGAAAGTGCTGTGCCTAGGATACCAAATTCCTAAGTTTGGGGTACCTAGTAGATATCTTAGAATTCTCTTGACAGCAGTTAAGTGAGACTCTTTAGGATCAGCTTGAAAATGGGCACAGAGGCACACACTAAATATTATGTCCGATCTACTGGCGATCAGGTAAAGAAGGGACCCAATCATTCATCTATATTTTTTCTGATCTATTGATTTTTCACTAGGATCTTTGTCTAATTGAAATGTTGAGCTCATTGGAATGTTCATGGGTTTAGCACTATCCATTTCATATTTTTTCAAAATATCCTTAATATACTTTGTTTGGCTAAGAAAAGTTCTGTTATCTATTTATTTTACACTAAAGCCAATTAAGAAAATAATAATGTTCTCCCATCATGCTCATTTCAAACTCATTACTCATTATTTTTGAAAATTCATCACATAATATTTTATCTGAAGATCTAAATAGGATGTCATCTACATAGATCTGAATAATGAGAATTTCTTCTTTGGCCTTTTATAAAAAGAGTAGTATCTACACTACCTTTTTCAAATCCTCTATCCAATATGAATGGGCTAAGTCTTTCGTACTATGCTCTAGGTGCTTGCTTTAATCCATAAAGTGCCTTCTTTAATTTGAATACATGATTTGGAAATTGTGAACTTTCAAGTTCGGGGGGTTGCTCAACATAGACATCTTCCTTAATTACCCCATTCAGAAACGCACTCTTTATATCCATTTGATATAACGTAAAGTTCTTGAAGCAAGCAAAAGCTAAGAGCACTCTTATGGCTTCTAGTCTAGCAACAGGGGCAAAGGTTTCTTCAAAGTTTATTCCCTTAATTTGGTTGTACCCCTTAGCTACTAGTCTGACTTTCTTCCTTATTTTTGTTCCTGAATCATTCACCTTATTTTTGAAGAGCCATTTTATTCCAGCAACACTTTATTCTTTAGGTCTCTTGACTAACTCCCAAATATTATTCCTGGTGAATTGGTTCAACTCTTCTTGCATTACTAGAATCTAAAATTAATCTCCTAAGGCTTGATCTATACTTGTGGGTTCTATCATAGAGATGAATGCTGAATGACTAACCTCCTTCCTAAGTCCATGCCTAATTCTTACACCTTCTGAAGGGTCTCCTAAAATTAACTCTTTAGGATGATTAGAAGAATATCTCCATTCTCTAGGCAAATCTTCCTGAGGTTCTACCATTTCTCCTAAGGTCATAGTCTCTACTCCTTGAATTGCCTCTATTCCATCATCTTCAATTTTAGATTCAGAGAACTTATCTGATTCATCAAATACTATATGGGTGGACTCTTCTACTACAAGGGTTCTCTTATTAAAGATTCTATAGGCCTTACCTACATATGAATAATCTAAGAAGACACCCTCATCAGACTTGGGATTGAATTTTCCTAAGGGATGTTAACCATTATTCAAGAAGAAGCACTTGCACCCAAAGACATGTAAGTATGAAAGGTTTGGTGTCCTACCCTTAAGGAGTTCATAAGGAGTTTTGTTCAGCTTAGATCTAATGTTCACCCCATTTAAAACATAACATGCTGTGTTGACTGCTTCTGCCCAAAAGTATCTAGGAAGGGTGTCCTCTGCTAGCATTGCCCTAGCGGCTTCTACCAAGGTTCTATTCTTCCTTTCTGCTATATCATTTTGTTGAGGTGTTCTAGGGCTGAGAAATTGTGTTCTATTCCTAGCTCTTGACAGAATGATTCAAAACTATCATTTTGAAATTCTCCACTATGATCGCTATGAATTGTTGAGATTTTACAACCTAATTTCCGTTGAATCCATGTGGAGAAAACCTTAAATTCCTCAAAATAATCATTTTTATGTGCTAAGAATCTTACCCAAGTGAATCTAGTGAAGTCATCTACAATCACAAATCCATAATTTTTCCCACATAGGCTGGCTGTACTAACGGGTCCAAATAAGTCCATGTGTAGGATTTCTAGTGGCCTAGCGGTGATCACATCTCTAATTGAGTGAAATGATGATTTGACTTGTTTTTCTAGTTGGCAAGCATCACATAAATGGTCCTTTGTGAAATCTAGCTTAGGTACGCCTCTAACTAGGTTTTTCTGAGTGATGTTTCTAAGAGTTTTTATACTAGCTTGGCATAGTCTCCTATGCCATAGCCACGAGTCATCAACTATTGTTTTCAAACAAAATGAATTTGAACTATCAATTCAATCAAGGTTTAACATGTAAATATTATTCATTCATTTTCCTTCTAAAACTAGTTTATCATTTAAACTAATCAGGCATTTATCAGATAGAAATTTAATATCAAAACCTTTGTCACACAGTTGATTAATGCTAAGTAAGTTATGCTTCAAACCATCAACTAGTAAGACATTTTCAATTAAAAAATTTTTAGCATTACCAATAATACCTCAGCCTATCACCTTCCTGGTAGTGTTGTCTCTCAAAGTTACTTTACCTCCAGTTCAGGTCTCCAGTAGAATGAATTTCTTCATATCTCTAATCATGTGTCACGAGCAGCCACTATCCAGGTACCACATGCTCTCACTAGGTCTTTTGTGAGAGCACCCCTACAATTTCATTCAAAGATCAGATTTGGGAACCCAAGTGAGTTTAGGTTTCTCCTTATGCTTGCATGAATGAGATGTATGCATGCTATGCTGTGATGGATGCAGTTTAGGTCTCCATACTAAGTGTGTCCTACGGTGAATTATGCATCTGTGGGCTATGTGATCTAACATGCCACAAGAGAAGCACCTAACACCAGGAAATGGGTTTACTAACCTATGTGGGTGGTGGTGCCTCTTCCTAAAGTTATGTGATGCATGCTATGTTGGGGCTTGATTAGGTTGGGCTAATGTGAGTGATGCAATTTTTTTTTCTAATTCTTTAATTTTTTCTTGAAAAGTGTTGTTTTGATATGTCAATGCATGGACTTCTATTTTTAACAAATGCTGACTATGATCTACTTTTAATGCAAGTTTGTCTAATCTATGAAAAGCCTCTTCTAGTTCAACATGAGTGGTTTTCAAGGTTTCATGTGTTTCAGTTAGTTCAATATGCTTCTTATTTAATACATCATACTCATCAAGAAGTAGCATATGATCTCTATCTAAATCAGAATTTTTCTTAAACAACTTAGCATGCTCGATTTGTAAGGAACTAAATTCAATATTAAGCTTGGCATGCATCTTTTTCAACTTCCTATACGAGTCATGGATATTCTCAGAAATAAGTAACAATTCTTCATATGAAAGTTGACATACCTCATCTTGATCCAGTTGATCAAGGTTATCATTAGCCATAAGATACAAATTTGTTACCTCCTCCTCTGCTTCTTCTTCTGACGATTCTGAGGCAGAGTCGGCCCAAAAAGCTTTTTGTGTCTTCATCTTTTCTTTTTTGTATTTGTCTTTGTCATCACCTTTCTCCTTAGCTGGTTGGCTCTTTAGATTGGGGCAATCGTCTCGAAGGTGACCTGGCTTCCTGTACTCAAAACAGATTGTATCAGATGAAGCTTTATTAGACTTCGAGCTTTTACCTTTATTCCAGCTGTTCTGATGACGCTTCTACTTTCTCTTCAGGAAGTTCTTGAACTGTCGGGTCATCAGTGCTATCTCATCCTCTTCCTCCCCTGCAGAGCTTTCACTTTCTGAGTTGCTTGCTTTTAATGCCACCGTTCGCTCCTTCTTCTTTTCACCTGCATCACTTTGCCTTTAAACTCACTCCTTACTCGTATGCAATGAGTGATCCAAGGAGATTATCAATAGAATAAACGTTGAGGTCTTTAGATTCAGTGATAGCAGTTATCTTTGCATCATAGGAACTAGGTAAGCATCTAAGAATTTTATTAACTTTCTCAGAATTTGAAATCTCTCTACCTAATGCATGCAAGGATGTCACGATTTGGGTGAACCTAGTGTATATGTTAGATATTGTTTCGCTAGGTTTCATAAGGAACAGTTCATAATCATATAATAAAATGTTAAGCCTAGACTTTTTTACTACACTTGTTCCTTCGTAGGTGATGCACAGTCTATCCCAAATCTTCTTACCAGTGGCACAGGTAGAAACTCTCATATAATCCTCAGACTTCAATGCACAAAAAAAGCAATTTAAACACTTAGCATTCAGTTGGGCTAAATCCCTATCTTCATTGCTCCATTCATTAAAATGTACAGGAGTTTTCAATCCATTGACAGTTTTAAACGGTGCAACATATCCATCATTCACTAACATCTACATGTGGTAATCAATAGACTGTAATAAGGTAGACATTCAAATTTTTCAGAAATCAAATGGAATGTTATCAAAAAGAGGTGAACGGGTTATTGAGCAACCCTCCGCAGTATTGCGATTACCAAAATGCGACATGATCATTTTTTCAAGGTTTTTAAAATACTATTTTTGAAAAACAGGCTCTGATACCAATTGAAATTACTAGATGGAAAAGAGGGGGGTGAATTGTGAAAGATTTATATCAATAAATAAAATCTAAACATGAGTTCTAATATTTTTGATATTTTTTAAGATTTTAACATGAAAAACAACGTGCAATAATGGAATTCAGTTCAATCACAATATTTCACCAAGTAGTTATATTGAAAATAAAAAATACACGCAAGAATAAAAATGATAAGGAAAAAGCACACCGGATTTTTATAGTGGTTCGGTCAAACCATGACCTACGTCCACTCCCCGGAGTCCTCCGCTCTGGGTATTTCACTACAAGCAATAGCTCTCCTCCCCCCCCCCTTGGCAAGGCGGAGAAGCCCTTACAATACTCCCTTTCACCAACCCGGTGTGGCGGAGTGCCAAACTCTGTTTTCACCCTCCTGGGGACGGCAGAGAACCTTCTTGTTTTTCTCCCTTCTGGAGAAGGCAGAGTACCTCGAGGTCACGGATGTAGAAGACCTTTTCCCTTGGAGATCCTCCCACAAATTCTTCTAGGGCCACAGGAGGAACAAGATGCAGCAAATTCGGAGCAACCGTGTGAACTCTCTCACACCTCTTCTCCCTCACAACGCTCACCTTCTCCTTCCTCTCTCAACCCTAAAGAACTTCTCAAGAGCTCTCTCCCTCGGAATCCCTCTCTAACCACGTTCTCCTCTCTGATTCACACTCTCAAAACATTACTATTTTGATACCTTAAAATGGGCTCCAAAATCCCTGAAGTTTCAAAGTAGTCGTTACTATCGTACAGTACGGTTTATAATCGTATAGTACGATATGTATAAACAGGCTTCATCCTGGTATGTTGTTGTACGAACATTTCAAAAACATTCATACAGTATGATATTAAATCGTATGGTACGATCCACAATAATATTGTTCGTACAGGACGATAGCCGGGACAATCAAACATCGTCTCTATTCATCGTATGGTACGATTGGCATCGTACAGTACGATGAGTCAAAAACCAAGAGATCGTCCAAGACGATCTCCGGGATGATTATAATTCATCTCTATTCATCGTATTGTACGAATGGATTTGTACAGTACGATGTTCAAATTCTAATTAAGCCTGGATTTTTTACACTAATCACGGGTTAAATTAAGTAAGTATTTAAAATCCATCGTACCGTACGAATGACGTAAAATAACTTACTTAAGTTAAAATGACGGCTAGGGTTTTGGATTTGAATATATCGTACAGTACGATTTGTATTCGTACGATACGATCTATTCACAAAATCATCTAACAAAGCTCAGATCATACGGTACGGTATAACTTCGTACTGTACGATCTACAGAGAAAGAAAATCTCTAGATTTTATATTTAAACAACCCTCTTCCCCTGTGTGTGTGCATGGTTGCTCAGACTTCTATCCATTTTGTGGCCAGACTCAAGAAAATAAAAATAAAATAAATCACAAAATACATTGTCAGACTCATACTCCTAATCTACCCATTCTTGAGTCTTCCTGTCGTCCTGAGTAGCTTGTGATCTTCCTGAAATGTTAATACTCACAAACAATAGCAAATATTAAATGACATTCAATGAGAAGTAGTTTAGGCAACATTATTTGACATCATCAAAATCTCAACCTCGGGGTCATGGGTCGCAACAGGGAACCCATCGACACCAAATGTAATTTGTTCAAAGTCCAAGCCCTAAAATCTAAAATTGCTTAATTTTGACATCATTAAGACATTTAAATACTAAAGAAAATTTTTTTATTGAGAGAATAAATAAGGGCAATCCATTAGAGTGTTTTAGATCATCACCTGGCAAACATCAACGAACACACATATCCATTTATGGTCCTCTGATCATCATTACCTGATTACGGTCCTCTGACCCTTGTCAATTGAATTATATCCTCCAACTTCATCGTTTGACTATAGTTCTTTCAATCATCACCACCTAACTATGGTCCTTCAGACCCATTTCATCCAACTACAGTCCTCTAATCACGATTGTTAAGCTAAAGTATTTCGATCATTGACATCCGACTATGATCCTTCAACCTCCGTCCTCTGATCATAATCTTTCCAACCACTATCACCTAACCACTTCCTTTTTGTCCATCATTTCCCTACTATGCTCATTTGACCACTATCATTCAACTATAATCCTATAACTAAAAAAATTATCCCCATAATTTTAGAAATTATGCTAAAATTCATTTTTATTCTTGATAACTTCAAATTTTCAAAAATTTCACTTGAGGCTTGTAACATTCGAAGGCTTTTAATTTCAAAAGACTTTGAGGTCATTTGATTAGAAAATCGTCACTCTTAACTTTCAGTAAGATTAGGTACTGTGATGGACTTAAGATTTTGAAAAATCATAAATAATTTATATTAATTAAAAAATACAAAATAAAATGTCATTGAATCTTGATGAATAATAAAATTAGAGAAAAATAATTTCAAAATTGTTTGAAATTTAAAAATAGGGTTTCCTAATTTTTCAATATTAATCTAATTTTAAAATCTATAAATCATAATTAAAAATTATAAACAATTCTAAATGAGTTCAAATGTTGATATATTCTCAAATCATATATTGATTTATGATTTAAATTTCATGAGCTGAAGAGTTCAATTCAGATGTTAATAATGAAACCCTAATTTTAATACAAAAAATTTATATCCTAATTAATCTTAAATGTTGTAAAACTTATAACAAATTAGAGAAAAAAAACCCTAAGAATATTAAATAAAGATCATAGAGCACATAATAAACTCTAAATTCAGAGAAATATATAACTATGAGATCAATTTTAATGAGCCCATCATGAGATAAACCCAAGGACACAAAAATCAGTCTAATCCAATCCTAAATAATTAAGAGCTAAAGCATATTCGGAAGGTTCAAATTAAAGCATTAATTAGATGACAAAAGGATATCCAAATATGTCATGCTTATAGTCGAATTAAGCAGCTTCGTGAGACTTCTTCCAAACCATCGTTGGACTCCCATTCGACTGTCGACCGCTGCCAGACTTCCATTCGGTCGCCGACCACCGCCGGAATTCTACCCGGCCATCGACCACTATCAAATTTTTGCTTGACCATCATCTGATCACTGCCTGGCCATCGACCTCCGCCAGACTTCCAACCTGCCGCTAACTGTCGCTAGACCTTGTCTCGCGGCCAACCAATGTTAGTCCTCTGTCGGCCTGCCAAGTATGGACCCTCTGACCTTTGTCGCTCACCAACTACGGTACCTCTGACCATCGTCTCCCTTCGACGATCCCTCCGACCAACTTCACATGTAAACTACAATTCTTCTGCCCACCATTACCTGTTGACTACATTCCCTCTGACCTCTGTTTGCTGTCGATTAGAGTCACCCTGACCTCCATTGCCCATAGACTATTATCTGTTTGATCAACATCGCCTGCTAACTATGGTCAGTCTGACCTCCGTCACCCGCCGACTATGATCCCTCAAACCACCATCGCTTGCCAGCTATGGTCCATCCAACCACTATGGCTTACCGATTACAGTCCCTCTGACCTTTAATCTGGCCACTATCGCCTACCGACAAGGTCCCTTCTACCTTTATCGCCCACAGACCGCCCTCCGACCTCTATGTGATGCCCCAAGATCTAACTTGGAAAGAATTTTAATAAATTCGACCATTTACCAGAGTCATCTATAACGTCAACAAACAGTCTATCAACATCTATAACATTTAAAACATCAATGTACAAGTCGATTCATATCTCAAAACATCATGTATAATACTCAGGAACTACATTATACCCACAAGTACTGAAATCTATCCTGTCCTGAGTACAAAAGAATCAAAATCACCAAAAGTACAAAAACCTGAAGATCCAGATCAACCTCAATCTCCTGCTCCCTTGCCCTGACCTGAAAAGTATCAACCACATATAATGAGCTTTACAAAGCCCAGCAGGTCACCTAATACCTATAACTGAAGTCAAAGCACGGCAATGCTATCAATATGCATATTAGTCAATCAAATCCATACAGTCAATGGTCAATGAATATATGCAATACGGAAATCCATAGTCTATGAAATCAAATCTATGCAGCGGCAGGCGAATCGATAAATCAACTCAATCAATACACATCAATCTCGAAGAAATCCGTACACAGAAGAAAATCAATCGATCGGTCAAATCAATTAATCTAATCAATCAATCAATGTTATCTAGTCAATAAGATCGATCGGAAAAGCAATACGATAAATCTCAATCTATCCTATCAATAAATCCATGCAGCAAGTCAATATAGTACAGAAATAATAGTATCAATGCGTCTATAGGCAATATCAATAAATCTATAAGCAATAATGTCAATGAATCTATAATATTCATTTCCATAGCAATGAATCTATACAATATCTATATCCATCCATAATCCATCTCAATGCTCAATCAATGTTCAATATCAATCAATGAAATCGTACAATATCTGATCAAAATCAATAAAGCAGAAATCGATAAAGCAGAAAATCCGTATGTCAATACCGTACACATGCATTTCAATACTATAATACTGAACAAGTACAATCAACTGGCTATGTTGCTGTTGTAGAATCCATATTGCTGTTGTAGATATCCATACGTTGGTTTCAATAAAAAGAGTCGTCACTCTATTGCCCGTCGGCCGCCCGTCGGCATATCTATAAGAACTCCTTATGACTCCCATCCATATATTCATAATCAATGTTTAAAGGAAAGCCCGTCGGCCTACCATCATGTACAGGTCAATTCAATCTCTAACCAACGTTCAACCAGGTTCCACTTGTGTTCCAGTATCAATAATCAATCAATAATCAATTCAATAGTCAATATTAAAGCAATCATATCAATATTCACATTCATATCTATTTAATCTATCAATCTCAGAAAAATCGGAAATCGTACGAAATTTCGGCAGAGTAACGGCAGTCTATCAGATTTACACAAAAATCCTACAAAATCACAATTCACCAAAGTACAATAGAATGTTCACGACAACAATATAAGACTATTCTTCTACTGAATCCATATCAAATAACATCCTGATATTTTTCTATTCAATTAAAATCACGTAGAACAAATTCTGACCGGTAAAATCTTCGTAGAAAATACTCAAATCGTGTACAATATTCATATCTATAACATTCTAAAAGTTGTGCGGTGAAAGTTGTGTCAATATAAAATCATGTCCAAAATTCGACTACGGAAATATAAATCAGTGCACGAATCGATCAAAACACAATATCTTTGAAAACAGAAATAGGATTCGGAGTCCTTACCGCGAGATCTTCAATTATCCCAACAGCGGCGACGGACAAAAAGCGCTCCGCGGCCTCCGAAATCCGACTTTTCTCTTTGATTCCTTCTCTTTCTCTCTCCTCAGATATTTTATAAAATATCAAATGATTTTCTCTCTCCTCGAATCGAGCTGATTTTTCATATAAACTCAACAGATCGGCCAGGCCGATCGTCACATCGTCCTGGCCGATCAGAACAAAATCAAATCGGCTCGGACGATTCTTCAGGCCGATAATTATTTTTCCTTGGACGATAAAAACCCTTGTTCTCGGGATTCTTGTCGTATCTGATCGTCCCAGGACGATCCAAAAATCAGCCTGGACGATCCCCTCAAAAAGCAGCTTTACACTGATCGACCTGGACGATCTAACCATCGTCCAGGACGATCCTGGGAGGAAAATCAAAATCAGAGAAGTAAATCAAAGGACAAGCCCTCACAATCTTCCCACCTTAGAAAAATGTCGTCCCGACATTTCCCTAAAGGTACGAAGCAAAATCAATACAAAACAAATCGATCCAAAATCCAAATCGAAATCAAAACTCATCGAAATCCATTCAAATCACACAATGCGGTCAATCAAATGTCAATATGCATGATCAAATGTCAATCAATCAATTAGTCAAATCATCTTACCGGTAGAACTTTCCGGTCGTTGTTGATCCTCATGATGCTGTAAACTGTAAACACGTGGCACCACTGGAGGAAGTGCAGGAGGTCGTGGCGCAACGGTCTCCCTCTGACTATCTCTGACAGCTCTATCAATCATCCGATTATCTGATCTCTCACTGTAAGCCCTCGAGCCAACAGTCCTCTGCTGTCTTGTACCCGTGCCAGAATCAGTCCTTCCACCCAATCCTTTCTGAGGACAATTTGCTGCTCATTGCCCTTGCTATCCACAGTGAAAGCACTATCCCGTCAGTAAGTAACACCGACCTGCATGTCATCTACCACAGTGAATACACTCTCCAGAACTACCAGACGATACTACCGATGCAGATCGTGATGTTGATCCCGATGCAGATCCCTTCGAATCATCATACTTGCTTCTCTTCTCTCTATCTCTGTCTCTACCTGAATCATCTCGTCGTACCTCATCTCTCCTCCTCCTGATATCATCATACCTCGATACTGGTGTTGCCAAGTCAATCTCTATCAATCGGGCCCGCTCCACCAGCTTAGAAAACTCATGGATCCGGAAGGGTACTAGTGGATGTCTCAGCTCTCTGTTCAATCCGTGCAGAAATCTATTGCACTTCTCTTCGGCAGTAGGAATCAGATGAGCAGCGTACCTCACAAGTGCAGTAAACTTGGCCTCATACTGCATCACTGACTTGCGGCCTTGCTCCAATCTCATGAAAGCTTCCTGCATCTGTCGCTGAGCTGACGGTGGTATAAACCACATTCTGAACACTGCGGTGAACTCATCCCAGGTGATCTCAGCATTGGTCTTCTCCTGGAATTTCTCTCTCTGCTGTCCAATCCACCATCTCTCCGCTTCACCCTCAAACAAGAACACAGCCAATGGTACCTTTCGATTCCCCGGACACTACATGCTATCAAAAATCTTCTCCACCCTCATGATCCAATCCTCAGCAGCCTGGGGTCCCACAGCTCCTTTGAACAACGGAGGCTTTAGCTTATGAAACATTTGTAATTGTCTATCAGCTTCTTCCTCTTTGCTCCCACTCATTTTGCTCTGAGCATCCCCCATTACATGTGCAATCGCAGTAGCCAACTGCATCATACTCTCTGAAGGTACTGGGGCTGCACTGTGTTGCTCATTCGGTATACTGGATTCTACCAGAGGATCCATATCTTTTCACCTGCACAATTCAGAACAATAATACGCACATGCAATGATGTATGGCAATGAAGCTCTTACAGCTACCCATTCTATCCAACTCTCAATCCAATCCTACAACTCTGGTAACAATCCATTCTTCCATTAACACTGCTCTAATACCAATTATGATGCCCCAAGATCTAACTTGGAAAGAATTTTAATAAATCCGACCATTTACCAGAGTCATCTATAACGTCAACAAACAGTCTATCAACATCTATAACATTTAAAACATCAATGTACAAGTCGATTCATATCTCAAAACATCATGTACAATACTCAGGAACTACACTATACCCACAAGTACTGAAATCTATCCTGTCCTGAGTACAAAAGAATCAAAATCACCAAAAGTACAAAAACCTGAAGATCCAGATCAACCTCAATCTCCTGCTCCCTTGCCCTGACCTGAAAAGTATCAACCACATATAATGAGCTTTACAAAGCCCAGCAGGTAACCTAATACCTATAACTGGAGTCAAAGCATGGCAATGCTATCAATATGCATGTCAGTCAATCAAATCCATACAGTCAATGGTCAATGAATCTATGCAATACGAAAATCCATAGTCTATGAAATCAAATCTATGCAGCGGCAGGCGAATCGATAAATCAACTCAATCAATACACATCAATCTCGAAGAAATCCGTACACAGAAGAAAATCAATCGATCGGTCAAATCAATCAATCAATGCTATCTAGTCAATAAGATCGATCGGAAAAGCAATACGATAAATCTCAATCTATCCTATCAATAAATCCATGCAGCAAGTCAATATAGTACAGAAATAATAGTATCAATGCGTCTATAGGCAATATCAATAAATCTATAAGCAATAATGTCAATAAATCTATAATATCCATGTCCATAGCAATGAATCTATACAATATCTATATCCATCCATAATCCATCTCAATGTTCAATCAATGTTCAATATCAATCAATGAAATCGTACAATAAAATAAATCCGATCAAAATCAATAAAGCAGAAATCGATAAAGCAGTAAATCCGTATGTCAATACCGTACACATGCATTTCAATACTATAATACTGAACAAGTACAATCAACTGGCTATGTTGCTGTTGTAGAATCCATATTGCTGTTGTAGATATCCATATGTTGGTTTCAATAAAAAGAGTCGTCACTCTATTGCCCGTCGGCCGCCCGTCGGCATATCTATAAGAATTCCTTACGACTCCCATCCATATATCCATAATCAATGTTTAAATGAAAGCCCGTCGGCCCACCATCATGTACAGGTCAATTCAATCTCCAACCAACGTTCAACCAGGTTCCACTTGTGTTCCAGTATCAATAATCAATCAATAATCAATTCAATAGTCAATATTAAAGCAATCATATCAATATTCACATTCATATCTATTTAATCTATCAATCTTAGAAAAATCAGAAATCGTACGAAATTTCGGCAGAGTAACGGCAGTCTATCAGATTTACACAAAAATCCTACAAAATCACAATTCACCAAAGTACAATAGAATGTTCACGACAACAATATAAGACTATTCTTCTACTGAATCCATATCAAATAACATCCTGATATTTTTCTATTCAATTAAAATCACGTAGAACAAATTCTGACCGGTAAAATCTTCGTAGAAAATACTCAAATCGTGTACAATATTCATATCTATAACATTCTAAAAGTTGTGCGGTGAAAGTTGTGTCAATATAAAATCAAGTCCAAAATTCGACTACGGAAATATAAATCAGTGCACGAATCGATCAAAACACAATATCTTTGAAAACAGAAATAGGATTCGGAGTCCTTACCGCGAGATCTTCAATTATCCCAACAGCGGCGACGGACAAAAAGCGCTCCGCGGCCTCCGAAATCCGACTTTTCTCTTTGATTCCTTCTCTTTCTCTCTCCTCAGATATTTTATAAAATATCAAATGATTTTATCTCTCCTCGAATCGAGCTGATTTTTCATATAAACTCAACAGATCGGCCCGGCCGATCGTCACATCGTCCTGGCCGATTAGAACAAAATCAAATCGGCCCGGACGATTCTTCAGGCCGATAATTATTTTTCCTTGGACGATAAAAACCCTTGCTCTCGGGATTCTTGTCGTATCTAATCGTCCCAGGACGAACCAAAAATCGTCCTGGACGATCACCTCAAAAATCAGCTTTACACTGATCGGCCTGGACGATCTAACCATCGTCCAGGACGATCCTGGGAGGAAAATCAAAATCAAAGAAGTAAAACAAAGGACAAGCCCTCACAATCTTCCCACCTTAGAAAAATGTCGTCCCGACATTTCCCTAAAGGTACGAAGCAAACGAAGCAAAATCAATACAAAACAAATCGATCCAAAATCCAAATCGAAATCAAAACTCATCGAAATCCATTCAAATCACACAATGCGGTCAATCAAATGTCAATATGCATGATCAAATGTCAATCAATCAATTAGTCAAATCATCTTACCAGTAGAACTTTCCGGTCGTTGTTGATCCTCATGATGCTGTAAACTGTAAACACGTGGCACCACTGGAGGAAGTGCAGGAGGTCGTGGCGCAATGGTCTCCCTCTGACTATCTCTATCAATCATCCGATTCTCTGATCTCTCACTGTAAGCCCTCGAGCCAACAGTCCTCTGCTGTCCTGTACCCGTGCCAGAATCAGTCCTTCCACCCAATCCTTTCTGAGGACAATTTGCTGCTCTGTGCCCTTGCTGTCCACAGTGAAAGCACTATCCCGTCAGTAAGTAACACCGACCTGCATGTCGTCTACCACAGTGAATGCACTCTCCAGAACTACCAGACGATACTACCGATGCAGATCGTGATGTTGATCCCGATGCAGATCCCTTCGAATCATCGTACCTGCTTCTCTTCTCTCTATCTCTATCTCTACCTGAATCATCTCGTCGTACCTCATCTCTCCTCCTCCTAATATCATCATACCTCGATATTGGTGTTGCCAAGTCAATCTCTATCAATCGGGCCCGCTCCACCATCTTAGAAAACTCATGGATCCGGAAGGGTACTAGTGGATGTCTCAGCTCTCTGTTCAATCCGTGCAAAAATCTATAGCACTTCTCTTCAGCAATAGGAATCAGATGAGCAGCGTACCTCGCAAGTGCAGTAAACTCGGCCTCATACTGCATCACTGACTTGCGGCCTTGCTCCAATCTCATGAAAGCTTCCTGCATCTGTCGCTGAGCTGACGGTGGTACAAACCACATTCTGAACACTGCGGTGAACTCATCCCAGGTGATCTCAGCATTGGTCTTCCCCTGGAATTTCTCTCTCTGCTGTCCAATCCACCATCTCTACGCTTCACCCTCAAATAAGAACACAGCCAATGGTACCTTTCGATTCCCCGGACACTACATGCTATCAAAAATCTTCTCCACCCTCATGATCCAATCCTCAGCAGCCTGGGGTCCCACAGCTCCTTTGAATAACGGAGGCTTTAGCTTATGAAACATTTGCAAATGTCTATCAGCTTCTTCCTCTTTGCTCCCACTCATTTTGCTCTGAGCATCCCCCATTACATGTGCAATCGTAGTAGCCAACTGCATCATACTCTCTGAAGGTACTGGGGCTGCACTGTGTTGCTCATTCGGTATACTGGATTCTGCCAGAGGATCCATATCTTTTCACCTGCACAATTTAGAACAATAATACACACATGCAATGATGTATGCCAATGAAGCTCTTACAGCTACCCATTCTATCCAACTCTCAATCCAATCCTACAACTCTGGTAACAATCCATTCTTCCAATAACACTGCTCTGATACCAATTATCATGCCCCAAGATCTAACTTGGAAAGAATTTCAATAAATCCGACCATTTATCAGAGTCATCTATAACATCAACAAACAGTCTATCAACATCTATTACATTTAAAACATCAATGTACAAGTCGATTCATATCTCAAAACATCATGTACAATATTCAGGAACTACACTATACCCATAAGTACTGAAATCTATCCTGTCCTGAGTACAAAAGAATCAAAATCACCAAAAGTACAAAAACCTGAAGATCCAGATCAACCTCAATCTCCTGCGCCCTTGCCCTGACCTGAAAAGTATCAACCACATATAATGAGCTTTATAAAGCCCAGTAGGTCACCTAATACCTATAACTAAAGTCAAAGCACGGCAATGCTATCAATATGCATGTCAGTCAATCAAATCCATACAGTCAATGGTCAATGAATCTATGCAATACGGAAATCCATAGTCTATGAAATCAAATCTATGCAGCGGCAGGCGAATCGATAAATCGACTCAATTAATACACATCAATCTCGAAGAAATCCGTACACAGAAGAAAATCAATCGATCGGTCAAATCAATCAATCTAATTAATCAATCATTGCTATCTAGTCAATAAGATCGATCGGAAAAGCAATACGATAAATCTCAATCTATCCTATCAATAAATCCATGCAGCAAGTCAATATAGTACAGAAATAATAGTATCAATGCGTCTATAGGCAATATCAATAAATCTATAAGCAATAATGTCAATGAATCTATAATATCCATGTCCATAGCAATGAATCTATACAATATCTATATCCATCCATAATCCATCTCAATGCTCAATCAATGTTCAATATCAATCAATGAAATCGTACAATAAAATAAATCCGATCAAAATCAATAAAGCAGAAATCGATAAAGTAGTAAATCCGTATGTCAATACCGTACACATGCATTTCAATACTATAATACTAAACAAGTACAATCAACTGGCTATGTTGCTGTTGTAGAATCCATATTGCTGTTGTAGATATCCATACGTTGGTTTCAATAAAAAGAGTCGTCACTCTATTGCCCGTTGGCCGCCCGTCGGCATATCAATAAGAATTCCTTAGGACTCCCATCCATATATCCATAATCAATGTTTAAAGGAAAGCCCGTTGGCCCACCATCCTGTACAGTTCAATTCAATCTCCAACCAACGTTCAACCAGGTTCCACTTGTGTTCTAGTATCAATAATCAATCAATAATCAATTCAATAGTCAATATTAAAGCAATCATATCAATATTCACATTCATATCTATTTAATCTATCAATCTAAGAAAAATTGAAAATCGTACGAAATTTCGGCAGAGTAACGACATTCTATCAGATTTACACAAAAATCTTACAAAATCACAATTCACCAAAGTACAATAGAATGTTCACGACAATAATATAAGACTATTCTTCTACTGAATCCATATCAAATAACATCCTGATATTTTTCTATTCAATTAAAATCACGTAGAACCAATTCCGACCGGTAAAATCTTCGTAGAAAATACTCAAATTGTGTACAATATTCATATCTATAACATTCTAAAAGTTGTGCGGTGAAAGTTGTGTCAATACAAAATCATGTCCAAAATTCGACTACGAAAATATAAATCAGTGCACGAATCGATCAAAACATAATATCTTTGAAAACAGAAATAGGATTCGGAGTCCTTACCGCGAGATCTTCAATTATCCCAACAGCGGCGACGGACGAAAAGCGCTCCGCGGCCTCCGAAATCCGACTTTTCTCTTTGATTCCTTCTCTTTCTCTCTCCTCAGATATTTTATAAAATATCAAATGATTTTCTCTCTCCTCGAATCGAGCTGATTTTTCATATAAACTCAACAGATCGGCTCGGCCGATCGTCACATCGTCCTGGCCGATCAGAACAAAATCAAATCGGCCCGGACGATTCTTCAGGCCGATAATTATTTTTCCTTGGACGATAAAAACCCTTGCTCTCGGGATTCTTGTCGTATCTGATCGTCCCAGGACGATCCAAAAATCGGCCTGGACGATCCCCTCAAAAATCAGCTTTACACTGATCGGCCTGGACGATCTAACCATCGTCCAGGACGATCCTGGGAGGAAAACCATAATCAGAGAAGTAAATCAAAGGACAAGCCTTCACAATCTTCCCACCTTAGAAAAATGTCGTCCCGACATTTCCCTAAAGGTACGAAGCAAACGAAGCAAAATCAATACAAAACAAATCGATCCAAAATCCAAATCGAAATCAAAACTCATCGAAATCCATTCAAATCACACAATGCGGTCAATCAAATGTCAATATGCATGATCAAATGTCAATCAATCAATTAGTCAAATCATCTTACCAGTAGAACTTTCCGGTCGTTGTTGATCCCCATGATGCTGTAAACTGTAAACACGTGGCACCACTGGAGGAAGTGCAGGAGGTCGTGGCGCAATGGTCTCCCTCTGACTATCTCTATCAATCATCCGATTCTCTGATCTCTCACTGTAAGCCCTCGAGCCAACAGTCCTCTGCTGTTCTGTACCCGTGCCAGAATTAGTCCTTCCACCCAATCCTTTCTGAGGACAATTTGCTGCTATATGCCCTTGCTGTCCACAGTGAAAGCACTATCCCGTCAGTAAGTAACACCGACCTGCATGTCGTCTACCACAGTGAATGCACTCTCCAGAACTACCAGACGATACTACCGATGCAGATCGTGATGTTGATCCCGATGCAGATCCCTTCGAATCATCGTACCTGCTTCTCTTCTCTCTATCTCTGTCTCTACCTGAATCATCTCGTCGTACCTCATCTCTCCTCCTCCTGATATCATCATACCTCGATACTGTGTTGCCAAGTCAATCTCTATCAATCGGGCCCGCTCCACCAGCTCAGAAAACTCATGGATCCGGAAGGGTACTAGTGGATGTCTCAGCTCTCTGTTCAATCCGTGCAAAAATCTATAGCACTTCTCTTCAGCAGTAGGAATCAGATGAGCAGCGTACCTCACAAGTGCAATAAACTCGGCCTCATACTGCATCACTGACTTGCGGCCTTGCTCCAATCTCATGAAAGCTTCCTGCATCTGTCGCTGAGCTGACGGTGGTACAAACCACATTCTGAACACTGCGGTGAACTCATCCCAGGTGAACTCAGCATTGGTCTTCCCCTGGAATTTCTCTCTCTGCTGTCCAATCCACCATCTCTCCGCTTCACCCTCAAACAAGAACACAGCCAATGGTACCTTTCGATTCCCCGGACACTGCAGGCTGTCAAAAATCTTCTCCACCCTCATGATCCAATCCTCAGCAGCCTGGGGTCCCACAGCTCCTTTGAACAACGGAGGCTTTAGCTTATGACATTTGCAAATGTCTATCAGCTTCTTCCTCTTTGCTCCCACTCATTTTGCTCTGAGCATCCCCCATTACATGTGCAATCGCAGTAGCCAACTGCATCATACTCTCTGAAGGTACTGGGGTTGCACTGTGTTGCTCATTCGGTATACTGGATTCTGCCAGAGGATCCATATCTTTTCACCTGCACAATTCAGAACAATAATACACACATGCAATGATGTATGCCAATGAAGCTCTTACAGCTACCCATTCTATCCAACTCTCAATCCAATCCTACAACTCTGGTAACAATCCATTCTTCCAATAACACTGCTCTAATACCAATTATGATGCTCCAAGATCTAACTTGGAAAGAATTTCAATAAATCCGACCATTTACCCGAGTCATCTATAACGTCAACAAACAGTCTATCAACATCTATAACATTTAAAACATCAATGTACAAGTCGATTCATATCTCAAAACATCATGTACAATACTCAGGAACTACACTATACCCACAAGTACTGAAATCTATCCTGTCCTGAGTACAAAAGAATCAAAATCACCAAAAGTACAAAAACCTGAAGATCCAGATCAACCTCAATCTCCTGCTCCCTTGCCCTGACCTGAAAAGTATCAACCACATATAATGAGCTTTACAAAGCTCAGCAGGTCACTTAATACCTATAACTAAAGTCAAAGCACGGCAATGCTATCAATATGCATGTCAGTCAATCAAATCCATACAGTCAATGGTCAATGAATCTATGCAATACGGAAATCCATAGTCTATGAAATCAAATCTATGCAGCGGCAGGCAAATCGATAAATCAACTCAATTAATACACATCAATCTCGAAGAAATCCGTACACAGAAGAAAATCAATCGATCGGTCAAATCAATCAATCTAATTATTCAATCAATGCTATCTAGTCAATAAGATCGATCGAAAAAGCAATATGATAAATTTCAATCTATCCTATCAATAAATCCATGCAGCAAGTCAATATAGTACAGAAATAATAGTATCAATACGTCTATAGGCAATATCAATAAATCTATAAGCAATAATGTCAATGAATTTATAATATCCATGTCCATAGCAATGAATCTATACAATATCTATATCCATCCAAAATCCATCTCAATGTTCAATCAATGTTCAATATCAATCAATGAAATCGTACAATAAAATAAATCCGATCAAAATCAATAAAGCAGAAATCGATAAAGCAGTAAATCCGTATGTCAATACCGTACACATGCATTTCAATACTATAATACTAAACAAGTACAATCAACTGGCTATGTTGCTGTTGTAGAATCCATATTGCTGTTGTAGATATCCATACATTGGTTTCAATAAAAAGAGTCGTCACTCTATTGCCCGTTTGCCGCCCGTCGGCATATCTATAAGAATTCCTTATGACTCCTATCCATATATCCATAATCAATGTTTAAAGGAAAGCCCGTCGGTCCACCATCCTGTACAGGTCAATTCAATCTCCAACCAACGTTCAACCAGGTTCCACTTGTGTTCTAGTATCAATAATCAATCAATAATCAATTCAATAGTCAATATTAAAGCAATCATATCAATATTCACATTCATATCTATTTAATCTATCAATCTTAGAAAAATCGGAAATCGTACGAAATTTCGGCAGAGTAACGGCAGTCTATCAGATTTACACAAAAATCCTACAAAATCACAATTCACCAAAGTACAATAGAATGTTCACGACAATAATATAAGACTATTCTTCTACTGAATCCATATCAAATAACATCCTGATATTTTTCTATTCAATTAAAATCACGTAGAACCAATTCTGACCGGTAAAATCTTCGTAGAAAATACTCAAATCGTGTACAATATTCATATCTATAACATTCTAAAAGTTGTGCGGTGAAAGTTGTGTCAATATAAAATCATGTCCAAAATTCGACTACGGAAATATAAATCAGTGCACGAATCGATCAAAACACAATATCTTTGAAAACAGAAATAGGATTCGGAGTCCTTACCGCGAGATCTTCAATTATCCCAACAGCGGCGACGGACGAAAAGCGCTCCGCGGCCTCCGAAATCTGACTTTTCTCTTTGATTCCTTCTCTTTCTCTCTCAGATATTTTATAAAATATCAAATGATTTTCTCTCTCCTCGAATCGAGCTTATTTTTCATATAAACTCAACAGATCGGCCCGGCCGATCGTCACATCGTCCTGGCCGATCAGAACAAAATCAAATCGGCCCGGACGATTCTTCAGGCCGATAATTATTTTTCCTTGGACGATAAAAACCCTTGCTCTCGGGATTCTTGTCGTATCTGATCGTCCCAGGATGATCCAAAAATCGGCCTGGACGATCCCCTCAAAAATCAGCTTTACACTGATCGGCCTGGACGATCTAACCATCGTCCAGGATGATCCTGGGAGGAAAATCAAAATCAGAGAAGTAAATCAAAGGACAAGCCCTCACAATCTTCCCACCTTAGAAAAATGTCGTCCCGACATTTCCCTAATGGTACGAAGCAAACGAAGCAAAATCAATACAAAACAAATCGATCCAAAATCCAAATCGAAATCAAAACTCATCGAAATCCATTCAAATCACACAATGCGGTCAATCAAATGTCAATATGCATGATCAAATGTCAATCAATCAATTAGTCAAATCATCTTACCAGTAGAACTTTCCGGTCGTTGTTGATCCTCATGATGCTGTAAACTGTAAACACGTGGCACCACTGGAGGAAGTCAGGAGGTCGTGGCGCAACGGTCTCCCTCTGACTATCTCTGACAGCTCTATCAATCATCCGATTCTCTGATCTCCCACTGTAAGCCCTCGAGCCAACAGTCCTCTGCTGTCCTGTACCCGTGCCAGAATCAGTCCTTCCACCCAATCCTTTCTGAGGACAATTCGCTGCTCTGTGCCCTTGCTGTCCACAGTGAAAGCACTGTCCTGTCAGTAAGTAACACCGACCTGCATGTCGTCTACCACAGTGAATGCACTCTCCAGAACTACCAGACGATACTACCGATGCAGATCGTGATGCTGATCCCGATGCAGATCCCTTCGAATCATTGTACCTGCTTCTCTTCTCTCTATCTCTGTCTCTACCTGAATCATCTCGTCGTACCTCATCTCTCCTCCTCCTGATATCATCATACCTTGATACTGGTGTTGCCAAGTCAATCTCTATCAATCAGGCCCGCTCCACCAGCTCAGAGAACTCATGGATCCGGAAGGGTACTATTGGATGTCTCAGCTCTCTGTTCAATCCGTGCAAAAATCTATAGCACTTCTCTTCGGCAGTAGGAATCAGATGAGCAGCGTACCTCGCAAGTGCAGTAAACTCGGCCTCATACTGCATCACTGACTTGCGGCCTTGCTCCAATCTCATGAAAGCTTCCTGCATCTGTCGCTGAGCTGACGGTGGTACAAACCACATTCTGAACACTGCGGTGAACTCATCCCAAGTGATCTCAGCATTGGTCTTCCCCTGGAATTTCTCTCTCTGCTATCCAATCCACCATCTCTCCGCTTCACCCTTAAACAAGAACACAGCTAATGGTACCTTTCGATTCCCCGGACACTGCATGCTGTAAAAAATCTTCTCCACTCTCATGATCCAATCCTCAGTAGCCTGGGGTCCCACAGCTCCTTTGAACAACGGAGGCTTTAGCTTATGAAACATTTGTAAATGTCTATCAGCTTCTTCCTCTTTGCTCCCACTCATTTTGCTCTGAGCATCCCCCATTACATGTGCAATCGCAGTAGCCAACTGCATCATACTCTCTGAAGGTACTAGGGCGGCACTGTGTTGCTCATTCGGTATACTGGATTCTGCCAGAGGATCCATATCTTTTCACCTGCACAATTTAGAACAATAATACACACATGCAATGATGTATGCCAATGAAGCTCTTACAGCTACCCATTCTATCCAACTCTCAATCCAATCCTACAACTCTGGTAACAATCCATTCTTCCAATAACACTGCTCTGATACCAATTGTGATGCCCCAAGATCTAACTTGGAAAGAATTTCAATAAATCCGACCATTTACCAGAGTCATCTATAACGTCAACAAACAGTCTATCAACATCTATAACATTTAAAACATCAATGTACAAGTCGATTCATATCTCAAAACATCATGTACAATACTCAGGAACTACACTATACCCACAAGTACTGAAATCTATCCTGTCCTGAGTACAAAAGAATCAAAATCACCAAAAGTACAAAAACCTGAAGATCTAGATCAACCTCAATCTCCTGCTCCCTTGCCCTGAAAAGTATCAACCACATATAATGAGCTTTACAAAGCCCAGCAGGTCACCTAATACCTATAACTAAAGTCAAAGCACGGCAATGCTATCAATATGCATGTCAGTCAATCAAATCCATACAGTCAATGGTCAATGAATCTATGCAATACGGAAATCCATAGTCTATGAAATCAAATCTATGCAGCGGCAGGCGAATCGATAAATCAACTCAATTAATACACCTCAATCTCGAAGAAATCCGTACACAGAAGAAAATCAATCGATCGGTCAAATCAATCAATCTAATTAATCAATAATGCTATCTAGTCAATAAGATCTATCGGAAAAGCATTACGATAAATCTCAATCTATCCTATCAATAAATCCATGCAGCAAGTCAATATAGTACAGAAATAATAGTATCAATGCGTCTATAGGCAATATCAATAAATCTATAAGCAATAATATCAATGAATCTATAATATCCATGTCCATAGCAATGAATCTATACAATATCTATATCCATCTATAATCCATCTCAATGCTCAATCAATGTTCAATAATCAATGAAATCGTACAATAAAATAAATCCGATCAAAATCAATAAAGCAGAAATCGATAAAGCAGTAAATCCGTATGTCAATACCGTACACATGCATTTCAATACTATAATACTGAACAAGTACAACCAACTGGCTATGTTGCTGTTGTAGAATCCATATTGCTGTTGTAGATATCCATACGTTGGTTTCAATAAAAAGAGTCGTCACTCCATTGCCCGTCGGCCGCCCGTCGGCATATCTATAAGAATTCCTTATGACTCCCATCCATATATACATAATCAATGTTTAAAGGAAAGCCCGTCGGCCCACCATCCTGTACAGGTCAATTCAATCTCCAACCAACGTTCAACCAGGTTCCACTTGTGTTCCAGTATCAATAATCAATTAATAATCAATTCAATAGTCAATATTAAAGCAATCATATCAATATTCACATTCATATTTATTTAATCTATCAATCTCAGAAAAATCGGAAATCGTATGAAATTTCGACAGAGTAACGGCAGTCTATCAGATTTACACAAAAATGCTACAAAATCACAATTCACCAAAGTACAATAGAATGTTCACGACAACAATATAAGACTATTCTTCTACTGAATCCATATCAAATAACATCCTGATATTTTTCTATTCAATTAAAATCGCGTAGAACCAATTCCGACCTGTAAAATCTTCATAGAAAATACTCAAATCGTGTACAATATTCATATCTATAACATTCTAAAAGTTGTGCGGTGAAAGTTGTGTCAATACAAAATCATGTCCAAAATTCAACTACGGAAATATAAATCAGTGCACGAATCGATCAAAACACAATATCTTTGAAAACAGAAATAGGATTCGGAGTCCTTACCGCGAGATCTTCAATTATCCCAACAGCGGCGACGGACGAAAAGCGCTCCGCGGCCTCCGAAATCCGACTTTTCTCTTTGATTCCTTCTCTTTCTCTCTCCTTAGATATTTTATAAAATATCAAAATGATTTTCTCTCTCCTCGAATTGAGCTGATTTTTCATATAAACTCAACAGATCGGCCCGGCCGATCGCCACATCGTCCTGGCCGATCAGAACAAAATCAAATCGGCCCGGACGATTCTTCAGGCCGATAATTATTTTTCCTTAGACGATAAAAACCCTTGCTCTCGGGATTCTTGTCGTATCTGATCGTCCCAGGACGATCCAAAAATCGGCTTGGACGATCCCCTCAAAAATCAGCTTTACACTGATCGGTCTGGACGATCTAACCATCGTCCAGGACGATCCTGGGAGGAAAATCAAAATCAAAGAAGTAAATCAAAGGATAAGCCCTCACACTCTATCACCCCCTAACCTCCATTTCCTGCCGACTATAGTAACTCTGACCTCCTTCACCAGCCGATTACACTCCATCTGAACAATATCACCCGTCGACTATGGTCCCTTCAACTTATGTCGCTTGCCAACAATGGTTTTTCCAACTACGTTTGCTCGCCAACTACGATCCGTCCGACCACCGTGGCCTACCGACTATGGTCCCTTCGACCTCCATCACCTACCGACTATAGTCCCTCTATTCTTTATCGCTCACAAACTATAGTCTTTACGACCTACGTCGCCCGCCAATTACTGTTCCTTTGACCTCCGTCGACCGTCAATAATGGTCCCTCCTACCAACCCTGTCTACTTACTATAGTACCTATGACCTCCATCGCATGCTGATTATAGTCACTCTGACCTTCTTCGCCCATTGACTAGTCCCTCTGACCTGCATCGCCCTCCGACTACGGTCTCTTCAAACACCATTGCCTATTGATTAAGGTCCCTTCGACTACTGTAGCTTGCTAACTACGGTCTTTACGACCACTGTAGCTAGCCAACTACAATCCCTCCAACCTGCATCACCGGCCAACTACTGTCTATATGGATATAGTCGCCCACCCGATCGACTACTATCTGTCTGACCTTTATCGCAGGCTGACTACGGTCCCTCCGACCTCAGCCGCATGCCAACTACGGTCCCTCTGACCTCCGCTGTCTTGTCAACCAAATGAACATGCCAACTTTCTCTTGTAACTGGATCCCTTATCATTGGATTCTTCCAACTCGGATTATATAATGTACTATACATGATATAATGAGCCAAGGCCTTTCCCCTGATGAAAGGCATCATTTGTAATCGACTACAAGCACTAGTGGAATCATTTCAACTGGGCCAGGCCCCGTGTTTTTTTTTTTTCTTTTTTAAAGTTTTCACGTAAAAATCTTTGTGTCTCTTATGACTCTTGCACACCTTTTATATGAATGTGTGATGGATATTCATTCAAAGCTAATACATTAAGCTTTTTATCTCTCTACCACCATAAATATTCCAAACCACAACAACTATAAAAATAAACTCACAACTATAAGAAGTTTAATTTAAATTTTAAAAGACAATAGAACACAAAAATTTATGGTTTTGTACTTCTATCGATATTGAGTCTTTGTTTAGACTTGACATTTTCTCAGCAATCTTGCTAGAACATCCGTTGTAATATTTAGACCACAAAACATCCTAAACAAAGTTGTATTTGTAATATATGTAAGTAAGTTGGGTTTTAGAACATTTTCAGTTCTCATAAACTATAAATTATCATATATTTAAATATTTATAATTTTCATAAAAATGATTTGTTCTAACACAATTATCAAAGCTTCATAAAAATGGTTTATTCTACTTTTTTTGTTTTAGGGTCCGATAAACTTTAAGAATATTATAATATAACCTTATAAGGTGTGATAAAGAATAAATAAATTCCAACTTTGCCTAACAGAATACATTATAGTTAAGAACCACTTTCGAAAGATAGTGCAACATCAACATATAACTCCTAAATGATTTTTTTATAATCCTCTATAAATATTATTTGCTAATTTGGAAAATCATCATTTGAAGGATATTTTGTGGGTATATGAATGTGTTACTCAGAATATAGTGAGAGCTTGACCTTCATAGATGTTGGGGAATAAACATTATATCATGGCATGGCTAGATCTCGTAATACTAGTAGAAGCGACATGAGATATGGCAAAGGATTGATTTTAGAGATCCAATTAATATTATAAGATAACAAGTAATGCCTATGGCCAATAAATGTTTCTTAATATATTTGTAATTCATTTTGTAAAAATTAGATATCTACTTAAATAAAATAAGATATTCTCTTTTTTTTCATAATTAGTTTACCCTAACAGAACTTTAAGAGACTAGTAATAATCTTGTAGCATAGAGAATCAATGGTCTCCCTATAATAAGGGAAACCAAATTGGTGTTAACTTTGTTTTTCATCAAACCTAGGTCAATGGGGGGGTTGACTTGGTTAAATTGACCAAGCCAGACCCCAAGACTTGTTATATTGATTTCAGTGGTTAAACCAGGTCTGTTGAGCCCAGACTTAGGCCTTGGGTCAACCTGGTTGACCAGGTCAACTTAGGTTGACCCAACTAGCCTAAATCTTCTCCATTTGAATTCCAATTAATTTCAAACCTCTCTTAGCTCAATCTCTCACCCACTTCGATAAGTTTGACCATGTTGACTAAGTCAACTCATGGCTTAGTCAACCCAAGCCTTGCATAGTCAAATTTGACCTATTTAAGTCAAAACTCCCCCTTTATTGCATTTAAACCTTTCCAAATCTTCTCTTTGCCCAAATGATGACCAAGGAAGTTCTTTTCCCTCCTAATTAGTCCTAGAGATGATCTTGGTTTTTCATCAAAGAGCTAGGGTTATAGATAGGAGCATTAGGGTATCTTAGATAGGACTTTTGCTTTTGCTCTCACCTTAGACTCTCCCAACCCAAGAACTCTCATGTATGAGCTCCCCTAATCTACTTTCACCTTTTCCAAGCTAGACCCACCGGCAAAGCCTCGTCGGTGGCGAGATCTCTAGCAAACTTAAGCCCCAATCCTTCCAAGGCAAATTTCCAGCGATCCACTACATTTTGAAATGATATTTCTTCATCAAAAAGGAGCGTGGATAATCTACAAGTGCAACAAGCCCAAGATCTCCCAAATCCTTCCATTGGATTAGGAAAAATCCTTAACCCTGGCTTAAGAAACTTAAGGTTATTTAGCTTTACTTTAAGCGCATTTTGGACCGCACAAATTACCCCCCCCCCCCAAAGAATGTTCTTCATTAAAGGATCCCATGTTTAAAATTTTAGCTTGTGTGATTGATCCAATCGATCAAATGATGCAAAAATTGATTACTAGGGCATCTCGATAATCTTCATTAGGTGTACAAGATCTCCACCATTGATCGCTTGATCAAAGGCAGAGGTCCTATCATTATGTGGCCTCTTCCAAATCGTGGGATCACTCTAGCTATCATATCTCCCATCCGACGAGATTATGGCCATCTGTTACAAATCGATGAGGGTCCAATGGTTATGAAGCCCCGCTTATATGGTTTAATGGGCAGGCGTTTATTCCCGCACCGTGGCGATCATTGCAAATGATTGCGCGATGGCGCAATCATTAGCAATGATTGCAAACCACGTCCGAGGTTCTGAATATGCCAATGGAGTGTGCCGTGTGTCTGGCTACCACCGTTTATTTAAAATTAATTTTAAATATATTTTGAAATCCTTTTAAATTGAGAAAGTTTAAATAATCATTTAAAATTATTTTTAAATAAAAAATACATATAATATATCAAAATTTTCGAATTAAATTTCCTTTAGTTTAAAATTAAAATTAATTTAAAATACATAATATATTTTAAATTATTTAAAAACCCATTCTTTTTAAATATTTAATTAATATTTAATTTAATATTATGCTAAATATTTTTAAAATTTAAAAATTTTACATTAAAATACCTTAAATAAGTAAACAAATATTTTGAAATATTCTAATTTAAAATTAAAATAATTTAGGATACATTTTATATTTTTAATTAATTTTAATTATTTTAACCTTAATATTTAATTAATATTTATATTTATTTAATATTTTTAATTAATTAAAAATACTTTATTTTAAAAAAATCAAAGAATTATTTTAAGTATTTAATTTTATATTAAATTTAATATAATAAATATTCTTATTTTAAGTAATTTTTAATTCATTAAATTTTTAAATACTTAATTAATAAATAAGTAAAATTCAATATTTTCTAAAATTTATAAAATTAACTTTTTAATTATCTTTAAATTTAGAGATCTTTTAATATTTAATTTAATTTAATTTAATAATTATTTTTAAAATATTTGATATTTATAAATTATTTTAAACTTTTAAAATTCATAAAAATTAAGAATTTTGATTTAAAAGTAGTTTTAGATATTAAAACATAAATTTTATTAATTATTTATTAAATATTTAATTACTTTAATACTTAATTACTATTTAATTAATTATCATATTAAGTATTTTTAAAATTAAAAATTTATTTTGAATTTTTTCAAACTCTCCTTAGGTGATCAGTGGATCTATCAAAATAAAATATTTTAAATTATTTTATTTGAAAATATATATATATATATTATATATATATATATATATATATATATAAATATATATATATATATATATAAATATTATTATATATATATTTAAATATTGTTAAATCTTTTAAATTTTGAGAGATCTTTTAAAATTTAAACATGAGTGTTTCATATAAATAGAATTCATGGGAAAGGATTAGTGAATAATCGGACCCTAATTATTTACTAATCAAATTGCTATTAATGTTATTTATTATTTAAATATTTTGCATGTTTAGGATGCACGAGCACTTAGCCTAGGCTCTCTTGGTTCTAAGGATATGGTTTGTGATAATTTTTTGCATTTTCCCTTTATGTTACCCTAAGGGCTAGTCCTTAACACTTGATTTAACCTATTTAACATAGCGAAATCTTAAGAAGAATAATTAAATTAGAGAAATTCTAAAAATTAAGATACACCTCTAATTGACATAAAACTTGAACCATTTGAACTTAGTGATATTTTAAACTTCTATAATTTTCTAGGAATTTTTAGAACCCCTTAAGTACTTAATTAATAAACCCTAATTTAACCCTCTCATTAGACCCCAATAACTCAAAAATTCTAATAAATTTAAATAAAATCTACAATTTATAAATAATATATATAAATCTTTATAATTTAACCCTTAATCTCAAAAAATTGAAGCTCCTTAATTGGACCTCTATTGAACATTAACTTAATTTTGATTAAAAAATACCTTTTAATTAAATTAAATAATTAAAAATTATTAAAATATCTAAAATTTTCCCCAAATACTGAAAAACTCTTCCTGTATTTTTCCTTACCTTTGGAAGTGGTTCTAAGAGGTTTGGGGCTACTTTGAATCAAAATCCCTAAAATGCCCTTAACTAAGCAGTTTTAATAATTCATAAATACCCAAAGTTTGAAAATCATAACTAATTCTAGAAAATCCAAATTGGGTCAACAAAAAGCATTCAACTTGAACTAAAATACAATATTTACTAAAAATATAAGTAATTCTCGAATCAACCTAAATTAAAAAAATCAACTCTTAGGTCAACCGTGATTCGATAACTAGGGCCTGAAACTTCTAAAAATCATAACATTGCATGGAAAACTTCAAATCTAGCAAACTAAAAGTTCAATTACTCCCGATAAGTTCTAATATTTAATAAAAATACTAAAATCTTATTGCCTAGCCTATTTCTAAAGTCATATCTTCGGACCCATTTAACTTAGTGGATAGGATGACCCAGGACCTTCTAAATCTGCTAATTAACATAAACTTCAGAGACACTATCATAAAAATTAAAATTGACTAACCTACTAAATTAATTAAAAGTGATCCCAAAACACTAATACTTAATCTTTAAACTGAAACTCCCTTTGACCTTCAACAAATTAGATCACAAATTACTTGAACTAATCATCCAACATAGAATATATCTGATGCCACACACCCTGCTACACACACATAAAATTACTTGTTAGAATGTAACTTCTAGCTCTAGATTAGGCCAGTGTTTTTTTTCTTATTTATGTAATGTGACGATCTGCATATGGCATGTATGCTGGTTGCTTTGATTATTGTGATGATTAGTATGATAATGAGCTTTATATTTATATTATCATATAATGCAATATGGGATAGATTACCCAAAGGTTAGGGTGTGATCTTGATACTAACAATATTTTTACAGGTGGAATACTCTTACAACGCTAATAAATGGGGCAAAAATAATAAATAAATCATGTGTATATATAATTGCTAAAGATGCTTCAACCACTTATCCCCCAAAAAATAAGTGCATGATCAAGCATGGCTAGCATGAGTACTTTTATTTCATATATAACTACTTGAGATATTTTATTTTAACTTCTTAAGATAACCATGCAGGAGAGTCTAGATTTTTTCCTTTTTTTATAATGTAATTGTATTTGATGTATCGAGTTGGTGAAAGTCTCTAAAAAAAAGATATTTCAAATATAAGGAATCCAAAGGGAAAAGAAAACACCTTACAGGAATTTCTTTTCATTGGAGACCCTTCTGAAGGAAGAACCATAAGAAGACTGAAGGAAGGCGATCCGTAGATGTACCAGGATACTACGATGAAGATAAAATGCTTTATTTTTAGGACTTGTATCATTCTATAGGATTAGAATCTAGGATGTTATCTGTGGATCCTAACCACCCTTACTTTTTTGCAGACCCTAGGCTACACTTGCTATGACTTTTAGACTTCTTTTACTCTGGTAGATATATTTCTATTGATGTGTTTACTTTGCTTATATAGTAGAAATTTCATGGTTTTTTTATAGGTTTATTTCTTGCATGTGTGTTCGAGATGATTTTGCTAGGCTCTTTAAGGATAAATTTTTTTCTACTCGTAACCAAAATCTAAATTTTAAGAATTAAAACATAAAAAGTTAATGATCTAGGGAATAACTAGAGATTGTCTTGGGTCACATACATATTAATACATCTTCTCTTTCCTTATTTAGATTCTTCCTCATTTGCGGGTAGAGTTCAGATAATTTGACATATGAGGATGAGGTGCTAAACTTGGGGAAGTCTAGTCTTCTAAAAAATATTTGTAAGTCTTTTTAAAATTTTATGCATACCTGATTTAGAGACTTTAACTACATGCATTGCATTAGAAATTAACAAACATCAAAATTTAATTGCTTTAGTTTTAGGAGCATAATATCCTTCATAAGTATAAAGCCACTTAGGAACCTCTTTAGATGTCGGTCTTACTTCCTAAAAACTTAGTCCACCCACCCATCTTTCATAAAGACTGGATGACATAGATTTTTTACGACTAGGTGTTAGCTGACTTTTCATTTCAAGCAGGATATAAGTCCAGAATGCATTAGCTATGACACAGGTATTAGTATTGTGTGTAGAACACTAAACTCACTATAGATTTAGGGTTCAATACTACTACTATCAGTGTCTCATAGTATGCCTCATTCGTGGGTAAGTCCTTTATCCTTCAGGGGCTATAAATCCTGGCTATTTGCGTCACATGGATGACGCTACTTTCATCTTTTTCTCTCTCATGCCTAGAGTGCATTGTTAATTTTTCTCCAGTTTCTTCTCGTTACCTTAGTCCTTTGGATGATAATGTGAGTCATGCATGTTAACTAAGCCAAGTTGAATCTTTCCTTCCCTTTGAATAGGAATTTCCTAGACTTTCCCCTATGTGCAAATCCCATTTAAGAGAATAGTATTTGATCTTTTATCAAAGTCTTCTTAGGTCCCTACTTAAGATATAATTAAACCATAGGGGTTTGCACTTATGGGAAACTGAATCCCACATCAAATAAACCCCACTAAAGCTGATGTATTGGTGGGGAAATCTCGTGACTTTGATTAGGTCATGCATATAATTACTCACCTAGGTGCGTAGGAGAAAGCCGCTATTTTCAATGGTTAACCATATGTAATGATTTAATCTGCCCTTCTATTAACCTGCTTGTGAAGAGTGCAAAGGCCTGTGACCGTTATGTCCTTTGGGATGGTGTGATCGTACCCTTTATATTATGCATCCGTTGAGTGATGTCCTTTCAGATGTCCATAATTGGTAGACACCAAATAGTGATTGATGCTATCACAATCCTTTTGAAAGGAATAATCAAAAATTCTAATTATTGTTAAACAAAAAATTTAACAGATTGGCATCTACCAATATAAGTGTCTTAGATATGCCAATATTCTTTGAAAAGTTCTTAATTGAGTAAGACTATTAAGATATTTCATTTTTAAGATGGGATTAATTTTGATCACATGCATTCAAATGACAATTCCAAGAAATTTCCCTAATATTATCTCACATATCCACTTCAAGGGACTAATCTTTGTTTCATATTAACAAAGCAATGTAAATATAAATCTTAAGTCGTCTAGATTATATTCTCTTTCTTCACTTTTAACCAAGAGGTCATCAATGCAACACTCAACTTAATTATGAATGAGTTCATCAAGTATTCTTATCATAGCACACTTATAGATTACACTAGCATCCTTAAGATTAAAAGGCATTAACTTGCAAATATGCATTCCAATCAATATTTCAAATGCAATATATTATTCATATGTAGAGGACATCTTTATTTGTTATAAACAAATGAAACTATCCTTGAAACAAAATAGATAATACGAAGAAGCAACACATATGTTTAAATATACGCAAAAGAAATTCACCTTTAGGAAATGTTTTATTCAAGACTCAAAAGTCAATATATTAAAGAATTTATCTATTCTTTTTCTTAATAGGGATAACTCTAGCTAACTAACTAAAAGGTTTATTTTTCTGTTAACAATTTTGCTCCTTTGATTGGTCCACACAGAGATCAGAAGATCTTAAATATTTTCTCTTCTCTTCTTTCTTCTTCTTCTTCTTCTTTTTCTTCTTCTTCTTTGGTTTGAGAGAAGATATTAGAAATTATGTGTTTGTTATCAAATGCATTATATTCAAAGAGCTAGTGAATCAAGTCATGCATGCAAGGAAAAATATTAATACCTCGGAGAGAAGATTATTAGGAGGAGAAATAAATTGAAAGCACATTAAATTTAGAAAACCTAGCATAAGAATCATCAACAAAAAGCTAAAGAAAATTCTCATTATCTCAACTACAATAACCTATACTTTTGACATTGCAATTTGACTAATATGAAGTGTTTCAATTGCTACATTGCTGATCATAGCATCAATGATTACTCCAACAAGACTCAAGTGCAGCCTATTTTGATAGTTTCATAAGAAATTAATTTTAAATATCAACATAAAAATGGGTGGCGTAAATCTAATAGAGATACTACAAAAACAAAATTGATAAAGGATATTCAATATAATATTATCTTCAGCCTAATCAACAACTATAATAATATTTGATACCTTAATTATAAACAACTACATAATATTATTCTAAGCCTAATCACCAACTATTCAATATTATCTTCAGCATAATTCTCATATAAATAACACTCTTTTGTATTATAGTAACAACAACAATATCTTCAAATGCCATATCAACAATAATAACTAATTAATAATGCATTATCAGCCACTGTGATCACAAACTCAAGCACAACCTAGTGTTTTGATTATTTCAAATATTATTGAATTGTAATTTACTTATTCTTACTTTATACATTACATATTTTTTATATGTTACTAATCATTTCCTGTACAATATACAACGAGCAAAATTGAAGAAATAAGACTCAAGATAGTGTAGCGTCAGAGTCTAAGTTAGTTTGTGTTTGACAAAGTGTGTACTTTTCTATTTTATTGAGTCATTTTATATATTAGGTGTTTGTTGATAAGACAACCAAACACACACTCATAGAAGGGATAAATCCTAAATATTTTGGAAAAAAAAATTTATGGTCGTATTATATGATTCTTATTATGTTATACGATCTATTAAATAAAAAAATTAATTTAAAATATTTAATTAAATTAATTTAGTTAATTTGATTAATAACTGATCATAATGTATAGTGTTCAATTGTATAGGATGATAAGCTATTTTGCTAAAACTCCACCGTTGAATCTAGATTTCTCAAAATTACACAAATTTAAATTTAAAATTTGAACTAATCAAATTGTAAGAAGGCTTTCGTACCGTACAAACATTAATAAATATTGTCTATTTTTTTCTCATAAGAAATTGAATCATGATCAAATCATAATAATTGATCAAACTGTATGATCCATATCATATAAGATTATCAAAAAGAGTACTCGCTGGTCGAACCTTTATTCATCCTAATAATTTGTAATTTGATGCAATTGATTATACCGTACTATTATACATCGTACAGGATGATTAGGGATAGATATTAAACTAATTAGATTGTAGATCTAAGTATTATACTTTATGAACAAAATAATTAAAATTAAAATTAGAATTTTAATTTTAATTACCCACTTTAATTCTTCCAATGGAGGCTTGAGGGTTTGAGAGTTTAGTAATAGGGGATGTTTTCTAAGAAGAGAGCTTGAGAGAAGGAGAGGGGAGTCTCCTTACTCATATGAGAACCCACACCACTTAGAGAGAGAGTTCTTCCTTGAGGGTGTCAAGGGCTGAGAGGAATTTCACACTGTTGTTCCAGTCAACTTGCATCTTATGTCCTTCGTGTTGTGATTGTAGAGCTCTTGAAGAAGAGCTCCAAGAAACTTTTTTTGGCAAAAGACTTACTAGCCAAGGAGGCTAAGGAACGACATCTTTGTCTAGCCTAAAGGAGGAATGAGGGATGACATATCCAGCGTAGTGAGGAATTGAAGGAGAGATGACATATCCGTCATAGCGAGGAGCTAAAGGTGGGACTGGATATCCACCATTACGAGGAGTTGAAGGAAGGAAGACGTCTCTGCCATACTAAGGAGCTGAAGGAGGGTTTGACATCTCTATTATGCGAGGAGTGCCGAAGGGAGATCATCTCTGTCAGGCCAGGAGGTCGAAGGAGAGAGATTTTTGGAGTCTGAAGAGTTTGTAAATATCATCTCCACCTAATAAAGGAGAAGTGTTTCTCCACCTTGCTTAGTGCCAAAGAAGTGTAAGTTAGTGTAATAATCAAAGAGGAAGACCTTTGGAGAGTGAATGTAGATTGATTAACTGAACCAATATAAATCTAGTTTACATATTCTTACTTTCTTGTACTTACTTTCTTGCATCTATTTTCCTGCACTTACTTTCTTTAATTGAACAACCCATCAGAAAAGATATGCTACCTCGAGAGGTATAAAATAATGTTTCAGAATGGGTTTTATATATTAAAATTTGCAAATCCCACCTTGAATATCATAACCAAATTTAAGAAATAACTGCATATAACCTTAGAAGATCAAAGTGAAGTCCAATCTATTATATATGTTACGATAATCTAGATGAATTATTGTTAACTTCATATCCAAAGTTTTATCGGGAAATGACATATCTCCCCAAAGGAAGAAGATTTCATTCATTAATAATTGTTGGAACATGAGGATGAAGATCAAAGTGAACATGATTTACCCAACTGTGACCAAGCCAACCCATCCAAGTTCATGACCTGCACTCAAATGTATTATGTGGGGATGATGCCACCAATTTGAATGGCTTGGAAAGTTTTTATTGGAAGGGTTTTACTTGTTGATGATTCTTCTAAGTGCATGTGTGAAAACCCTCAGAATTTCATTTTTTTTAGTGCAGTTAGTCTATACAAACTGACCTTAGTACGGGACAAACTGAAGAAAATTGTGAAAATCTGTATGGTTAGTACGGACGAATTGCCTGTACGAACTGAGTAAAATGCAGGTCATCTCGACGAACCTGAGTTCGTCCGGGACGAACAGAACAAAATTTTGTCCGAGAGCATCGTCCAGGGACGAAATTAATTATCGTTTGTATGCTCGTATCCAGAGAGCTTCATCTCGGGACGAATGGGAAACATCGTCTGGACGAACGTATAGATCTTTTCTCTATTTATGGACTGTTTAAGATATTTTGAAGAGAGAGAATGTTGGAGAGAGAAAGAGAAGAAAAAATCTTGGTTTTGAAGGCCACAGTGCGATTTTCGTCTGACGCCGCTGTTGAAAGATTTGTTTGTCTCGCAGTAAGGACTCCAAATCCTATTTCTGATTTCAAAGATTTTATTTTTGATATTTTTCTGCTCAGTTTTGTGTTTTTTCGTTACCGAAAAACTCATGCATAACTTTGTATTGACGAAACTTTTACTGCAAAACTTTTGGTATGTTATAGAAAGGATGATTTACACGATTTGAGTATTTTCTGGAAAATTTTTGAAAGTTCGTTAGGGATGTTAAGCTCTTGAGAACTAGCATGAGGCTAACCAAGAGGGGGGTTGAATTGGTATTTTAAAAAATCTTTCTTAGATCAAATCATAATAAGCACAAACCAAAATCACACCACAAAAAATAAGTGCGAAAAATTAAAATGCGGAAGCAGTAAAAAGAACACAAGGGTTTATAGTGGTTCGGTCAACTTGACCTACGCCCACTCCCTGGAGGCGCCCTCTAGGTATTGCACTAAGTAAGTGTCTCCCCTTTAGCTCCCACAGCTAGATGGAGAAGCCTTTACAACTGACTCCTTTTCACCAACCCTGGTGCGGTAGAGAACCAACTCCTTTTACTTCTTCCTGAAGCGGGCAGAGAACTGACTCCTTTTGCTTCTTCTCTAAAGTGGGTAGAGAACCCGGACCTTTTTGCTAAAGTAGATCTCCCAAGAACCTTCCAAGAACGAAGGATGAAGACCAGAGAAGATGACTTAGAACCTTGCTTGGAGTAATCCTTGTGAACCCTCTCACAAAATCCCCCTCACAAGTTCCTCTCTCTCTCTCTCCTCTCTCTCTCCTCTCTCCTCTCTCGTCTCTCTCTCTCTCTCTCTCTCTCTCTCTCTCTCTCTCCTCTTCCCAAGGCTCTCTTAGGTCAAGACAGCAGCACTAAAGGTCTCATACATAAGAAAAAAATAGATCCTTTAAATAGAATTTCAAGAATCGACATTATCGTCAAGGACGATAAGGATATCGCCCTGGCCAATCAGTATAAATTGTGGACTATCGTACTCAACATCGCCCTGAATGGGGGTCTAGACGATTCAAAATTAGCTTGATCATCCAGGATGATCTCACGATCGTCCCGGATGATAGTTCAAATTAGAGGTAAATCGTCTAGAACATCGCCCTGAATATGATCTGCCTGTATTTGATGATCGTCCAAAGTAACTACTAAGGTTTTTTGAACGGATCGTCCTGGACGATATTGAGATCGTCCCAGACGATGTGATTGTATCAATCATCCTTAATTGCTTTCCTTAATTATCTGATCAATTTAGGCATAATTATATCAAATCGTCCAGTACGATACACGATCGTCCTAACCGATATCCAAAAATAAAGAATGCCTAAATAGATCATGTTGGTAAAATCTTTCTGTTTTGAGCATATCGTCTTGGCCGATGCATGTATTGTCCAGGCCGATATCCAAATGACGGTTGTCTTGACTAGGAGTCCTTATTAGGGTTTCTGTTTTAAACTTGATCGTTCAGGACAATATAAATATCATCCGGAATGATATGAGTAAAAACAAAAATTCAAAATCAGTAAGAAAAAGAATCACTCAAGTGTGTGTGTGTAGGGTTACTTAGCATCAGATACTTCCAATATTACAATTGACTCAAGAAAGGGAAAAGAAAAGTTACAGACTGACTCTCAACCCTAATCTACCCAATCTTGAGCTGGCTCCGTTGTGTCGTCCAATCTTTGAGTCCTGAAATGTCAGAAAAAAGTCGTATAGAAACAAGTATTGTTTGCTATCATCAAAATCACTATTCATGATAATAGAGTTGCAACAATCTCCCCTTTTTTTATGATGTCAAATACAAATAAAGAATTCTAAGTAAAACTAGTGTGAAAACAATACATTAAGTTCCAGAATTCAAAGTACAGGTTACACCAACCTACTCCCCCTTTTGTTATCACAAAAAGGAGGGATCCTAAACACAACACATAAAGATAACATAACAGAATACTAAAATAAATTAAAAAAAATAAACTACAGAAAGCTAGAAAAATGAGGGACCCTGATCATCAGACGAGAGTTGGTGGTGGTGGCTGCTAAAAGTAACTGGTCAGGGCAGCGAATTGTGAGCCAAACCAGGTCAAGTCCTAGACGTGCTGCTACTGCTGGTGTACAACATAAGCATCAAAATGAGCCATGTCCTCATCGTGCTGCTATTGCTGGTGAGTAATGAAAGTGTCGAATCGGGTCTCCAACAGATCAAATCTCTTTACCAACTGATCTAGCTGTGAGTGCTGGCAGAGAGAGCAGGTTCAGGAACAGGAGCGGGAGCCTCCTCCTACTCGGGCCCCTGAGCTTCCTCATTCCTTGGGTGGAGATAAGTACTATGAAGGACTTGAATGAATTGTTTGAGTACAGAGGTGGAGGATGGTTGGAGCAGGATATTGAAGATTGTACTTAGTTTACATAACATAAGTAATGAGGTATCCTAGAACGAGATTGGGTTTCCTTTTATGGCCTGGATCACGGATTATTGTCAAATGATCAATGTATTAAAAAATAAGGTCAGTAGTATATAAACTCTATATGGGTCATAATATAAAAGGTAGTCAAAAAAAGCAGAGGAGTGATGGGGATTCGGTCCCAGCTTTTGGAATAATGGAAGTGTGAAGGACATGTTGGATGTGTCCTAGCATCTTAGACTAAAGAGCTAGTTTCTCCAAGGTGAAATCCATATCAAATAACATCTTGATATTTTCTATTCAATTAAAATCGCGTAGAACAAATTCCGACCTGTAAAATCTTCGTAGAAAATACTCAAATCGTGTACAATATTCATATCTATAACATTCTAAAAGTTGTGCGGTGAAAGTTGTGTCAATACAAAATCATGTCCAAAATTCAACTATCGGAATATAAATCAGTGCACGAATCGATCAAAACACATATCTTTGAAAAGTAAATAGGATTCGGAGTCCTTACCGCGAGATATCATTATCCACACAGCAGCGGCGGACGAAAAGCGCTCCGCGGCCTCCGAAATCTGACTTTCTCTTTTGATTCCTTCTCTTTTTCTCTCTCCTCAGATATTTTATAAAATATCAAATGATTTTCTCTCTCCTCGAATCGAGCTGATTTTTCATATAAAACTAAAAGATCGGCCCGCCGATCGCCACAACGTCCTGGCCGATCAGAACAAAATCAAATGACCGGACGATTCTTCAGGCCGATAATTATTTTTCTTAGACATACAACCCTTGCTCTCGGGATTCTTGTCGTATCTGATCGTCCCTGGCTGATCCAAAAATCGGCCTGGATGATCCCCTCAAAAATCAGCTTTACACTGATCGCGTCTGGACGATCTAAACCATCGTCTAGGACGATCCGTGGAGGAAAAATCAAAATCAGGAGTAAATCAAAGGATAAGCCCTCGCACTCTTTACCCCCTCAACCTCTATTTCCTGCCGACTATAGTAACTCGACCTCCTTCACCAAGCGATTCACTCCATCTGAACAATATCACCCGTCGACTATGGTCCTTCAACTTATGTCGCTTGCCAACAATGGTTCTTCCAACTACGTTTGCTCGCCAAATACGATCCGTCGACCACCGTGGCCTACCGACTATGAGTCCCTTCGACCTCCATCAACTCCGACTATAGTCCCTCTATTCTTTATCGCTCACAAACTATTAGTCTTTACAGACCTACGTCGCCCGCCAATTACTGTTCCTTTGACCTCCGTCGACCGTCAATAATGGTCCCTCCTACCAACCCTGTCTACTTACAAGTACCTATGACCCCATCCATGCTGATATAGTCACTCTGACCTTGTCGCCCATTGAATAGTCCTCTGACCTGCATCGCCCTCCGACAACGGTCTCTTCAAACAACCATTGCCTATTGATTAAGGTCCCTTCGACTACTGTAGCTTGCTAACTACGGTCTTTACGCACACTGTAGCTAGCCAACTACAATCCCTCCAACCATCACCGGCCAACTACGGTCTATATGGATATAGTCGCCACCCCGATCGCTACTATCTGTCCGATTTATCGCAGGCTGACTACGGTCCCTCCGACTCAGCCGCATGCCAACTACGGTCCCTTGACCTCCGCTGTCTTGTCACCAATGAACATGCCAACTTTCTCTTGTAACTGGATCCCTTATCATTGGATTCTTCCAACTCGGATTATATAATGTACTATACATGATTAAATGGCCAAGGCTTTCCTGATGAAAGGCATCATTTATAATCGACTACAAGCACTAGTGGAATCATTTCAACTGGGCGGCCCCGTGTTTTTTTTTTTCTTTTTAAAGTTTTCACGTAAAAATCTTTGTGTCTTTATGACTCTTTCACACCTTTTATATGAATGTGTGATGGTATTATTCCAAAGCTATACATTAAGCTTTTAGTTTTATTCTCTACACACCATAAATATTCCAAACCACAACAACTATAAAAATAAACTCACAACTATAAGAAGTTTAATTTAAATTTTAAAAGACAATAGAACACAAAAATTATGGTTTTGACTTCTATCGATATTGAGTCTTTGTTAGACTTGACATTTTCTCAGCAATCTTGCTAGGAACATCCGTTGTAAATTTTAGACCAAAACATCCTAAACAAAGTTGTATTTGTAATATATGTAAGTAAGTTGGGTTTTAGAACATTGTCAGTTCTCATAAACTATAAATTATCATATATTTAAATATTATAATTTTCATAAAAATGATTTGTTTCTAACACAATTATCAAGCTTCATAAAAATGGTTTATTCTATTTTTTGTTTTAGGGTCCGATAAACTTTAAGAATATTATATATAACTTATAAGGTGTGATAAAAGAATAAATAAATTCCACTTTGCCTAACAGAATCATATAGTTAAGAAACACTTTGGAAAGATAGTGCAACATCAACATATAACTCCTAAATGATTTTTTTAAATCCTCTATAAATATTATTTGCTAATTTGGAAAAATCATCATTTGAAGGTAATTTTTGTGGGTATATGAATGTGTTACTCAGATATAGTGAGAGCTTGACTTCATAGATGTTGGGGAAAAACATTATATCATGGCATGGCTAGATCTCGTAATACTAGTAAAGCGACATGAGATATGGCAAGGATTGATTTTAGAGATCCAATTAATATATATATGATAACAAGTAATGCCTATGGCCAATAAATGTTTCTTAATATATTGTAATTCATTTTGTAAAAATTAGATATCTACTTAAATAAAATAAGATATTCTCTTTTTTTAATAATAGTTTACCCTAACAGAAACTTTAAGGACTAGTAATAATCTTGTAGCATAGAGAATCAATGGTCTCCCTATAATAAGGGAAACCAAATTGGTGTTAACTTTGTTTTTCATCAACCTAGGTCAATGGGGGGTTGACTTGGTTAAATTGACCAAGCCAGACCCCAAGACTTGTTATATGATTTCAGTGGTTAAACCAGGTCTGTTGAGCCACAGACTTAGGCCTTGGGTCATAACCTGGTTGACAGGTCAACTTAGGTTGACCCAACTAGCCTAAATCTTCTCCATTTGAATTCCAATTAATTTCAAACCTCTCTTAGCTCAATCTCTCACCCACTTCGATAAGTTTGACCATGTTGACTAAGTTTAACTCATGGCTTAGTCAACCCAAGCTTGCATAGTCAAATTTGACCTATTTAAGTCAAAACTTCCCCTTTATTGCCATTTAAACCTTTCCAAATCTTCTCTTTTCCAAAATGACAACCATGGAAGTTCTTTTCCCTCCTAATTAGTCCTAGAGATGATCTTGGTGTTTTATCAAAGAGCTAGGGTTATAGATAGGAGCATTAGGGGATCTTAGAGAGGACTTTTGCTTTTGCTCTACCTTAGACTCTCCCAACCAAGAACTCTATGTATGAGCTCCCTTAATCTACTTTCACCTTTTCCAAGCTAGACCCACGGCAAAGCCTCGTCGGTGGCGAGATCTCTAGCAAACTTAAGCCCCAATCCTTCCAAGGCAAATTTCCAGCGATCCACTACTTTTGAAATGATATTTCTTCATCAAAAGGAGCGTGGATAATTACAAGTGCAACAAGCCCAAGATCTCCAAATCCTTCCATTGGATTAGGAAAAATCCCTTAACCTGGCTTAAGAACTTAAGGTTATTTAGCTTTACTTAAGCGCATTTTGGACCGCACAAATTACCCCCCCCCCCAAAGAATGTTCTTCATTAAAGGATCCCATGTTTAAAATTTTAGCTTGTGTGATTGATCCATCGATCAAATGATGCAAAAATTGATTACATAGGGCATCTCGATAATCTTCATTAGGTGTACAAGATCTCCACATTGATCGCTTGATCAAAGGCAGAGGTCCTATCATTATGTGGCCTCTTCCAAATCGTGGGATCACTCTAGCTATCACTATCTCCCATCGACGAGATTATGGCCATCTGTTACAAATCGATGAGGGTCCAATGGTTATGAAGCCCGCTTATATGGTTTAATGGGCAGGCGTTTATTCCCGCACCGTGGCGATCTTTACAAATGATTGCGCGATGGCGCAATCATTAGCAATGATTGTAAACCACGTCCGAGGTTCTGAATATGCCAATGGGAGTGTGCCGTGTGTCTGGCTACCACCGTTTATTTAAAATTAATTTTAAATATATTTTGAAATCCTTTTAAATTGAGAAAGTTTAAATAATCATTTAAAATTATTTATAAATAAAAAATACATATAATATATCAAAATTTTAGAATTAAATTTCCTTTAGTTTTAAAATTAAAATTAATTTAAAAATAATAATATATTTTAAATTATTTAAAAACCATTCTTTTTAAATATTTAATTAATATTTAATTTAATATTATGCTAAATATTTAAAATTTAAAAATTTTACATTAAAATACCTTAAATAAGTAAACAAATATTTTGAAATATTCTAATTTAAAATTAAAATAATTTAGGATACATTTTATATTTTTAATTAATTTTAATTATTTTAACCTTAATATTTAATTAATATTTATATTTATTTAATATTTTTAATTAATTAAAAATACTTTATTTTAAAAAAAATCAAAGAATTATTTTAAGTATTTAATTTTATATTAAAATTAATATAATAAATATTCTTATTTTAAGTAATTTTTAATTATTAAATTTTTAAATACTTATTTAATAAAAAAGTAAAATTCATATTTTCTAAAATTTATAAATTAACTTTTTAATTATCTTTAAATTTAGAGATCTTTTAATATTTAATTTAATTTAATTTAATAAATTATTTTTAAAATATTTGTTATTTATAAATTATTTTAAACCTTTTAAAATTCATAAAAATTAAGAATTTTGATTTAAAAAGTAGTTTTAGATATTAAAACATAAATTTTATTAATTATTTATTAAATATTTAATTACTTTAATAATTAATTACTATTTAATTAATTATCATATTAAGTATTTTTAAAATTAAAAATTTATTTTGAATTTTTTCAACTCTCCTTAGTGATCAGTGGATCTATCAAAATAAAATATTTTAAATTATTTTATTTGAAAAACTTTTTATATATATATATATATATATTATATTATATATATATTTATATATTATATATATATATATATATATATATATATATATATATTATAATATTTAAAATTATTTTATTGTTAAATCTTTTAAATTTTGAGAGATCTTTTAAAATTTTAAACATGAGTGTTTCATATAAATGGATTCATGGGAAAGGATTAGTGAATAATCGGACCCTAATTATTTACTAAAACTATTCAATTCTATTAATGTTATGTATTATTTAAAATTTTGATGTTTAGGATGCACGAGCACTTAGCCTAGGCTTCTTGGTTCTTAGGATATGGTTTGTGATAATTTTTTGCATTTTCCCTTTATGTTACCCTAAGGGTAGTCCTTAACACTTGATTTAAACCTATTTAACATAGCGTATTCTTAAGAAGAATAATTAAATTAGAGAAATTCTAAAGTTAAGATACACTCTAATTGACATAAAACTTGAACCTTTGAACTTAGTGATATTTTAAACGTTCTATAATTTCTAGAATTTTTAGAACCCCTTAAGTTACTTAATTAATAAACCCTAATTTAACCCCTTCATTAGACCCCAATAAATTCAAAAATTTTAATAAATTTAAATTAAATCTACAATTTATAAATAATATATATAATCTTTATAATTTAACCCTTAATCTCCAAAAATTGAAGCTCCTTAATTGGACCTCTTTTGAACATTACTTAATTTTGATTAAAAAATACCTTTTAATTAAATTAAATAATTAAAAATTATTAAAATATCTAAAATTTTCCCCAAATCTGAAAAACTCTTCCTTGTATTTTTCCTTACCTTTGGAAGTGGTTCTAAGAGGTTTGGGGCTACTTTGAATCAAAAACCCTAAAATGCCCTTAACTAAGCAGTTTTTATATTCATTAAATACCCAAAGGTTGAAAATCATAACTAATTCTAGAAATCCAATTGGGTCAACTAAAAAGCATTCAACTGAACTAAATACAATTTTTACTAAAAATATAAGTATTCTCGAATCAACCTAAATTAAAAAATCAACTCTTAGGTCAACCGTGATTCGATAACTTGGGCCTGAAACTTCTAAAAATAATAAATTTGAATAGGAAACTCCAAATCAGCAAATTCAAAGTCTAATTACTCCCCTTAAGGTCTAATTTTAATAAAAATACTAAAATCTTATTGCCATAGCCTATTTACTAAAAGTCATCTTCGGGCCAATTAACTTAGTGGGTAGGATGAACCAGGACTTTTAAAATTGCTAATTCAACTTAAACTTCAGAGACACTTCATAAAAATTAAAATTGAACTAACTAACTAAATTAATTAAAAGTGATCCCAAAACACTAATACTTAATCTTTTTAAACTGAAACTCCCCTTGACCTTCAACAAATTAGATCACAAATTACTTGAACTAATCATCAACATAGAATATATCTGATGCCACACAGCCTGCTACACACACATAAAATTACTTGTTAGAATGTAACTTCTAGCTCTAGATTAGGCCAGTGTTTTTTTTCTTATTTTATGTAATGTGACGATCTGCATATGGCAGTATGCTGGTTGCTTTGATTATTGTGATGATTAGTATGATAATGAGCTTTATATTTATTCTTTTATAATGCATATGGGATAGATTACCAAAGGTTAGGGGTGATCTTGATACTAACAATATTTTTACAGGTGGAATACTCTTACAACGCTAATAAATGGGGCAAAAATAATAAATAAATCATGTGTATATAATTGCTAAAGATGCTTCAACACTTATCCCCAAATAAATAAGTGCATGATCAAGCATGGCTAGCATGAGTACTTTTTTTTATATATAAACTACTTGAGATTTTTATTTTAACTTCTTAAGATAACCATGCAGGAGAGTCTAGATTTTTTCCTTTTTATAATGTAATTGTATTTGATGTATCGAGTTGTGAAAGTCTCTAAAAATAAGATATTTCAAATATAAGGAATCCAAAGGGAAAAGAAAAAACCTTACCAGGAATTTTTTTCATTGGATACCCTTTGAAGGAAGAACCATAAGAAGACTGAAGGAAGGCGTCCGTAGATGTACCAGGATACTACGATGAAGATAAAATGCTTTATTTTTAGGACTTGTATCATTCTATAGGATTAGAATCAGGATGTTATCGTGGATCCTAACCACCCTTACTTTTTTGCAGACCCTAGGCTACCTTGCTATGGACTTTTTAGACTTTCTTTTACTCTGGTGATATATTTCTATTGATGTGTTTACTTTGCTTATATAGTAGAAATTTCATTGTTTTTTATAGGTTTATTTCTTGCATGTGTGTTCGAATGATTTTGCTAAGCTCTTTAAGGATAAATTTTTTTCTACTCGTAACCAAAATCTAAAATTTTAGAATTAAAATAAATATAAAGTTAATGATCTAGGAATAACCAGAGATTGTCTTGGGTCACATACATATTTAATACACTCTTCCTCTTTCCTTATTTAGGAACTTCCCCGCTTGCGGATAGAGTTCAGATAATCTGACCTATAGGATGAGGTGCTAAACTTGGGAGCCTAGTCTTCTAAAATATTTGTAAGATCTTTTAAAATTTTATGCCATACTGATTAGAGACTTTAACGAACATGCATTGCATTAGAAATTAACAACATCAAAATTTTATTGCTTTAGTTTTAGGAGCATAATATCCTTCATAAGTATAAAGCCACTTAGGAACCTCTTTAGATGTCGGTCTTACTTCTAAAAATTAGTCACCACCCAATCTTTCATAAAGACTGGATGATCATAGATTTTTTACGACTAGGTGGTTAGCTGACTTTTCATTTCAAGCAGGTATAAGTCCCAGAATGCATTAGCTATGACACAGGTATTAGTTTGTGTGTAGAACACTAACCTCACTATAGTTTAGGGTTCATATACCTACTACTATCAGTGTCTCATAGTATGCACTCATTCCGTGGGTTAAGTCCTTTATCTTCAGGGGCTATAAATCCTGTAGCTATTTGCGTCACATGGAGTGACGCTACTTTCAACTTTTTTTTCTCTTCAGATGCCTAGAGTGCATTGTTAATTTTTCTCCAGTTTCTTCTCGTTACTTAGTCCTTTTGGATGATATTGTGAGTCATGCATGTTAACTAAGCCAAGTTGAATCTTTCCTTCCTTTGAATAGGAATTTCCTAGACTTTCCCTATGTGCAAATCCCATTTAAGAGAATAGTATTTGATCTTTTCTAAATGTCTTCTTAGGTCCCTACTTAAGATATAATTAACCATAGGTGTTTCACTTATGGGAATTGAATCCCACATCAAATAAACCCCATAAAGTGATGTATTGGGTTGGGGAAATCTCGTGACTTGATTAGGTCATGCATATAATTACCACTAGGTGCGTAGGAGAAAGCCGCTATTTTCAATGGGTTAACCATATGTATTGATTTAATCTGCCCTTCTATTAACCTGCTTGTGAAGAGTGCAAAGGCCTGTGACCGTTATGTCCTTGGATGGTGTGATCGTCCTTTATATTATGGATCCGTTGAGTGATGTCCTTTCAGATGTCATATTGTAGACACCAAATAGTGATGATGACTATCACAATCTTTTGAAAGGATAATCAAAAATTCTAATTATTTGTTAAACAAAAAATTTAACAGATTGGCATCTAACAATATTAAGTGTCTTAGATATGCCAATATTCTTTGAAAGTTCTTAATGAGTAAGACTATTAAGATATTTCATTTTTAAGATGGGAATAATTTTGTCACATGCATTCAAATGACAATTCCAAGAAAATTTCCTAATATTATCTCACATTCCATTCAAGGGACTAATCTTTGTTTCATATTAACAAAGCTATGTCAATATTAATTCTTAAGTCGTCTAGATTATATTCTCTTTCTTCACTTTTAACCAAGAGGTCATCAAGCAACACTCAACTTAATTAGAATGAGTCATCAAGTATTTTATCATAGCACACTTATAGATTACACTGATCTTAAGATTAAAAGGCATTAACTTGCAAATATGCATTCAATCAATATTTCAAATGCAATATATTACTATATGTAGTGGACATCTTTATTTGGTTATAATCAATGAACTATCTTGAAACAAAAATAGATACATACGAAGAAGCAACACATATGTTTAAATATACGCAAAAGAAATTCACCTTTAGGAAATGTTTTATTCAAGACTCAAAAGTCAATATATTATAGATTTATCTATTCTTTTTCTTTAATAGGGATAATCTTAGCTAACTAAAAGGGTTTATTTTTCTAGTTAAACATTTTGCTCCTTTGATTGGTCCACACAGAGATCAGAAGATCTTAAATATTTTCTTCTTTTTCTTCTTTTCTTCTTCTTCTTTTTCTTCTTCTCTTTGGTTTGAGAGAAGTATTAGAAATTTGTGTTTGTTATCAAATGCATTATATTCAAAGAGCTAGTGAATCAAGTCATGCATGCAAGGAAAAATATTAATACTCGGAGAGAAGATTATTAGGAGGAGAAATAAATTGAAAGCACATTAAATTAGAAAACCTAGCATAAGAATCATCAACCAAAAGCTAAGAAATTCTCCATTATTCAACTACAATAAACCTTATCTTTTGACATTGCCAATTGTGACTATTTGAAGTGTTTCAATTGTTACATTGCTGATCATGCATCAATGATTACTCCAACAAGACTCAAGTGCAGCTATTTTGATAGTTTCATAAGAAATTAATTTTAAATATTCACATAAAAATGGGTGGCGTAAATCTAATAGAGATACTACAAAAACAAATTGATAAAGGATATTCAATATATATTTATCTTCAGCCTAATAAACAACTATAATATATTTGATACCTTAATTATAAACAACTACCATAATATTATTCTAAGCCTAATCACCACTATTTCAATATTATCTTCAGCTAATTCTCAATATAAATAACACTCTTTTTTATTTAGTAACAACAACAATATCTTCAAATGCCATATCAACATTAATAACTAATTAATAATGCATTATTCAGCACTGTGATCACAAACTCAATGCACAACCTAGTGTTTGATTATTTCAATCATATTGAATTGTAATTTACTCTATTCTTATTTTATACATTACATATTTTTTATTGTTACTAATCATTTTCTGTACAATATACACGAGCAAAATGAAGAAAATAGACTCAAGATGTGTAGCGTCAGAGTCTAGTTAGTTTGTGTTTGACAAAGTGTGTACTTTTCTATTATGATCTTTTATATTATTAGGTGTTTGTGATAAGACAACCAACACACACTCATAGAAGGACTAAATCCTAAAATATTTTGGAAAAAAAAATTTATGGTCGTATTATATGATTCTTATTATGTTATACGATCTATTAAATAAAAAAATTAATTTAAAATATTTAATTAAATTAAATTTAGTTAATTTGATTAATAACTGATCATAAATGTTAGTGTCAATTGTATAGGATGATAAGCTATTTTGCTAAAAACTACCCGTTGAATCTAGATTCTCAAAATTACACAAATTTAAATTTAAAATTTGAACAATCAAATTGTAAGAAGGCTTTCGTAACGTACAACATTAATAAATATTGTCTATCTTTTTTCTATAAGAAATTGAATCATGATCAAATCATAATTATTGATCAAACTGTATGATCCATATCATATAAGATTATCAAAAAGAGTATCGCTGGTCGAACCTTTTTTTCATCCTTAATAATTGTAATTGATGCAATTGATTTACCGTACTATTATACATCGTACAGGATGATTAGGGATAGTTATTAAACTACATTAGATTGTAGGATCTAAGTATTATACTTTATGAACAAAATAATTAAAATTAAAATTAGAATTTTAATTTTAATTACCCACTTTAATTCTTCCAATGGAGGCTTGAGGGTTTGAGTTTTGTAATAGGGGATGTTTTTCTAAGAAGAGAGCTTGAGAGAAGGAGAGGGGAGTCTCCTTACTCATATGGAACCCACACCACTTAGAGAGAGAGATTCTCCTTGAGGGTGTCAAGGCTGAGAGGAATTTCACACTGTTGTTCCAGTCAACTTGCATCTTATGCTTCGTGTTGTGATTGGTGAGCTCTTGAGAAGAGCTCCAAGAAACTTTTTTTGGCAAAAGACTTACTAAGCAGGAGGCTAAGGAAAGACATCTTTGTCTAGCCTAAAGGAGGAATGAGGGATGACATATCCAGCGTAGTGAGGAATTGAAGGAGAGTGACATATCCGTCATAGCGAGGAGGCTAAAGGTGGGACTGGATATCACCATTACGGGAGTTGAAGGAAGGAAGACGTCTTTGCCATACTAAGAGAGGAAGCTGAAGGAGGGTTTGACATCTCTATTTATGCGAGGGTGCCGAAGGGAGATACATCTCTGTCAGGCCAGGAGGTCGAAGGAGAGAGATTTTTGGAGTTGAAGAGTTTGTAAAATATCATTCTCCACCTAATAAAGGAGAAGTGTTTCTCCCCTTGCTTAGTGCCAAAGAAGTGTAAGTTAGTGTATAATCAAAGAGGAAGACCTTTGGAGAGTGAATGTAGATTGATTTAACTGAACCAATTATAATTCTAGTTTACATTATTCTTTATTTTTTGTATTACTTTCTTGCATCTATTTTCCTGCACTTACTTTCTTTAATTGAACAACCCATCAGAAAAGATTGCTACCTCGAGAGGTATAAATAATGTTTCAGAATGGGTTTTATATTTAAAATTTGCAAATCCCACTTGAATATCATAACCAAATTTAATGAAATAATGCAATAACCTTAGAAGATCAAAGTGAAGTCCAATCTATTATATAGTTACGATAATCTAGATGAATTATTGTATAACTTCATATCCAAAGTTTTATCGGGAAATGACATATCTCCCAAAGGAAGAAGATTTCATTCATTAATAATTGTTGGAACATGAGGATGAAGATCAAAGTGAACATGATTTACCAACTGTGACCAAGCCAACCCATCCAAGTTCATGACCTGCCACTCAAATGTATTATGTGGGGATGATGCCACCAATTTGAATGGCTTGGAAAGTTTTATTGGAAGGGTTTTACTTGTTGAGATTCTTCTAAGTGCATGTGTGGAAACACCTCAGAATTTCATTTTTTTTAGTGCAGTTAGTCTATACAAACTGACCTTAGTATGGGACAAATGAAGAAAATTGTGAAAATCTGTATGGTTAGTACGGTACGAATGCCTGTACGAACTGAGTAAAATGCAGGTCATCTCGATGAAACCTGAGTTCGTCCAGGACGAACAGAACAAAATTTTGTCCGAGGCATCGTCCAGGGACGAAATTAATTATCGTTTGTATGCTCGTATCCAGAGAGCTTATCTCGGGACGAATGGGAAACATCGTCTGGACGAACGTATAGATCTTTTCTCTATTTATGGCTGTTTAAGATATTGTGAGAGAGAGAATGTTGGAGAGAGAAAGAGAAGAAAAATCTTGGTTTTGAAGCGCACATAGTGCGATTTTCGTCTGACGCCGCTGTTGAAAGATTTGTTTGTCTCGCAGTAAGGACTCCAAATCCTATTCTGATTTCAAAGATTTTATGTTTTGATTATTTTTCTGCTCAGTTTTGTGTTTTCGTTACCGAAAAACATGCATAACTTTTATTAATTTGACTGCAAAACTTTTACTGCAATAACTTTGGGTATGGTATAGCAAAGATGATGTCCACAGTGAAAGCACTATTCCCGTCAGTAAGTAACACCGACCTGCATGTCGTCTACCACAGTGAATGCACTCGCCAGAACTACCAGACGATACTACCGATGCAGATCGTGATGTTGATCCCGATGCAGATCCCTTCGAATCATCGTACCTGCTTCTCTTCTCTCTATCTCTGTCTCTACCTGAATCATCTCATCGTACCTCATCTCTCCTCTCTGATATCATCATACCTCGATACTGGTGTTGCCAAGTCAATCTCTATCAATCGGGCCCGCTCCACCAGCTCAGAAAACTCATGGATCGGAAGGGTACTAGTGGATGTCTCAGCTCTCTGTTCAATCCGTGCAAAAATCTATAGCACTTCTCTTCGGCAGTAGGAATCAGATGAGCAGCGTACCTCGCAAGTGCATAAAAACTCGGCCTCATACTGCATCACTGACTTGCGCCTTGCTCCAATCTCATGAAAGCTTCCTGCATCTGTCGCTGAGCTGACGGTGGTACAAACCACATTCTGAACACTGCGGTGAACTCATCCCAGGTGAATCAGCATTGGTCTTCCCCTGAATTTCTCTCTCTGCTGTCCAATCCACCATCTCTCCGCTTCACCCTCAAATAAGAACACAGCCCAATGGTACCTTTCGATTCCCCGGACACTGCATGCTGTCAAAATCTTCTCCACCTCATGATCCAATCCTCAGCAGCCTGGGGTCCCACAGCTCCTTTGAACCAACGGAGGCTTTAGCTTATGGACATTTGCAATGTCTATCAGCTTCTTCCTCTTTGCTCCACTCATTTTGCTCTGAGCATCCCCCATTACATGTGCAATCGCAGTAGCCAACTGCATCATACTCTCTGAAGGTACTGGGACTGCACTGTGTTGCTCATTCGGTATACTGGATTCTGCCAGAGGATCCATATCTTTTCACCTGCACAATCAGAAATAATACACACATGCAATGATGTATGCCAATGAAGCTCTTACAGCTACCCATTCTATCCAACTCTCAATCCAATCCTACAACTCTGGTAACAATCCATTTTCCAATAACACTGCTCTAATACCAATTATGATGCCCCAAGATCTAACTTGGAAAGAATTTCAATAATCCGACCATTTTATCAGAGTCATCTATAACGTCAACAAACAGTCTATCAACATCTATAACATTTAAAACATCAATGTACAAGTCGATTCATATCTCAAAACATCATGTACAATACTCAGGAACTACACTATACCACAAGTACTGAAATCTATCCTGTCCTGAGTACAAAAGAATCAAAATCACCAAAAGTACAAAAACTGAAGATCCAGATCAACCTCAATCTCCTGCTCCCTTGCCCTGACCTGAAAAGTATCAACCACATATAATGAGCTTTACAAAGCCCAGCAGGTCACTTAATACCTATAACTAAAGTCAAAGCACGGCAATGCTATATATGCATGTCAGAATCAAATCCATACAGTCAATGGTCAATGAATCTATGCAATACGGAAATCATAGTCTATGAAATCAAATCTATGCAGCGGCAGGCGAATCGATAAATCAACTCATTAATACACATCAATCTCGAAGAGAAATCCGTACACAGAAGAAAATCAATCGATCGGTCAAATCAATCAATCTAATTAATCAATCAATGCTATCTAGTCAATAAGATCGATCGAAAAAGCAATACGATAAATCTTAATCTATCCTATCAATAAATCCATGCAGCAAGTCAATATAGTACAGAAATAATAGTATCAATGCGTCTATAGGCAATATCAATAAATCTATAAGCAATAATGTCAATGAATTTATAATATCCATGTCCATAGCAATGAATCTATACAATATCTATATCCATCCAATAATCCATCTCAATGTTCATCAATGTTCAATATCAATCAATGAAATCGTATAATAAAATAAATCCGATCAAAATCAATAAAGCAGAAATCGATAAAGCAGTAAATCCGTATGTCAATACCGTACACATGCATTTCAATACTATAATACTGAACAAGTACAATCAACTGGCTATGTTGCTGTTGTAGAATCCATATTGCTGTTGTAGATATCCATACATTGGTTTCAATAAAAAGAGTCGTCACTCTATTGCCGTTTGCCGCCCGTCGGCATATCTATAAGAATTCCTTATGACTCCTATCCATATATCCATAATCAATGTTTAAAGGAAAGCCCGTCGGTCCACCATCCTGTACAGGTCAATTCAATCTCCAACCAACGTTCAACCAGGTTCCACTTGTGTTCTAGTATCAATAATCAATCAATAATCAATTCAATAGTCAATATTAAAGCAATCATATCAATATTCACATTCATATCTATTTAATCTATCAATCTTAGAAAAATCGGAAATCGTACGAAATTTCGGCAGAGTAACGGCAGTCTATCAGATTTACACAAAAATCCTACAAAATCACAATTCACCAAAGTACAATAGAATGTTCACGACAATAATATAAGACTATTCTTCTACTGAATCCATATCAAATAACATCCTGATATTTTTCTATTCAATTAAAATCACGTAGAACCAATTCTGACCGGTAAAATCTTCGTAGAAAATACTCAAATCGTGTACAATATTCATATCTATAACATTCTAAAAGTTGTGCGGTGAAAGTTGTGTCAATATAAAATCATGTCCAAAATTCGACTACGGAAATATAAATCAGTGCACGAATCGATCAAAACACAATATCTTTGAAAACAGAAATAGGATTCGGAGTCCTTACCGCGAGATCTTCAATTATCCCAACAGCGGCGACGGACGAAAAGCGCTCCGCGGCCTCCGAAATCTGACTTTTCTCTTTGATTCCTTCTCTTTCTCTCCTCAGATATTTTATAAAATATCAAATGATTTTCTCTCTCCTCGAATCGAGCTATTTTTCATATAAACTCAACAGATCGGCCCGGCCGATCGTCACATCGTCCTGGCCGATCAGAACAAAATCAAATCGGCCCGGACGATTCTTCAGGCCGATAATTATTTTTCCTTGGACGATAAAAACCCTTGCTCTCGGGATTCTTGTCGTATCTGATCGTCCCAGGATGATCCAAAAATCGGCCTGGACGATCCCCTCAAAAATCAGCTTTACACTGATCGGCCTGGACGATCTAACCATCGTCCAGGACGATCCTGGGAGGAAAATCAAAATCAGAGAAGTAAATCAAAGGACAAGCCCTCACAATCTTCCCACCTTAGAAAAATGTCGTCCCGACATTTTCCTAAAGGTACGAAGCAAACGAAGCAAAATCAATACAAAACAAATCGATCCAAAATCCAAATCGAAATCAAAACTCATCGAAATCCATTCAAATCACACAATGCGGTCAATCAAATGTCAATATGCATGATCAAATGTCAATCAATCAATTAGTCAAATCATCTTACCAGTAGAACTTTCCGGTCGTTGTTGATCCTCATGATGCTGTAAACTGTAAACACGTGGCACCACTGGAGGAAGTGCAGGAGGTCGTGGCGCAACGGTCTCCCTCTGACTATCTCTGACAGCTCTATCAATCATCCGATTCTCTGATCTCTCACTGTAAGCCCTCGAGCCAACAGTCCTCTGCTGTCCTGTACCCGTGCCAGAATCAGTCCTTCCACCCAATCCTTTCTGAGGACAATTTGCTGCTCTGTGCCCTTGCTGTCCACAGTGAAAGCACTATCCTGTCAGTAAGTAACACCGACCTGCATGTCGTCTACCACAGTGAATGCACTCTCCAGAACTACCAGACGATACTACCGATGCAGATCGTGATGCTGATCCCGATGCAGATCCCTTCGAATCATTGTACTGCTTCTCTTCTCTCTATCTCTGTCTCTACCTGAATCATCTCGTCGTACCTCATCTCTCCTCCTCCTGATATCATCATACCTTGATACTGGTGTTGCCAAGTCAATCTCTATCAATCAGGCCCGCTCCACCAGCTCAGAGAACTCATGGATCCGGAAGGGTACTATTGGATGTCTCAGCTCTCTGTTCAATCCGTGCAAAAATCTATAGCACTTCTCTTCGGCAGTAGGAATCAGATGAGCAGCGTACCTCGCAAGTGCAGTAAACTCGGCCTCATACTGCATCACTGACTTGCGGCCTTGCTCCAATCTCATGAAAGCTTCCTGCATCTGTCGCTGAGCTGACGGTGGTACAAACCACATTCTGAACACTGCGGTGAACTCATCCCAAGTGATCTCAGCATTGGTCTTCCCTGGAATTTCTCTCTCTGCTATCCAATCCACCATCTCTCCGCTTCACCTTAAACAAGAACACAGCTAATGGTACCTTTCGATTCCCCGGACACTGCATGCTGTAAAAAATCTTCTCCACCCTCATGATCCAATCCTCAGTAGCCTGGGGTCCCACAGCTCCTTTGAACAACGGAGGCTTTAGCTTATGAAACATTTGCAAATGTCTATCAGCTTCTTCCTCTTTGCTCCCACTCATTTTGCTCTGAGCATCTCCCATTACATGTGCAATCGCAGTAGCCAACTGCATCATACTCTCTGAAGGTACTAGGGCGCACTGTGTTGCTCATTCGGTATACTGGATTCTGCCAGAGGATCCATATCTTTTCACCTGCACAATTTAGAACAATAATACACACATGCAATGATGTATGCCAATGAAGCTCTTACAGCTACCCATTCTATCCAACTCTCAATCCAATCCTACAACTCTGGTAACAATCCATTCTTCCAATAACACTGCTCTGATACCAATTGTGATGCCCCAAGATCTAACTTGGAAAGAATTTCAATAAATCCGACATTTACCAGAGTCATCTATAACGTCAACAAACAGTCTATCAACATCTATAACATTTAAAACATCAATGTACAAGTCGATTCATATCTCAAAACATCATGTACAATACTCAGGAACTACACTATACCCACAAGTACTGAAATCTATCCTGTCCTGAGTACAAAAGAATCAAAATCACCAAAAGTACAAAAACCTGAAGATCTAGATCAACCTCAATCTCCTGCTCCCTTGCCCTGAAAAGTATCAACCACATATAATGAGCTTTACAAAGCCCAGCAGGTCACCTAATACCTATAACTAAAGTCAAAGCACGGCAATGCTATCAATATGCATGTCAGTCAATCAAATCCATACAGTCAATGGTCAATGAATCTATGCAATACGAAATCCATAGTCTATGAAATCAAATCTATGCAGCGGCAGGCGAATCGATAAATCAACTCAATTAATACACCTCAATCTCGAAGAAATCCGTACACAGAAGAAAATCAATCGATCGGTCAAATCAATCAATCTAATTAATCAATAATGCTATCTAGTCAATAAGATCGATCGGAAAAGCATTACGATAAATCTCAATCTATCCTATCAATAAATCCATGCAGCAAGTCAATATAGTACAGAAATAATAGTATCAATGCGTCTATAGGCAATATCAATAATCTATAAGCAATAATATCAATGAATCTATAATATCCATGTCCATAGCAATGAATCTATACAATATCTATATCCATCCATAATCCATCTCAATGCTCAATCAATGTTCAATAATCAATGAAATCGTACAATAAAATAAATCCGATCAAAATCAATAAAGCAGAAATCGATAAAGCAGTAAATCCGTATGTCAATACCGTACACATGCATTTCAATACTATAATACTGAACAAGTACAACCAACTGGCTATGTTGCTGTGTAGAATCCATATTGCTGTTGTAGATATCCATACGTTGGTTTCAATAAAAAGAGTCGTCACTCCATTGCCCGTCGGCCGCCCGTCGGCATATCTATAAGAATTCCTTATGACTCCCATCCATATATACATAATCAATGTTTAAAGGAAAGCCCGTCGGCCCACCATCCTGTACAGGTCAATTCAATCTCCAACCAACGTTCAACCAGGTTCCACTTGTGTTCCAGTATCAATAATCAATTAATAATCAATTCAATAGTCAATATTAAAGCAATCATATCAATATTCACATTCATATTTATTTAATCTATCAATCTCAGAAAAATCGGAAATCGTATGAAATTTCGACAGAGTAACGGCAGTCTATCAGATTTACACAAAAATGCTACAAAATCACAATTCACCAAAGTACAATAGAATGTTCACGACAACAATATAAGACTATTCTTCTACTGAATCCATATCAAATAACATCCTGATATTTTTCTATTCAATTAAAATCGCGTAGAACCAATTCCGACCTGTAAAATCTTCATAGAAAATACTCAAATCGTGTACAATATTCATATCTATAACATTCTAAAAGTTGTGCGGTGAAAGTTGTGTCAATACAAAATCATGTCCAAAATTCAACTACGGAAATATAAATCAGTGCACGAATCGATCAAAACACAATATCTTTGAAAACAGAAATAGGATTCGGAGTCCTTACCGCGAGATCTTCAATTATCCCAACAGCGGCGACGGACGAAAAGCGCTCCGCGGCCTCCGAAATCCGACTTTTCTCTTTGATTCCTTCTCTTTCTCTCTCCTTAGATATTTTATAAAATATCAAAATGATTTTCTCTCTCCTCGAATTGAGCTGATTTTTCATATAAACTCAACAGATCGGCCCGGCCGATCGCCACATCGTCCTGGCCGATCAGAACAAAATCAAATCGGCCCGGACGATTCTTCAGGCCGATAATTATTTTTCCTTAGACGATAAAAACCCTTGCTCTCGGGATTCTTGTCGTATCTGATCGTCCCAGGACGATCCAAAAATCGGCTTGGACGATCCCCTCAAAAATCAGCTTTACACTGATCGGTCTGGACGATCTAACCATCGTCCAGGACGATCCTGGGAGGAAAATCAAAATCAAAGAAGTAAATCAAAGGATAAGCCCTCACACTCTATCACCCCCTAACCTCCATTTCCTGCCGACTATAGTAACTCTGACCTCCTTCACCAGCCGATTACACTCCATCTGAACAATATCACCCGTCGACTATGGTCCCTTCAACTTATGTCGCTTGCCAACAATGGTTTTTCCAACTACGTTTGCTCGCCAACTACGATCCGTCCGACCACCGTGGCCTACCGACTATGGTCCCTTCGACCTCCATCACCTACCGACTATAGTCCCTCTATTCTTTATCGCTCACAAACTATAGTCTTTACGACCTACGTCGCCCGCCAATTACTGTTCCTTTGACCTCCGTCGACCGTCAATAATGGTCCCTCCTACCAACCCTGTCTACTTACTATAGTACCTATGACCTCCATCGCATGCTGATTATAGTCACTCTGACCTTCTTCGCCCATTGACTAGTCCCTCTGACCTGCATCGCCCTCCGACTACGGTCTCTTCAAACACCATTGCCTATTGATTAAGGTCCCTTCGACTACTGTAGCTTGCTAACTACGGTCTTTACGACCACTGTAGCTAGCCAACTACAATCCCTCCAACCTGCATCACCGGCCAACTACTGTCTATATGGATATAGTCGCCCACCCGATCGACTACTATCTGTCTGACCTTTATCGCAGGCTGACTACGGTCCCTCCGACCTCAGCCGCATGCCAACTACGGTCCCTCTGACCTCCGCTGTCTTGTCAACCAAATGAACATGCCAACTTTCTCTTGTAACTGGATCCCTTATCATTGGATTCTTCCAACTCGGATTATATAATGTACTATACATGATATAATGAGCCAAGGCCTTTCCCCTGATGAAAGGCATCATTTGTAATCGACTACAAGCACTAGTGGAATCATTTCAACTGGGCCAGGCCCCGTGTTTTTTTTTTTTCTTTTTTAAAGTTTTCACGTAAAAATCTTTGTGTCTCTTATGACTCTTGCACACCTTTTATATGAATGTGTGATGGATATTCATTCAAAGCTAATACATTAAGCTTTTTATCTCTCTACCACCATAAATATTCCAAACCACAACAACTATAAAAATAAACTCACAACTATAAGAAGTTTAATTTAAATTTTAAAAGACAATAGAACACAAAAATTTATGGTTTTGTACTTCTATCGATATTGAGTCTTTGTTTAGACTTGACATTTTCTCAGCAATCTTGCTAGAACATCCGTTGTAATATTTAGACCACAAAACATCCTAAACAAAGTTGTATTTGTAATATATGTAAGTAAGTTGGGTTTTAGAACATTTTCAGTTCTCATAAACTATAAATTATCATATATTTAAATATTTATAATTTTCATAAAAATGATTTGTTCTAACACAATTATCAAAGCTTCATAAAAATGGTTTATTCTACTTTTTTTGTTTTAGGGTCCGATAAACTTTAAGAATATTATAATATAACCTTATAAGGTGTGATAAAGAATAAATAAATTCCAACTTTGCCTAACAGAATACATTATAGTTAAGAACCACTTTCGAAAGATAGTGCAACATCAACATATAACTCCTAAATGATTTTTTTATAATCCTCTATAAATATTATTTGCTAATTTGGAAAATCATCATTTGAAGGATATTTTGTGGGTATATGAATGTGTTACTCAGAATATAGTGAGAGCTTGACCTTCATAGATGTTGGGGAATAAACATTATATCATGGCATGGCTAGATCTCGTAATACTAGTAGAAGCGACATGAGATATGGCAAAGGATTGATTTTAGAGATCCAATTAATATTATAAGATAACAAGTAATGCCTATGGCCAATAAATGTTTCTTAATATATTTGTAATTCATTTTGTAAAAATTAGATATCTACTTAAATAAAATAAGATATTCTCTTTTTTTTCATAATTAGTTTACCCTAACAGAACTTTAAGAGACTAGTAATAATCTTGTAGCATAGAGAATCAATGGTCTCCCTATAATAAGGGAAACCAAATTGGTGTTAACTTTGTTTTTCATCAAACCTAGGTCAATGGGGGGGTTGACTTGGTTAAATTGACCAAGCCAGACCCCAAGACTTGTTATATTGATTTCAGTGGTTAAACCAGGTCTGTTGAGCCCAGACTTAGGCCTTGGGTCAACCTGGTTGACCAGGTCAACTTAGGTTGACCCAACTAGCCTAAATCTTCTCCATTTGAATTCCAATTAATTTCAAACCTCTCTTAGCTCAATCTCTCACCCACTTCGATAAGTTTGACCATGTTGACTAAGTCAACTCATGGCTTAGTCAACCCAAGCCTTGCATAGTCAAATTTGACCTATTTAAGTCAAAACTCCCCCTTTATTGCATTTAAACCTTTCCAAATCTTCTCTTTGCCCAAATGATGACCAAGGAAGTTCTTTTCCCTCCTAATTAGTCCTAGAGATGATCTTGGTTTTTCATCAAAGAGCTAGGGTTATAGATAGGAGCATTAGGGTATCTTAGATAGGACTTTTGCTTTTGCTCTCACCTTAGACTCTCCCAACCCAAGAACTCTCATGTATGAGCTCCCCTAATCTACTTTCACCTTTTCCAAGCTAGACCCACCGGCAAAGCCTCGTCGGTGGCGAGATCTCTAGCAAACTTAAGCCCCAATCCTTCCAAGGCAAATTTCCAGCGATCCACTACATTTTGAAATGATATTTCTTCATCAAAAAGGAGCGTGGATAATCTACAAGTGCAACAAGCCCAAGATCTCCCAAATCCTTCCATTGGATTAGGAAAAATCCTTAACCCTGGCTTAAGAAACTTAAGGTTATTTAGCTTTACTTTAAGCGCATTTTGGACCGCACAAATTACCCCCCCCCCCCCCCCCCCCCCAAAAGAATGTTCTTCATTAAAGGATCCCATGTTTAAAATTTTAGCTTGTGTGATTGATCCAATCGATCAAATGATGCAAAAATTGATTACTAGGGCATCTCGATAATCTTCATTAGGTGTACAAGATCTCCACCATTGATCGCTTGATCAAAGGCAGAGGTCCTATCATTATGTGGCCTCTTCCAAATCGTGGGATCACTCTAGCTATCATATCTCCCATCCGACGAGATTATGGCCATCTGTTACAAATCGATGAGGGTCCAATGGTTATGAAGCCCCGCTTATATGGTTTAATGGGCAGGCGTTTATTCCCGCACCGTGGCGATCATTGCAAATGATTGCGCGATGGCGCAATCATTAGCAATGATTGCAAACCACGTCCGAGGTTCTGAATATGCCAATGGGAGTGTGCCGTGTGTCTGGCTACCACCGTTTATTTAAAATTAATTTTAAATATATTTTGAAATCCTTTTAAATTGAGAAAGTTTAAATAATCATTTAAAATTATTTTTAAATAAAAAATACATATAATATATCAAAATTTTCGAATTAAATTTCCTTTAGTTTAAAATTAAAATTAATTTAAAATACATAATATATTTTAAATTATTTAAAAACCCATTCTTTTTAAATATTTAATTAATATTTAATTTAATATTATGCTAAATATTTTTAAAATTTAAAAATTTTACATTAAAATACCTTAAATAAGTAAACAAATATTTTGAAATATTCTAATTTAAAATTAAAATAATTTAGGATACATTTTATATTTTTAATTAATTTTAATTATTTTAACCTTAATATTTAATTAATATTTATATTTATTTAATATTTTTAATTAATTAAAAATACTTTATTTTAAAAAAAATCAAAGAATTATTTTAAGTATTTAATTTTATATTAAATTTAATATAATAAATATTCTTATTTTAAGTAATTTTTAATTCATTAAATTTTTAAATACTTAATTAATAAATAAGTAAAATTCAATATTTTCTAAAATTTATAAAATTAACTTTTTAATTATCTTTAAATTTAGAGATCTTTTAATATTTAATTTAATTTAATTTAATAATTATTTTTAAAATATTTGATATTTATAAATTATTTTAAACTTTTAAAATTCATAAAAATTAAGAATTTTGATTTAAAAGTAGTTTTAGATATTAAAACATAAATTTTATTAATTATTTATTAAATATTTAATTACTTTAATACTTAATTACTATTTAATTAATTATCATATTAAGTATTTTTAAAATTAAAAATTTATTTTGAATTTTTTCAAACTCTCCTTAGGTGATCAGTGGATCTATCAAAATAAAATATTTTAAATTATTTTATTTGAAAACTTATATATATATATATATATATATATATATATATATATATAATATTTTAAAATTATTTATATTGTTAAATCTTTTAAATTTTGAGAGATCTTTTAAAATTTTAAACATGAGTGTTTCATATAAATAGAATTCATGGGAAAGGATTAGTGAATAATCGGACCCTAATTATTTACTAATCAAATTGCTATTAATGTTATTTATTATTTAAATATTTTGCATGTTTAGGATGCACGAGCACTTAGCCTAGGCTCTCTTGGTTCTAAGGATATGGTTTGTGATAATTTTTTGCATTTTCCCTTTATGTTACCCTAAGGGCTAGTCCTTAACACTTGATTTAAACCTATTTAACATAGCGATATCTTAAGAAGAATAATTAAATTAGAGAAATTCTAAAAATTAAGATACACCTCTAATTGACATAAAACTTGAACCATTTGAACTTAGTGATATTTTAAACGTTCTATAATTTTCTAGGAATTTTTAGAACCCCTTAAGTTACTTAATTAATAAACCCTAATTTAACCCTCTCATTAGACCCCAATAACTTCAAAAATTCTAATAAATTTAAATTAAATCTACAATTTATAAATAATATATATAAATCTTTATAATTTAACCCTTAATCTCAAAAAATTGAAGCTCCTTAATTGGACCTCTATTTGAACATTAACTTAATTTTGATTAAAAAATACCTTTTAATTAAATTAAATAATTAAAAATTATTAAAATATCTAAAATTTTCCCCAAATACTGAAAAACTCTTTCTTGTATTTTTCCTTACCTTTGGAAGTGGTTCTAAGAGGTTTGGGGCTACTTTGAATCAAAATCCCTAAAATGCCCTTAACTAAGCAGTTTTAATAATTCATTAAATACCCAAAGTTTGAAAATCATAACTAATTCTAGAAAATCCAAATTGGGTCAACTAAAAAGCATTCAACTTGAACTAAAATACAATATTTACTAAAAATATAAGTATTCTCGAAATCAACCTAAATTAAAAAATCAACTCTTAGGTCAACCGTGATTCGATAACTAGGGCCTGAAACTTCTAAAAATCATAACTTTGCATAGGAAACTCCAAATCCAGCAAACTCAAAGTCTAATTACTCCCCTTAAGGTCTAATATTTAATAAAAATACTAAAATCTTATTGCCTAGCCTATTTCTAAAAGTCATCTTCGGACCCATTTAACTTAGTGGGTAGGATGACCCAGGACCTTTTAAAATTTGCTAATTCAACTTAAACTTCAGAGAACACTATCATAAAAATTAAAATTGACTAACCTACTAAATTAATTAAAAGTGATCCCAAAACACTAATACTTAATCTTTAAACTGAAACTCCCCTTTGACCTTCAACAAATTAGATCACAAATTACTTGAACTAATCATCCAACATAGAATATATCTGATGCCACACAGCCTGCTACACACACATAAAATTACTTGTTAGAATGTAACTTCTAGCTCTAGATTAGGCCAGTGTTTTTTTTCTTATTTATGTAATGTGACGATCTGCATATGGCATGTATGCTGGTTGCTTTGATTATTGTGATGATTAGTATGATAATGAGCTTTATATTTATATTATCTTTATAATGCAATATGGGATAGATTACCCAAAGGTTAGGGGTGATCTTGATACTAACAATATTTTTACAGGTGGAATACTCTTACAACGCTAATAAATGGGGCAAAAATAATAAATAAATCATGTGTATATAATTGCTAAAGATGCTTCAACCACTTATCCCCCAAATAAATAAGTGCATGATCAAGCATGGCTAGCATGAGTACTTTTATTTTCATATATAACTACTTGAGATATTTTATTTTAACTTCTTAAGATAACCATGCAGGAGAGTCTAGATTTTTTCCTTTTTTATAATGTAATTGTATTTGATGTATCGAGTTGTGAAAGTCTCTAAAAATAAGATATTTCAAATATAAGGAATCCAAAGGGAAAAGAAAACACCTTACAGGAATTTCTTTTCATTTGGAGACCCTTCTGAAGGAAGAACCATAAGAAGACTGAAGGAAGGCGATCCGTAGATGTACCAGGATACTACGATGAAGATAAAATGCTTTATTTTTAGGACTTGTATCATTCTATAGGATTAGAATCTAGGATGTTATCGGTGGATCCTAACCACCCTTACTTTTTTGCAGACCCTAGGCTACACTTGCTATGGACTTTTAGACTTTCTTTTACTCTGGTAGATATATTTCTATTGATGTGTTTACTTTGCTTATATAGTAGAAATTTCATGTTTTTTATAGGTTTATTTCTTGCATGTGTGTTCGAATGATTTTGCTAGGCTCTTTAAGGATAAATTTTTTTCTACTCGTAACCAAAATCTAAAATTTTAAGAATTAAATAACATTAGTTAATGATCTAGGGAATAACTAGAGATTGTCTTGGGTCACATACATATTAATACATCTTCTCTTTCCTTTATTTAGACACTTCCCCGCTTGCGGATAGAGTTCAGATAATCTGACCTATAAGGATGAGGTGCTAAACTTGGGGAAGCCTAGTCTTCTAAAAAATTATTTGTAAGTATTTTTAAAATTTTATGCATACCTGATTTGGAGACTTTAACTAACATGCATTGCATTAGAAATTAACAAACATCAAAATTTAATTGCTTTAGTTTTAGGAGCATAATATCCTTCATAAGTATAAAGCCACTTAGGAACCTCTTTAGATGTCGGTCTTACTTCCTAAAAACTTAGTCACCCACCCATCTTTCATAAAGACTGGATGACATAGATTTTTTACGACTAGGTGGTTAGCTGACTTTTCATTTCAAGCAGGATATAAGTCCAGAATGCATTAGCTATGACACAGGTATTAGTATTGTGTGTAGAACACTAAACTCACTATAGATTTAGGGTTCAATACTACTACTATCAGTGTCTCATAGTATGCCTCATTCGTGGGTAAGTCCTTTATCCTTCAGGGGCTATAAATCCTGGCTATTTGCGTCACATGGATGACGCTACTTTCATCTTTTTCTCTCATATGCCTAGAGTGCATTGTTAATTTTTCTCCAGTTTCTTCTCGTTACCTTAGTCCTTTTGGATGATAATGTGAGTCATGCATGTTAACTAAGCCAAGTTGAATCTTTCCTTCCCTTTGAATAGGAATTTCCTAGACTTTCCCCTATGTGCAAATCCCATTTAAGAGAATAGTATTTGATCTTTTATCAAAGTCTTCTTAGGTCCCTACTTAAGATATAATTAACCATAGGGGTTTGCACTTATGGGAAACTGAATCCCACATCAAATAAACCCCACTAAAGCTGATGTATTGGGTGGGGGAAATCTCGTGACTCTGATTAGGTCATGCATATAATTACTCACCTAGGTGCGTAGGAGAAAGCCGCTATTTTCAATGGTTAACCATATGTATGATTTAATCTGCCCTTCTATTAACCTGCTTGTGAAGAGTGCAAAGGCCTGTGACCGTTATGTCCTTTGGGATGGTGTGATCGTACCCTTTATATTATGCATCCGTTGAGTGATGTCCTTTCAGATGTCCATAATTGGTAGACACCAAATAGTGATTGATGCTATCACAATCCTTTTGAAAGGAATAATCAAAAATTCTAATTATTTGTTAAACAAAAAATTTAACAGATTGGCATCTACCAATATAAGTGTCTTAGATATGCCAATATTCTTTGAAAAGTTCTTAATTGAGTAAGACTATTAAGATATTTCATTTTTAAGATGGGATTAATTTTGATCACATGCATTCAAATGACAATTCCAAGAAATTTCCCTAATATTATCTCACATATCCACTTCAAGGGACTAATCTTTGTTTCATATTAACAAAGCTATGTAAATATAATTCTTAAGTCGTCTAGATTATATTCTCTTTCTTCACTTTTAACCAAGAGGTCATCAATGCAACACTCAACTTAATTATGAATGAGTTCATCAAGTATTCTTATCATAGCACACTTATAGATTACACTAGCATCCTTAAGATTAAAAGGCATTAACTTGCAAATATGCATTCCAATCAATATTTCAAATGCAATATATTATTCATATGTAGAGGACATCTTTATTTGGTTATAATCAAATGAACTATCCTTGAAACAAAATAGATAATACGAAGAAGCAACACCATATGTTTAAATATACGCAAAAGAAATTCACCTTTAGGAAATGTTTTATTCAAGACTCAAAAGTCAATATATTAAAGAATTTATCTATTCTTTTTCTTAATAGGGATAACTCTAGCTAACTAAAAGGGTTATTTTTCTGTTAACAATTTTGCTCCTTTGATTGGTCCACACAGAGATCAGAAGATCTTAAATATTTTCTTCTTCTTCTTCTTCTTCTTCTTCTTCTTCTTTTTCTTCTTCTTCTTTGGTTTGAGAGAAGATATTAGAAATTATGTGTTTGTTATCAAATGCATTATATTCAAAGAGCTAGTGAATCAAGTCATGCATGCAAGGAAAAATATTAATACCTCGGAAGAGAAGATTATTAGGAGGAGAAATAAATTGAAAGCACATTAAATTTAGAAAACCTAGCATAAGAATCATCAACAAAAAGCTAAAGAAAATTCTCATTATCTCAACTACAATAACCTATACTTTTGACATTGCAATTTGACTAATATGAAGTGTTTCAATTGCTACATTGCTGATCATAGCATCAATGATTACTCCAACAAGACTCAAGTGCAGCCTATTTTGATAGTTTCATAAGAAATTAATTTTAAATATCAACATAAAAATGGGTGGCGTAAATCTAATAGAGATACTACAAAAACAAAATGATAAAGGATATTCAATATAATATTATCTTCAGCCTAATCAACAACTATAATAATATTTGATACCTTAATTATAAACAACTACATAATATTATTCTAAGCCTAATCACCAACTATTCAATATTATCTTCAGCATAATTCTCATATAAATAACACTCTTTTGTATTATAGTAACAACAACAATATCTTCAAATGCCATATCAACAATAATAACTAATTAATAATGCATTATCAGCCACTGTGATCACAAACTCAAGCACAACCTAGTGTTTTGATTATTTCAAATATTATTGAATTGTAATTTACTTATTCTTACTTTATACATTACATATTTTTTATATGTTACTAATCATTTCCTGTACAATATACAACGAGCAAAATTGAAGAAATAAGACTCAAGATAGTGTAGCGTCAGAGTCTAAGTTAGTTTGTGTTTGACAAAGTGTGTACTTTTCTATTTTATTGAGTCATTTTATATATTAGGTGTTTGTTGATAAGACAACCAAACACACACTCATAGAAGGGATAAATCCTAAATATTTTGGAAAAAAAAATTTATGGTCGTATTATATGATTCTTATTATGTTATACGATCTATTAAATAAAAAAATTAATTTAAAATATTTAATTAAATTAATTTAGTTAATTTGATTAATAACTGATCATAATGTATAGTGTTCAATTGTATAGGATGATAAGCTATTTTGCTAAAACTCCACCGTTGAATCTAGATTCTCAAAATTACACAAATTTAAATTTAAAATTTGAACTAATCAAATTGTAAGAAGGCTTTCGTACCGTACAAACATTAATAAATATTGTCTATTTTTTTCTCATAAGAAATTGAATCATGATCAAATCATAATTATTGATCAAACTGTATGATCCATATCATATAAGATTATCAAAAAGAGTACTCGCTGGTCGAACCTTTATTCATCCTTAATAATTTGTAATTTGATGCAATTGATTATACCGTACTATTATACATCGTACAGGATGATTAGGGATAGATATTAAACTAATTAGATTGTAGGATCTAAGTATTATACTTTATGAACAAAATAATTAAAATTAAAATTAGAATTTTAATTTTAATTACCCACTTTAATTCTTCCAATGGAGGCTTGAGGGTTTGAAGTTTAGTAATAGGGGATGTTTTCTAAGAAGAGAGCTTGAGAGAAGGAGAGGGGAGTCTCCTTACTCATATGAGAACCCACACCACTTAGAGAGAGAGTTCTTCCTTGAGGGTGTCAAGGGCTGAGAGGAATTTCACACTGTTGTTCCAGTCAACTTGCATCTTATGTCCTTCGTGTTGTGATTGTAGAGCTCTTGAAGAAGAGCTCCAAGAAACTTTTTTTGGCAAAAGACTTACTAGCCAAGGAGGCTAAGGAACGACATCTTTGTCTAGCCTAAAGGAGGAATGAGGGATGACATATCCAGCGTAGTGAGGAATTGAAGGAGAGATGACATATCCGTCATAGCGAGGAGCTAAAGGTGGGACTGGATATCCACCATTACGAGGAGTTGAAGGAAGGAAGACGTCTCTGCCATACTAAGGAGCTGAAGGAGGGTTTGACATCTCTATTATGCGAGGTGCCGAAGGGAGATACATCTCTGTCAGGCCAGGAGGTCGAAGGAGAGAGATTTTTGGAGTCTGAAGAGTTTGTAAATATCATTCTCCACCTAATAAAGGAGAAGTGTTTCTCCACCTTGCTTAGTGCCAAAGAAGTGTAAGTTAGTGTAATAATCAAAGAGGAAGACCTTTGGAGAGTGAATGTAGATTGATTTAACTGAACCAATATAAATCTAGTTTACATATTCTTACTTTCTTGTACTTACTTTCTTGCATCTATTTTCCTGCACTTACTTTCTTTAATTGAACAACCCATCAGAAAAGATATGCTACCTCGAGAGGTATAAATAATGTTTCAGAATGGGTTTTATATTTAAAATTGCAAATCCCACCTTGAATATCATAACCAAATTTAAGAAATAACTGCATATAACCTTAGAAGATCAAAGTGAAGTCCAATCTATTATATAGTTACGATAATCTAGATGAATTATTGTTAACTTCATATCCAAAGTTTTATCGGGAAATGACATATCTCCCCAAAGGAAAAAGATTTCATTCATTAATAATTGTTGGAACATGAGGATGAAGATCAAAGTGAACATGATTTACCCAACTGTGACCAAGCCAACCCATCCAAGTTCATGACCTGCACTCAAATGTATTATGTGGGGATGATGCCACCAATTTGAATGGCTTGGAAAGTTTTATTGGAAGGGTTTTACTTGTTGATGATTCTTCTAAGTGCATGTGTGAAAACCCTCAGAATTTCATTTTTTTTAGTGCAGTTAGTCTATACAAACTGACCTTAGTATGGGACAAACTGAAGAAAATTGTGAAAATCTGTATGGTTAGTACGGACGAACTGCCTGTACGAACTGAGTAAAATGCAGGTCATCTCGATGAACCTGAGTTCGTCCAGGACGAACAGAACAAAATTTTGTCCGAGAGCATCGTCCAGGGACGAAATTAATTATCGTTTGTATGCTCGTATCCAGAGAGCTTCATCTCGGGACGAATGGGAAACATCGTCTGGACGAACGTATAGATCTTTTCTCTATTTATGGACTGTTTAAGATATTTTGAAGAGAGAGAATGTTGGAGAGAGAAAGAGAAGAAAAAATCTTGGTTTTGAAGGCCATAGTGCGATTTTCGTCTGACGCCGCTGTTGAAAGATTTGTTTGTCTCGCAGTAAGGACTCCAAATCCTATTTCTGATTTCAAAGATTTTATGTTTTGATATTTTTCTGCTCAGTTTTGTGTTTTCGTTACCGAAAAACATGCATAACTTTGTATTGACGAAACTTTTACTGCAAAACTTTTGGTATGTTATAGAAAGGATGATTTTACACGATTTGAGTATTTTCTGGAAAATTTTTGAAAGTTCGTTAGGGATGTTAAGCTCTTGAGAACTAGCATGAGGCTAACCAAGAGGGGGGTTGAATTGGTATTTTAAAAAATCTTTCTTAGATCAAATCATAATAAGCACAAACCAAAATCACCACAAAAAATAAGTGCGAAAAATTAAAATGCGGAAGCAGTAAAAAGAACACAAGGGTTTATAGTGGTTCGGTCAACTTGACCTACGCCCACTCCCTGGAGGCGCCCTCTAGGTATTGCACTAAGTAAGTGTCTCCCCTTTAGCTCCCACAGCTAGATGGAGAAGCCTTTACAACTGACTCCTTTTCACCAACCCTGGTGCGGTAGAGAACCAACTCCTTTTACTTCTTCCTGAAGCGGGCAGAGAACTGACTCCTTTTGCTTCTTCCTAAAGTGGGTAGAGAACCCGGACCTTTTGCTAAAGTAGATCTCCCAAGAACCTTCCAAGAACGAAGGATGAAGACCAGAGAAGATGACTTAGAACCTTGCTTGGAGTAATCCTTGTGAACCCTCTCACAAACTCCCCCTCACAAGTTCCTCTCTCTCTCTCTCTCTCTCTCTCTCTCTCTCTCTCTCTCTCTCTCTCTCTCTCTCTCTCTCTCTCTCTCTCTCTCCCTTTCCCAAGGCTCTCTTAGGTCAAGACAGCAGCACTAAAGGTCTCATACATAAGAAAAATTAGATCCTTTAAATAGAATTTCAAGAATCGACATTATCGTCAAGGACGATAAGGATATCGCCCTGGCCAATCAGTATAAATTGTGGACTATCGTACTCAACATCGCCCTGAATGGGGGTCTAGACGATTCAAAATTAGCTTGATCATCCAGGATGATCTCACGATCGTCCCGGATGATTAGTTCAAATTAGAGGTAAATCGTCTAGAACATCGCCCTGAATATGATCTGCCTGATATTGATCGTCCAGAAGTAACTAAGGTTTTTGAACGGATCGTCCTGGACGATATTGAGATCGTCCCAGACGATGTGATTGTATCAATCATCCTTAATTGCTTTCCTTAATTATCTGATCAATTTAGGCATAATTATATCAAATCGTCCAGTACGATACACGATCGTCCTAACCGATATCCAAAAATAAAGAATGCCTAAATAGATCATGTTGGTAAAATCTTTCTGTTTTGAGCATATCGTCTTGGCCGATGCATGTATTGTCCAAGCCGATATCCAAATGACGGTTGTCTTGACTAGGAGTCCTTATTAGGGTTTCTGTTTTAAACTTGATCGTTCAGGACAATATAAATATCATCCGGAATGATATGAGTAAAAACAAAAATTCTAAATCAGTAAGAAAAAGAATCACTCAAGTGTGTGTGTGTAGGGTTACTTAGCATCAGATACTTCCAATATTACAATTGACTCAAGAAAGGGAAAAGAAAAGTTACAGACTGACTCAACCCTAATCTACCCAATCTTGAGCTGGCTCCGTTTGTCGTCCAATCTTTGAGTCCTGAAATGTCAGTAGAAAAAGTCGTATAGAAACAAGTATTGTTTGCTATCATCAAAATCACTATTCATGATAATAGAGTTGCAACAATCTCCCCCTTTTTTATGATGTCAAATACAAATAAAGAATTCTAAGTAAAACTAGTGTGAAAACAATACATTAAGTTCCAGAATTCAAAGTACAGGTTACACCAACCTACTCCCCCTTTTGTTATCACAAAAAGGAGGGATCCTAAACACACATAAAGATAACATAACAGAATACTAAAATAAATTAAAAAAATAAACTACAGAAAGCTAGAAAAATGAGGGACCCTGATCATCAGACGGAGTTGGTGGTGGTGGCTGCTAAAAGTAACTGGTCAGGGCAGCGAATTGTGAGCCAAACCAGGTCAAGTCCTAGACGTGCTGCTACTGCTGGTGTACAACATAAGCATCAAAATGAGCCATGTCCTCATCGTGCTGCTATTGCTGGTGAGTAATGAAAGTGTCGAATCGGGTCTCCAACAGATCAAATCTCTTTACCAACTGATCTAGCTGTGAGTGCTGGCAGAGAGGAGCAGGTTCAGGAACAGGAGCGGGAGCCTCCTCCTACTCGGGCCCCTGAGCTTCCTCATTCCTTGGGTGGAGATAAGTACTATGAAGGACTTTGAATGAATTGTTTGAGTACAGAGGTGGAGGATGGTTGGAGCAGGATATTGAAGATTGTACTTAGTTTACATAACATAAGTAATGAGGTATCCTAGAACGAGATTGGGTTTCCTTTTATGGCCTGGATCACGGATTATTGTCAAATGATCAATGTATTAAAAAATAAGGTCAGTAGTATTAAACTCTATATGGGTCATAATATAAAAGGTAGTCAAAAAAAGCAGAGGAGTGATGTGGATTCGGTCCCCAGCTTTTGGAATAATGGAAGTGTGAAGGACATGTTGGATTGTCCTAGCATCTTAGACTAAAGAGCTAGTTTCTCCAAGATGAAAGGGTGCATTGGTCTGGCAAAGATGATTTGCCGTGGACCAGTCAAAATCAGGATCTGAGATAATGGTATGCAGCTTATCCCCAGTGGTGGATAGCTGCAACAGTTCAGCACAGTCCTGATATGTGATCTTGACCGGGTGTCGATTCATATAGGAGTTCAGGGCTGTATAAGCAAAATTTATGCGAAGATTTGCAAAAAATTCAAGAAGAAGTTCATAGGAAAAAGGGACTGCGAGGGTAATAATGAAGTAGAGCGAGGTATGGGAAAAAAGATCTAGTATCGGATAAGAAAGGTAGGCAGGATTGATAGTTCTTGAAAGAGTAATGCCGCATTCCTTGTAACGGTGGTAAGCAGCTTGATCTTCTGCTTCCCAAAAATGAGGGTCCAGAGTGGCCCTCGAGGAACTTCCCGACGCTTGACGAACACGCTTTTCTCTAGCCATATTAAGAAAACAGTAAGCAAATAAGAGAGGAGAAGAAGCTTGAGGTGAGAAACAATGGCTGGAAGGCCTGAATTTAAAGAAACAGCCACATCGTCTAGGACGATCATAGAATCGTCCAGGATGATCTGGTTCAATTAATGCGTATAGGCCGATTGGTCAAAAAGGCTGTCCAATTGTCTGGTCTGATCAGATATCGGCCAGGACGATTAGACACAGGCGATCGTCCCAAGGAGTCAAGCCGGACGACCGTTGAAAAAGCAGATCGTCCGAGCCGATTAGGTGTATCATCCAGGACAATGCTCAATAATTGATCATACTGGCCAAATTTAAAATGTTTTAAATCTATGCCACGTGTATCGTCCAGGACGAATAGTGGATCGGCCAGGATGATCGTCCAATAATGGATCATCCGGGGCAATTTTATGGATTTTAAACGTACATATACGTGGATCGTCTAGGACGATCTGATGTATCAGCCAGAATGATAACCATAAATGCATCGGTCAAGACAAAAATTGTATCGGCCAAGACGATCAAGATGATTGTAATAGAGTTCGATCAGATCGTCCAAGACGATACTATATCGTCCGGGACGATGATTTACAACAAGCTCAAAAAAGTTCAGCAGATGGAATTTTGAAGAGAAATTATCATATCGTCTAGGACGATAAAGATATCGGCCAGGACGATGTGATAAGAATTTGAAAACCAATGAAAGATGGAGATGATCAGAGAAAGCCCCAAAAATAAATAAAATAAAATAAAAAGCTAAAAACAACAACAAAAAACTAAAAACCAGCAAAGGAAAAAAATGAAATTTTTGTTTTTAATTTTTCTTTTTTTTTCTTTTTAGCAAAGCATCCATATGACAAATTTCCCAAGTAATTAAATTTTAGAGATTCAAAAGAACAAAGAGTTAACAATGTCACAATCTGAAAATGGTAGAATATTCGATCCTATTAATCCCTAGCTCATACTTCTTTCAGGGTAAAAATTATCTTTTCAGAACAAAAGACCTAACTCATATCAAACTAATTGGGTAAAAAAAAGATCCGTTCAAAACTTGGCTACAAAAAAATATCTTATAAAATAATATACTAAAGCAATTTGTTTCAATCATGGAATTTGAAATCAAGCCTTTGAAAATATCAAATAACACATGAGTTCTTCTAAGTTTTAAAAGTTTTTAAAAAAGAGGACAGCTTGCTTTTAGTGGGCTCATTTTATGCCTCTTGTCACTTTGAATAGCTCTTTGAGCATCTTTTGATACACTTTGTGTATATATATTTTTCAATTTGACGTCATTGCGCATCTTTTTATTTTTGGCATCATTGGCCTTTTTCTTTTTCTTGTTCTTGCAAGCTAGATCCCTTTTTCAATAACTCTTAAAATATAATTAGTTGTGAGTAGATCTTCCAGATATTAGAGAAGAAAAACTCACTCTCTAATAGGAAGAATATACCACAAAGCATACTCAAATTCATACGATAAGTGCAATGGTAAGATATCATTTAACTTGAAAGATATATAAAAGCTTTGGATATAAATATAAAGTAGAATACTGTAGCAAGATGAAAAAGATCTTAATTTTAAAAATCAATTATTAATTTGAGATAGACTTTATTCAGAAATGCACTCTTTACATCCATTTGATATAACTTAAAGTTCTTGAAGCAAACAAAAGCTAAGACCACTCTTATGGCTTCTAGTCTAGCAACAGGGGCAAAGGTTTCTTCAAAGTCTATTCCCTCAATTTGGTTATACCCACTAGCTATTAGTCTGACTTTATTCCTTATTATTGTTTCTAAATCATTCACCTTATTCTTGAAGACCCATTTTGTTCCAACAACACTTTGTTTTTTGGTCTTTTGACTAACTCCCAAACATCATTCCTGGTGAATTGGTTCAGCTCTTCTTGCATTGCTAGAATCCAAAATTCATCTCCTAAGGCTTGATCTATATTTGTAGGTTCTATCATAGAGATGAATGCTGAATGACTAATCTCCTTCTTAAGTCCATGCCTAGTTCTTACACCTTCTGAAGGGTCTCCTAAAATTAACTCATTAGGATGACTAGAAGAATATCTCCATTCTCTAGGCAAATCTTCCTGAGGTTCTACCCTTTCTCCTAAGGTCATAGTCTATACTCCTTGAATTACCTCTATTTCATCATCTTCAATTTTAGATTCAGAGGGCTTATCTGATTCATCAAACACCACATGGGTGGACTCTTCTACTACTAGAGTTCTCTTATTAAAGATTCTATAGGCTTTACCTACAGATGAATAACCTAAGAAGACACCCTCATCAGACTTGGGATCAAATTTTCCTAAGGAATGTTTATCATTATTCAAGATGAAGCACTTGCACCCAAAGACATGTAAGTGTGAAAGGTTTGGTGTCCTACCCTTAAAGAGTTCATACAGAGTTTTGTTCAGCTTAGATCTAATGTTCACCATATTTAAAACATAACATGCTGTGTTGACTGCTTCTGCCCAAAAGAATCTAGGAAGGGTGTACTCCGCTAACATTGCCCTAACTGCTTCTACCAAGGTTCTATTCTTCCTTTCTGCTATACCATTTTGCTGAGGTGTTCTAGGGGCTGAGAAATTGTGTTCTATTCCTAGCTCTTGACAGAATGATTCAAATCTATCATTTTGAAATTCTCCACCATGATCGCTATGAATTGTTGAGATTTCACAACCCAATTTCTGTTGAATCCATGTGGAGAAAATCTTAAATTCCTCAAAAGACTCATTTTTATGTGCTAAGAATTTTACCCAAGTGAATCTAGTGAAGTCATCTACAATCACAAATCCATAATTTTTCTCACTTAGGCTGGCTGTATTAACAGGTCCAAATAAGTCCATGTGTAGGATTTCTGGTGGCCTTGTGGTGATCACATCTCTAATTGAATGAAAAGATGATTTGACTTGTTTTCCTAGTTTGCAAGCATCATATAAATGATCCTTTATAAAATCTAACTTAGGTATGCCTCTAACTAGGTTTTTCTGAGTGATGTTTCTAAGAGTTTTCATACTAGCATGGCATAGTCTTCTATGCCATAGCCACGAGTCATCAACTATTATTTTCAAACAAAATGAATTTAAACTATCAATGCAATCAAGGTCTAACATATAAATATTTTTCATTCATTTTCCTTCTAAAACTAGTTTATCATTTAAACTAATCAGGCATTTATTAGATAAAAATTGAATATCAAAATCTTTGTCACAAAGTTGACTAATGCTAAGTAAATTATGTTTCAAACCATTAACTAGTAAGACATTTTCAATTAAAAAATTTTTAGCATTACCAACAATACCTGAGCCTATCACCTTCCTGGTAGTGTTGTCTCCCAACGTTACTTTGCCTTCAGTTTTGGTCTCTAGTAGGATGAACTTCTTCATATCTCCAGTCATGTGTCGCGAGCAGCCACTATCCAGGTACCACATGCTCTCACTAGGTCTTTTGTGAGAGCACCCCTATAATTTCATTCAAGGGTTAGATTTGGGAACCCAAGTGAGTTTGGGTTCCACCTTATGCTTGCATGAATGAGATGTATGCATGCTATGCAGTGATGGATGCAGTTTAAGTCTCCATATTAAGTGTGTCTTACGGTGAATTGTGCATGTGCGGGCTATGTGACCTAACATGTCATAAGAGAAACACCTAACACCAGGAAATGGGTTTACTAATCTATGTGAGTGATAGTGCCTCTTCCTAAAGTTGTGTGATGCATGCTGTTTGGGGGTTTGCTAGGATGGCCTAATGTGAGTGATGCAATTTCATTTTCTAGTTCTTTTATTCTTTCACTGAATATTTTATTTTGAGCTGTCAATCCATCAACTTCTATTAATAGCAAGTGCTCACTATGATCTACTTCTAATGCAAGTTTGTCTAGTCTATTAAAGGCTTCTTCTAGTTCAACATGAGTGGTTTTCAAGGTTTCATGCACTTCAGTTAGTTCAATATGCTTCTTATTTAATGCATCATACTCATCAAGAAGTAGCATATGATCTCTATCTAAATCAGAATTTTCTTTAAACAAGTTAGCATGCTCAGAATGTAAAGAACTAAATTCAACATTAAACTTCGCATGCATCTTTTTCAACTTTTTATACGAGTCATGGATATTTTCAGAAATAAGTAATAACTCTTCATATGAAAGTTGACATACCTCATCTTGATCCGATTGATCAAGGTTATCATTAGCCATAAGACACAGATTTGTTACCTCCTCCTATGCTTCTTCTTCTGATGATTCTGAGGTAGAGTCGGCCCAAAAAGTTTTTTGTGTCTTCATCTTTCCTTTCTTGTATTTGGCTTTATCATCACCTTTCTCCTTAGCTGGTTGGCTCTTTATATTGGGGCAATCGGCTCGAAGGTGAACTGGCTTCCTGCACTCAAAACAGATTGTATCAGATGAAACCTTATTGGACCTTGAGCTCTTACCTTTATTCCAGCTATTCAGATGACGCTTCTATTTTCTCTTCAGGAAATTTTTGAACTGTCGGGTCATCAGTGCTATCTCATCCTCTTCCTCCCCTACAGAGCTTTCACTTTCTGAGTTGCTTGCTTTTAATGCCACCGTTCGCTCCTTCTTCTTTTCACCTGCATCACTTTGTCTCTGACTCACTCCTTGCTCGTATGCAATGAGTGACCCAAGGAGATTATCAATAGAGTAAACGTTAAGGTCTTTAGATTCAGTGATAGCAGTTATCTTTGCATCATAGGAATTAGATAAGCATCTAAGAATTTTATTTACTTTCTCAGAATTTGAAATCTCTCTACCTAATAAATGCAAGGATGTCACGATTTGGGTGAACCTAGTGTACATGTCAGATATTGTTTCGTTAGGTTTCATGCAGAAGAGTTCATAATCGTGTAGTAAAATATTAAGCCTAGACTGTTTTACTTCATTTGTTCCTTCATATGTAATGCACAGTTTATCCCAAATCTCTTTACTAGTGGCACAGGTAGATACTCTCATATAATCCTCAGATTTCAATACACAGAAAAAATAATTTAAACATTTAGCATTCAGTTGGGCTAAATCCTGTTTGATTGAAAATATATTTTAAAAAAATGTTTAATTTTCTTTGGGAATAATTTAAATTTTAATTCTAAAATCAAACATCCATTAGTGATAATAAATCGCCTCGAGAGGTGAAAATAAAATCCCTTAATGAGTTTAGATTTAGGATTATAAATTTGATCCTAAATATCATGGCCAAATTTGGGAGAGAATTATATATGATCCCAAAGGATCAAAATGGTGTTCAATCAAATATTTAGCTATGATAATTTGGATATAGCGTCATTAATTTTTTTGTACCAATATTCATAACAATGACTAACATGTATCCCGGAGGAATAAAATATTACTCATCGTCTATTATTCAAATACAATAGTAATGATCACCATTTTTGTTTTAATTTCCCAAAGATAATTAATTAAAAGCTTTGAAAAAGTTAATTTTGAAAATCAGGTCTGGGTTTTTAAATCTCCTACAAGCGCAAGCCCTCGTAGTTAATTACACCGTAGGAAGATTGGAATTTTTCCTACGAACACTCTCGATTAAAATAGCGATATAAATTTTATTTAAGATTTCAAAGTTAGATATCAAAGAAATTAAGGTTTAGAATTTCAAATGGGATTGGTTCAATGTTGAACAGTTATTTCTGGAGTCAAAGGAAGAAGGGTAGGAGGTGTTTTGAGATTCTGAATTACTTCAGAAACACCCAGTCTATCCTAAGTGTTGGGCTTAAATTTGATAGAAAAAGATTTAATGTTTAAGTGGTCAATTTTATTAGAAAGTTAGGATTCAATTCCTGGAGGTTGAGGTCTTATAGCCCGAGCCTGCCTCGGAACCTAAGTTTAAATTGGGCACTTAAAAGTGCCCCGAACCTAGCTAATGCAGTGCAAATCTGGTCTTACCCCGGCCTGGATTGGGGAGCCAGCTAAACCACCTAAACGATTTTAAAATATGAGTCCGATCTTTTTGTAGAGTGGTAGGGACATTAATTAGAAGATTTTAGAGGAATGGGGTCGACATCTAAAGCAGATCCTTAATTGACCCCTTAGACTTATGTTGGGTATTTGATGTCTACATAAATGCAATTAAATATTAGACTCTTTTTAATTTGTTGCTAATGCGATGCATGTTAATTGACTCGATTGAATGCAAAATTGATATGTAGCAGTTTAAAAATTTTGGCTTAGAAAATAGGTTTTTCCCTTGAGATTGCATAACATCCCCTTGACAGATCGGCACCCTCATAGGCCAGGTGGTCTGCCAAAACCCGCAGGCGGGGAGATGCCTAACAAGGTTGAGAAAGTATAATATGAATGCATGAAAAACCCTCGGCGAGTCTGAGCTTACTTCTTAGGACTGTTTAGAGTTCCTATCTTATCTTAAAAAATTTTATTTAGTTAAAGTAGAAAAATTTTGACAAAGCCGTAAGAGCCTAAGTTTGGATTCCAGGTCAAACCAAATTCAGCATGCAAATAAAAAGACTAGAAAAATAAGAGTTCTAATGTACAATCAATTAAAATAAATCAATTAAATATATCAAATTGAATGTCTATAGGCAAGTGCCCCATATTATTACATCTCAAGAATTGCAAGAAAGTAAAGTGGCCGAGCACCACTAACTACAACCCGGATTTCTAATCCTAAATCAAATGACTTTGAGATTTGGGATTCTTCTCGTGATCCATTTCTTCTTCTTCTCACAAACATCTTGATTCGTCGATTCCGGATATCCAAATGGAAAGAAACTCCCCCTTGAACGGGGTGTTATCTTCCCTCTTTGGATATTTAAAAGGTATCTTAATTTGACTTCCAAGTGGAAGAAGACTCTCCCCTTTAGGGATGTCTTCACCTCTTTGGAATTTAAATTGGATATTCATATCCTAGTCTCAAGTCATTTTAAAGAATTTACAACCTTATCAAATTAAATTTAAATTAATTCAAATAAAAAAATCTAGACTCGATCCTGCAGGGTTATCCTAATAATCAGCAGTTATATAAACAATCCCAAGCAGTTATTATATGAAATTTGAAATGCAATTTTTTAGCCACACTTGGCCATGCTCTTATTATTTAAAGGGGGTCTTAAGCGTCTTCTGAAGCACCTGTGCAAAGAGTATATAATTTTTTTTATTAATTGCCCCCTTTAATTTCAGCTCCTTGTATGAGCATGACCAACTGCATAAGATTGCACAACTATAATTCGTCCCTAACTTAGGGGTAAATCTAACATGCAAGCAACCACAGAGTACAGGAAGTAAGTAAATAAACACATCAATTCTATACTAGCAAACATCATGCAGTGAAAGCTCAAAAAATACGGCACACAACTGCAGAAAGTAAAATACCGGCCTATCCTAAAACTAGAGTCGGTGATCCTAGCAAACCATCTAAAGTGTGTGAGGTAGGTCGTGTGGTTTTGACATGTCCTAAATAGGATTATTAGTTAAAGTTATTTAAGGTTCAATTGGTTGATAGGCTAAAGGGTACTTTTAGTTAAAGTTTAAATATTAATGTTTTGAATGGATTTTAAAATTAATTATTAATTATTTGTTGGAAACCACCTTTATTTCACACCGAGGCCGTGAAGTTTATTTCACCTTCCTTGGGGCTAAGTAAATAGCCTCGTAGGTCTGGGTTACCTAGTGGTACCCGATATAATTAAGTAGCTTAAGTTGATTAAGGTTTAAATGTTAATAAATTTTAATCAAAATTGGTTGATTACTGATTTTAATGTTGATTAAGGATTTTTAGAGTTTTAGAGCGATTTTGAGTTTTATGAATTTTTTTATTATTTTAATCATTTAATTAAAGGGTCAAAAATTGACTTTTTGATTAAGGGTGTTTTCTGGAATATTTGTATTTTATTAAAATACTATACCTTAATACGATCCGTTAGACAGTAAGTACGTTGAAATTGGATTTTTTTACATTTTATTACAAAGGTTTGAAGTTTTGAATTGATTTTGACCTATGTTTGACCAAAAAGTTGACTTTTTGATTTTTGATGTATTTCTGAAATTTTTATACTTTTAATAAATATTAGACCTTATTAGGAGTTGAATGCAAGTGAGTTTGACTGATTTGGATTTTTCTTGAATTAGTTATGAGGGTTTGAAGTTTATGTATTTATTAGAATTTTCAAAATTGTTTAATTAAAGGACCTTTTTGTGATTTTGCTCCAAATGAGATCCCAACTCCTTGAAATCAGCTTCAAAGGTCAGGAATGACCTAAGGAGAGATTCCCAAGTGTTTGGGAAATTTTTGGAATTTTTAATAATTATTAATTAATTATATTAATTAAATATTCAATTTCTCTTAAAATTAACTTAAGGTTCAATTTGCTGTCAAATAAATTTGGTTTTAATTTTCATTGGTCAAGGATTCAATTTTGGTCAGTTAGAGGGGTTATACCTAATTTTGGGTTTAAGAATTGATTTATTATAATTTCTGGAAGGTTTAGAGGCTTAATTAAGACTTAAACTTAGGAAAATTAATTAGGGGGCTTAATGACTTCTAAAACCAGTGAAAATTTTCCTAGTGGCTGTAGTCACTAAGTTCAAGTGTTTGAAGTTTCAACTCATGTGGAAGTGAATCCTAATTATTGGAAATTTTCTAAGTTTTCTAAATATATGTCCTTAATTATTGTCCTTAATGGTGTCACTAAATTTAATAGGCTTGAATCAAAGTTTTGACTAACCCTTGACTAAACATATATGCATCACACATAAGCACAATCAATTCCTAAATCTAGGAGAACCTAGGCTAGGTGGTGTGTGTTCCTTAAGCATGCAAAGACTAAACACAAGCTAATTAATTAAAGAATTAATCAATAAGCACTTACCAAAGCAATTGTCCATTGATTAAATATTATTCCCCACTAATTCTATTCAAGTAGATTTAATCCATGCTTAAAATTTCATTGGATCCCTCACATCTATAGAATTTAGATACATATATATTTTGAAATAGATTTAAAAAAAAAATACATAAGTATATAAAAGCCTATATATATATATATATATATATATGTTTTAAATTAAAGTAATTCAAAATATTATCAAAGTGGATTTTATAAATGATTGAGAGATCTACTGACTTATAAAGTTATCTTGAAAAATAATTTTTAGTTTTTAAAATAATTAATATAATATTTAATTAAATACTAATTAAATATTATAATATTAAAATAATTCAAATCATTCAAAATAACTCAATATTTAAATTTTAAAATTAATATTAAATTAAGGTGTTTTGAATTTCAAAATTTTTGATATATTATTTAAATATTCCTAATTTAAAGCGAATTTAGTTTAAATTTTTTTAAACTTTAAGATTATTTAAAGTATTTGAATTAATTTAAAATTGAATAGTAATTAAAATATCTTTTAAATCTTGTTGAATAAAATATTAGATATTCTCTGAAATTTTAAAGTATATTTTAAAATATTATTTTGAATTTTCTAAAATAACTCGATAAACCTTTAATTAATTATTGATTTAGTTAGGAAATATTGAATTAATTAAATAATTTAAATCATATAGAATATTTTAAATTAAATTTAATTCTAAATTAAAGATCTAGATTTTATGAGAAAATTGATATATTACATTAATTTTTTGGATCTATATTTAATTTTATATAATTTTTCAAAGTTTTCTGCATTTAAAATGATTTTTAAATCATTTCAGATCAAAAGGCGGCGCCGGTGCCAACTGTTAGCCACGTGGCAGCATCTGGGTCGTTCGATCAAGAACGGCGACGGCTAGGATGCGTGGCAACACAGGAGTCACCCGATCAAAACGCGCGGCGGCGGTTACCGATGCCATGCAGTGTGACGGGGTTTGCCAGATCGAAAACGCGGCGGTGGCTGGGGGACACGCGTCGGCCGCTAATCAATTCACACGGTTTACTTAACCACGTAGGCGTGGGTTCGTGGCCGTCAAATCGCCCGATGAAAAGAACCAACGGTACAGATTTAATCTCGCGGTCTGATCTTGCGGAAGGAGATCATACGGTGGGATTTCGATCCCGTAACTCTGATCCGAAAGCTCAGATGTCGTCGAACAGACAATTAAGCATCAAATCAAATACACGGGTGGGAAATGCCTTCGAATGGCCAGATCTGGACCATTGATCGAGCGATCAACGGTCCAGAAAACGTGCACTCGCAGGAGACTACGAGTTATGCCCTAGGATTTGATTTTTTTGCTCGTTCTTTCGGTCCGGTCAACCAAATCATTTAAAATTTTAAACCCAAATAGCCTAGGTGAACAAAAATCATGGGGATATATTTTTATAGACTAAAATGCATCCAAACGAAATCTATTTAAGCTAGGTTTAGAGATTTACAGCGATTTAATGGACGATTTGGACCGTTTTTTGATTCTCTGAGCTTGTAGATTGTCCACGATTAAGTTCCTAGTTGAATCTAAGCTCTAATGCTCCACGAATCGCCTGGTAAAAGCCTTGGACGGATTGGGTATTGGGCTCGTCGAAGATCGCCGGAGACAACTTTGATCATCGGAGTTTTAGTGGGAAAGTGAGTGGAGAACTCAAGATAGCTCAGAGGAAACGAGAGTTCACTTGGAGGAGCTCTAGTTGGGTGAGAGAGTATTAGGGTTGCAATGAGGCTCTCTAGGATGTTTTCCCCCCTATTCAAACGTCCCCAGGTTACTTGGACGGCTAGGATCAAATGGTTGGACCTCCAGATGCTGCCATGTGTCACTGGGAGTTGGTGGTAACAGAAGAATCAAAGGACAAGGGTACATCCTAGGTGTAAAGGGTGTTTTGTCTTCTATTAGACATGTGGAGCAATGTAGGCCTTTGGATTTAGATCTAAAGGCTTATAATGGCTCAAAGAATGTTCTAGAGCCTGCCCATGCAGCTGGAGTTAAATGGGATTTAAAGGGGATGTTTTTAACTTAATGGCCTAATCACCTAATGATGTTTTGAAGACTTGTTGACTGGTTTGACCAGTCAACTTGTCAAAGCAGCTGATATGGCAGATGGGAAGGGCCTTGAGACACTTTGGAAGGATCCTAATGGCTTAGGATCAAATAGTTGAGGTTTGGGAGGGTTTCAAGGTGATTTGACCTAGTCTTGATTGTTGACTTGGTCGATATGACCATGGTTGGACTCATAATATATTCAATTGTATTTGGGACATACATTGGAATAATATTAAGAGCATGGAGGCATTGGTTTGATTAAGTATGGTGATTTGGGCCAAATGGGTCAAATTTGACCAAACTTGGGTTCAGCTGACTGAGTCAGCTATTGGTTGGGTCATAGGTCTAAACAAGTTTGATACAACATTTCAAAACCAATGGGAGTGATTTTCTTGCCTAGAGGAGTCATTTGGGTCAAAACACACGTTTAGACCCTTAAAGGGCCTCTTAGGTCAACTAGGTCGACTTGGTCAACCAGGTTGACCCAGGACCTGGGAATGGGCCCAACAGGTTTGGTTTGATATTTGAAACTTGTTGGAGGTGGTTGCATTCAATTTGGAGGTCATTTGGTTTAAAATCACTATTTGAGCCCCATAGGGGTATTTTGGTCATTTTGGGCTCATGCCCACTAGGGGCTGAAATGAGTCCAGAAAGAAAATGCAGTTTATTGTTCGATAGGTCTGAATTAATGGTCTGGAAGTGACTAGAAGCTTTGGTGAAGGCTCTAAGGTCAGAAACTTCTATGTAACAGGTCCAGTGGTATGGGCTGTAAATATTTGAAGGTTTTACAGCTTTTGGATTTTGATTTAGTTTTTGAGGTTAGAGACCTCAGAATGGGCTCAAATTTGGAGGGTTGCCTCCAGAGACATGTCTCATCAGTATGCAACTGACAGGCTCTGAATCGGAGGTCATTTAACTGGGTTTTGAAGTGTTTGAAAATTTGCTGAAAAAGGCTTTTAGGACTTGGACCTTTGGCCTTGGATTTTGGTTTCAAATTCTGAATTTGGATTGGGTTTTGGATTTCTAAGATCTGAATAGATCCTAGGGTCTGGATCTAGGAGAATCTTAGAGTTTAGATTGGTTATGGAGATTGAATTAATTTAAGGACAAGATTGGTCCAAGTGACCTCATACAAAAATGAGGTTAACAAATCCCTATCTTCATTGCTCCATTCATTAAAAGATACAGGAGTTTTCAATCGATTAACAATTTTAAACGATGCAACATATCCATCATTCACTAACATCCACATGCGGTAATCAATATATTGTAAAAAAGTAGACATTCTAATTTTCCAGAAATCAAATGGAATGTTATCAAAAAGAGGTGGACGGTTTATTGAATAATCCTTCGCAGTATTGCGATTACCAAAATGTGACATGATCATTTTTTCAAGGTTTTCTAAAACACTATTTTTAAAAACAGGCTCTGATACCAATTGAAGTTACTAGATGGATAAGAGGGGGGGTGAATTATGAAAACTTTTTGACAATAATTAAAACCTAAGCAGAAGTTCTAATTTTTTTATGCTTTTAAAATTTTAATATAAAAAAATATATAAACAACTTTTCTTTCACAAATTTTCCCAAGCAAATAATATGAAATAAAATGCACGCAATAATAAAGAGGCAATAAGGAAAAAGCACACCGAGATTTTTATAGTGGTTCGATCAAACCATGACCTACGTCCACTCCCCGGAGTCCTCCACTTCGGGTATTTCACTACAAGCAATAGATCTCCTTTTGCCCCCCTTGGCAAGGCGGAGAAGCCCTTACAATACTCCCTTTCACCAACCTGGCGTGGCGGAGTGCCAAACTCTGTTTTCACCCTCTTGGCGACGGTAGAGAACCGTCTCATTTTTCTCCCTCCTAAAAAGGCAGAGTACCTCGAGGTCACGGATGTAGAAGAGCCTTTCCTCTTAGAGATCCTCCCACAAATTCTTCTAGGGCCACAGGAGGAGCAAGATGCAGCAAGTTCGGAGCAACCGTGTGATCTCCCTCACACCTCTTCTCCCTCACAACGCTCACCTTCTCCTTCCTCTCTCAAACCCTAAAGAACTTCTCAAGAGCTCTCTCCCTCGGAATCCCTCTCTAACCACGTTCTCCTCTCTGATTCACACCTTCAAAATATGACAAGTTTTACACATAAAAATGGGCTCCAAAATCCCTGAGATTTCAAAAGTAGTCGTTACTATCGTACAATACGGTTTCTAATCGTACAGTACGATATGTATAAACAGACTTTATCCTGGTACGAAGTGGTACGAACAATTCAAAAACATTCGTATAGTATGATATTAAATCGTACGGTACGATCCACAACCATTCTGTTCGTACAGGACAATAGTCGGGACGATCAAACATCATCTCAGGACTGGATGGATTTGTGATCATTGTTGAAGATCCTGAAGATTGTAAATGACTTTTGGAAAATGAAAATATAATATTTACTTGATGTTTTAAATTATAGATTTTGTTATACTGTTTAATACTGATTGATGACTATAGATTGCTCTGGTAAAAGATAGATTTAAAGGATTGACTGAATAATTCTTTCAAGTTAGATCTTAAGGTGTGACAGCATGTGTGTAAATCTTGCTGATGCAGCCAATCTTGATTATGTAGATACCGGTGAAGGCACTCAAGATGTTTGGGCAAATGTCTCGAAGAATGCAATTTATGGTTATGCACATTTTACTTAACTCTGCATACATCCAACCAAACAGAAAAATGAGTTCCCCTTCATTTACTTTACTTCAAATCAAACAACCTCAACGTATTTATTTTACACTTTATATACTTTACACTGCATTCACTTTATAGCAAACCAAATAATTCTTATGTTAAATGAATATGGGGCAATTTGGTTCTCTAAAAAAGAAATGCAGTATAAAATAAATGTAGTGTGAAAGGAATATAATGCATAAGGAATATTTTGGAGTTATTTGGATGAGTTTAAAGTAAATTTAGATGCTTTTTTTTAGTTTAAAGTATAATGAATGTAGTGTAAAGTCTAAAGATGATTGTGATTGATGGTAGGTGGTAGCTGACGACGGCATTTGTGAGTGGCGGTGGACGACGATGGTGATGTACAACTATGGTGGCTAACAGTGGTGGTAGCTGCCAGTGCGGGTGGCGATGGTTAATGGCGTGTGAAAGCGGCGTCAGTGGCAAGAGGTGGCCAGTGGCATGAAGTGGCGGTGATGGCTGACGACAAGTGGCGATGACAGATGATGGTTGTAGTGTGGTGTTGGTAGGCGGGTGAGGCGGTGGTGGCTGGAGGATGGTGAAGGCGGCCAGTGGTGATTCACGATTATTAGCAAGTTTGCTTGCAGTGTAAACCACTCTGCTTAAGACTAGATGAGTTAAGTTTACCTCAAAAATAAATTGGAATGAATTACACTACATTTACTTTTCTTTGCATTCATTTTTCATCCAATTAAATACCAAAATTTTCAAAATTTCTACATTTGAAATGCTTTACACCCATTTGAAATACTTTACACCCTATATTTAAAATTCTTTTAATCATTTGATTGGTTGTAAAATAAACCCTTGAGAATTGAGATACTTTTTGTTTAGTTTATTGAAAAATGACCTCATGATTTTAATCTTGGGCATGATGGCGATGGTGGGGATGTTACAAGACGATCAATAGCAATGACGGGCATGAGGACCATAACGAGAAAGAAGTGACATGAGGAACTATAATTAGGACAAATGATCATGAGAAACAATCATAAAAGCAAAGTGGGTTGGGGGTTCTTGACTCGTGTGTTGGGGATTCTACCTGCGACAACATCCACCTGTTTCAAAATTATCTAATTTAAAAAAATTAAATATACTCAAAATTAGCTAAAGTTTAAAAAAATTATATTAACTTTTCACCAAACCAAAAAAAAGGGGGGATTTACATACATAGCACTTTATTTCATGTTATTTACATATCTAATGCCTAAAATTTTAATATTGCAGTCATACCACCCATATAAAATTTTAATATCAAATATATCGCTTATATACTTCATTCTTATCACTTATACTAATTTATGAATTTTAATATTTTTTTCATATGCTCATATTGTCTTATACGTACTAAATATGTAATATTAAAATTTTAGATGTTTGATATATAAATAGCTAAATAGAGTGGCGACTAATAAAAAAGCCATAGCAATGAAATCAAAGTGTCCAAAATCATCCATGAAAAAGCAAAACGAAAATATCTCTGAGCTCTGCTAGGGTTTGGCTTCCTCTGAGTTTCCCTGGCCGCCACCACCCTTCCCACGGGGATGATCTCCCCTGGGATGTCATCTCTCCCTCATCCTCCGCTCAATCCACCCTCCTCCTCCTCTACTCTTCTTCTTAGAGACTGGAAGAGCCTCATCGCCTCCCAACCGCTTGTCTCAAATGACTTTACTTCCTCGATCTCTCACTTTCCCACTGAGAACGCTACGGCTCATTTCACATCTGCTCAGTTCAACGCCGGAGCTCCTGAATGGTCCCTGTCCCTGGTCGGCTATGCCATCGGTAGACGGCCGTACTATGAAGCCTTGCTTACCACTATCAAAAAAGCATGGAACTTGAAAGGATCCCTCTCTCTGCTTACCCTAGATGACGGCTTCTTTCTTCTCAAATTCAACAACCGCGAAGACTATGACATGGCCTGGTCTGGTGGCCCATGGTTCTTTTTCGGAAAGCCCTTCATTTTGCAGAAGTGGACTCCGGACTTCATCCCCGTTCGTGAGGAGTTTCCATCGATCCCCCTCTGGATCAAAATAAAAAATTTCCCGCTCTCTTGCTGGACGCCGGAGGGCATTTCCAAGATTGCGAGCTGCGTCGGCATCCCGCTCGCGGTTGATGCGCTCACTGCGGCCAAAACGAGACTCACCTTTGCCCGGGTTTGTGTCCAGGTGAGTAGTGCTTCGCCTTTGCCGGATGTGATTTACTACACCATGGATGACAAAACTTTTCCTCTCACTGTGTTATACGACTGGAAGCCTTCTCATTGCTCCTTCTGTAACTCCATCATGCATTCTCCTAACACTTGCCCTAAAAACCCTACTCCTCAGTCCACTGAGACCAGCCAAAACCGTGGCAGAAGCACCAGCCGCAAACCCAGGAAGTTACCCCCGAGGCTGAACATTCCTAAGCCGCCCAGTTCTACTACCTTTCAGCCCCAACCCCCTCCACCTTCTACCTCTCTTCCAACAGACCCACCTACTGCTAAGGCTGTTGAAATAGCCACTCTTTTGCCTAACCTTAATTCGCCTTCTGAGGACTTCATTCCACCCTCACCTACCACCATTATTATCCCCTCACCCACTCTGCATACTTCCCCTCCTGTCCCAACTAAAAATAAATTTGATGCCCTTATTGACCAAGACCGGTTACCAGAATCCTCATCTGCCCAGTCAGACGCCCATCTTTCTTCTTCTTCCACCCATCGTGACCAACCGGATAAACCACCTGACTCCACCAAAAAATCCAATACCTCCAGCAATAGCCAACCTAATCCTCAAAATGTAGCTTCCACTTCCACAGCCAAGTCCACAAGAGCCAAATCGGCCAAAAAGGCCACCACCCCCACCTCTAAATCCCAATGACCAGGATCCCCCTCATGGTGTCCTGGAACACCCGTGGGTTCAACAGCCCTGACAAGGTTTTTTGTTGCAAAAATTTAGTTAAAAACTATAATCTGGACTTGCTTTTCCTTTTGGAAACAAGAATTACCCCTTCTTCTCATGACAACCTCTGGTTCAACTCTACACATTCAGTGTTCCCCACTGAAGGCTCCTTCGATAATTTTGATTTAGCTTCCCCTGGTCGTATATGGATTAAATGGAATTCTTCTACTGTGAGTTTCAAGCCTGCCTTTACTTCTAGCCAGTTAATTCATGGCTCGGTTTTCTCTGGTGATGTGGAAGTTTACTGTGTTTCTGTTGTTTATGCTTCGAATTCTTTGGAAGAAAGGCTCACTCTCTGGAAGGATCTCACCGACATTGCCCCTGGTATTTTGATCCCCTGGATTATTCTAGGGGACTTTAACTGCTGTAGGTCTTCTAATGAGAAAGCGGGAGGTTCTTTACTCTCGAATAGCAAAGTGGCCGACTTTAACAATATGATTTTTAATATTGCTGTTCATGATCTTTCTTCTATTGGCCACTACTTCACTTGGTTTAACCAAAGAATTGACAACCCGATACACATTAAACTTGACCGGATGTTAGTCAATGACTGCTGGCTTGGGAATTTTCCTACCTCCTTTTACATGGTGGACAATCCTCAGATTTCAGATCACTCTCCCATCATTTTGCAAATTGATCTTAACAAACACAAGAAGCACCGATTTCTTTTTAAGAATTATTGGTTGTCTAACTCTGAATTTTGGGACACTCTTATTCAGGTTTTTTCCCAAAGATTCCACAGCAGTCCGATTTATGCTTTTTTCCAAAAGCTTAAGACTCTCAAGATTAGTATCAAATCCAAGAATTGGGCTTCTTCCAATAACCTTCTCCATGATATTTCTGAACTTTCTGCTTCACAAAACTCTTTTCTTTGTCAAATTCAGGATAATCCGCTTGATCATGACCTCAATTTGGCTCTTAAAGATATTAACCACAAGCTTGCGGTTAAAAACTCTGACTGGTCCTCTTGGATTATTCAAAGGGCAAAAGCAAAATGGCTTTCGAATGGGGAGGATGATTTAAAGTTTTTATATTCCAGGATCAATGTTAGACAAAACTCTAATCAGATCAAATGCATTACCACTGTTGAGGGGACTTTTTCTAATCCTGCTGCTATTACCAAAGCCATTGTTAATCATTTTCATATGCTTTTCAACACGGCTCCCCCTCAGAACACTACTAGCTGGAACACTCCTATTCTACGGCAGCTTCCACCCAGCCTCATTCCTCTCTTGGTTGCTCCGGTCACTGTGGATGAGATTAAAAATGTTGTCTTCTCTTCTCCCACTTGCTCGGCCCCTGGCCCGGATGGCTATACTTTTGAATTCTACAAATCAACTTGGAACATTACTGGCAGACAACTCTGTGAGGCTATGTTATCTTTCTTTACCACTGCTTCTATGCCCAAGCAAGCTAAGGCAACAGCTATTGCCCTTATCCCCAAAAGACCTCATGCTCAGGATATTGTGGATTACAGACCCATATCCCTTTGCAATACTTTTTATAAGATTATTGCCAAAATCCTTGCCAATCGAATGAAAGATGTTATGCCCTTGATCATTCATCCTAGCCAGTCTGGTTTCATCAAAGACAGAATTATTTCTGACAACATTCTTTTAGCGGCTGAGCTTTTCAAAGATTTCAATTCTAACCTCAAGAAGCAATACTTTTGTGCCAAATTTGACATTCACAAGGCTTTTGACACTGTATCTAGGAAATTCTTGATTGATTGATTGCTGGCTATTGGATTTCCTAATAAGTTTGTCTCCTGGATTTATGGTTGTATTGCTGATGTCCACTTCTCTGTATCTATCAATGGTGGGCTTGAGGGCTACTTTGCTTCCTCTTCGAGTCTCCGGCAAGGTTGCCCGTTATCCCCTTACCTTTTTTGCATCACCATGGACAGTTTATCCTCTCTTTTTGAAGAGGCCAGTCTCAACAATAATTTCCTGGGCTTGAAAGCTGGTAACACCTCTGTTTCTCATCTCCTTTATGCTGATGATCTTTTGGTATTTGCTGAAGCCACTCGGGACAATGCTCACTGCTTGAATTCCATTCTTGAGGGCTTCTTTAATTTCTCGGGTCTTCGGGTTAACAGCAACAAGAGCAAAATTGTTTTCTCTAAGAACTCTAATCAGGAGCAGGCTGTTTGTAATATCCTGAATATTCCTATCTCTTCCACCCCGATTAAATACCTGGGCATTCCTATATTTTATAGGAAGTTGAAAATTGGTGACTTTCAACCCCTTATGCATAAAATTACTGCTTCCCTGGATGGTTGGAAGGCGAGGTCCCTTTCTATGGCTGGTAGACTTCAATACCTTAAGTACACTATCAACAACATTTTGCTCTATTGGGTTCGTGGCACACTGATACCCAAAACTTGTATTAAAAAGCTTAAAAGTCTCTGCTCCAGGTTTCTTTTTTATGGGGATATTCAAAAACGTAAAATGCATTTGATATCTTGGAAGGATACCTGCAAACCTAAGATCTATGGCGGGCTGAGCATACCTTCTATTGAATCTCTTTATTATGCCTGCGGATGCACTGTTATATGGCGTTTTTATAGCTCCAAAAGCTTCCTTTTTTGTTGGTGGAAGGAAAAATATGGGTCTTTTTGGAATTCCCAGATTACCAAATGCTCTATATATTGGAAAAATTTATGTGATGTGGCCAAAAGTCTTTTGCACTCTTTGAATTTCAAAATCATTACTTCAAGTAAACTCTCTTTTTATTGGGACCCTTGGTGCCTTGGGCGCTCGGTGGCTGATCGACTTAAGCAGGATAACCTTGATTTTCTTATTAACAATTCAAATGTGGTTGTTGGCAGTTTTATCTCTAATGGCATTTGGTCACTGCCTGCTTCTCTTCCTGCTTACTTAACTGATTTGATTCTTCCTATTCCTATTTCTGAGGAGCTGGTTGATTGCGGTTGGGCTAAATCTGTTAAGCCTTCTTTCAAAACTTTTCTTAACGAGTTCTATCTGGATAATGAGAAGGTTAACTGGTTTAAATTTGTTTGGCATAAACACAACTCTCTTAGATTTTCTATCTATTCCTGGATGGCTTTTAAAGAGGGTCTCAAAACTGCTTCTAATCTTGCGGCTAGGGGTCTTTCGGTTGGCACTTCCTGCGCCTTTTGCAACTCTAATTTTGAGACCCAGAATCACCTATTTTTTGAATGTGATTTCACTTTCAGTATTTTGCTGAGATTCTTGCCGAGAATGCAATCCATGCTGTTTAGGCCTAATTTGTGGCAAGTTTATAGTGATATTGAGGAGCTGGAAGTTACTAGCAATATGAAAAATTACTATTTCCTATCTATTTCTGCTATTGTCTATTTCATTTGGAGATCCAGGAATGATAGACTATTTGGAAATTGCTCTGATAGTGTATCTGCCATCACTTCTAAGATTAACAAGGCTGTCTATCTCAAGATTCATAGGAAAAAATGCTTTCAAGATATGCTCACTTGATCTTTACCTATGCTGTGGAAGGTATTTTGGTGCCCCTTGGCCGGCTTCTTCGAGCAACCAGGGACTGGCTGGATGTTTTGAAGGACTGTGATGATTGCAATCTTTTTTATCCCCTCGGATGGCCGGCTGCTGCTTCCTTTTTGGCAACCAGGGGAATTTTGGACGCTCGGGAGCTCTCTTGCTGATTGCTTATCTGAGTCCTTTCTACTTCATTTTTTTTCATTTCTTACTTGTATTTTCACTGTTTCTTTTCTTAAGCAGCATGTGCTGATAGGATTTTGACAATTGCTTCATATTTTTATGTAAGCTTTTGTTTTTCTTACCTGTAACTTTTTTATATCAATGAATTGGGCTGATGCCCCAAATATTCCCAAAAAAAAAATCAAAGTGTCCTGCCATTCTCTCCAACGACCGATTCTGAAACACACCCAGCAGTGTCACGACAGCCAAATCCTGCCCGAACAGCACGAACGATCATGGCCAAGAAGCCGACGAAAAAGCGGCCTCCTCCCCCTCCACCGTCCTTCAGCTCCTCATCGGACGAGGAGGCTCCTTCTCCATCGATTTTTCTTGTGAAGAAACTCTCCGCTAGCCCCTCTTTAAAACCCGCCGATGGTGAACAAGAGGAGGAGGAATCATCTGAGGATTCCAAATATGCCGCTCCAAAGCGCAACCATCAGGCAGCGCCACAAGTTTCTCGAAACACAGGTAAGAAAGCTTCTGATACCTCCGCTCAGAAGGCAAGTTATTCTCCAGTTACTAACTATAATGACTCCACCCTCTTGCATACCAGCAAATGACCTAAAATTAGAGAAGCCCTCGGCGGCGAACAAAACAGCAAGAACCGTGAGCTTGGCCGAGGACGATGAATCATCTGAGAGTGAAGAAGAAGAGTCCACGGATGAGAAATCATCCGAGGATTCCGAAAATGCTGTTCGAGAACCCAACCCTCAAACACAGCGACGAGATTCCCAAACCGCTAATGATGGTAAGCATGAACTTTCCAACACCTCTTCGTCATCTGATTCAGGCGCAGAGGACGGAGAAGAAGACAGCAAGGAGTTAAATTCCAGATTTAAATTGGAGCAGCTGCTGCCTCCCCCTCCACCCAAACCAGCTAGAAACGCTTTCAATCCAGTTGTTGATCCTCTATTGAAGAAACCCAATACCGAAAAATCTGTAGATGGTGGAGAAGATGACAAGGGCCTTGAGAGTGAAGAAGAAGAAGAAGAAGAGTCCACAACCGATGAATCATCTGAGGGTTTTGGGAATACCGTGGCAAAAGAAAATACTGGGCCGCAGCCGCGAGACTCTCAAAACTTGGATGATGATAAGCAAGCTTCCGACACCCCTTCTTCCTCTGGTTCAGGCTTAGGAGATGATGAAGAAGATATTAAAACCCCAATTTCTGACGCCTTGTTGGTGCCGCTCAGTTGCAAGCCCATAGACAGCTTTGTGCAGCCTGCAGAGAAGGAACCCAATTCTGGGAAACAATCTGACGCCTCCCCTACCCAAATTTCAAAGAAGAAGAGGAGTGCAGATATAATTGGAGTAGTGGGAGGTCAAGAAAAGGAGCATTTCAGGAGGATTTGGAGCAATGAAGATGAGCTAGCCTTGCTGCAAGGCATTATGGAATACAAAGAGCAACATCGTATCATCCCGTATACTCATATGCATGCGGAGTCCCTTCTAAAATCTGTGAGGGATTCATTATCCATCTCTGTCTCTGTGAACCAGATAAATGATAAGGTCCGCAGATTGAAGAGGAGATATATAAATACTTCTATCAGACAAAATCTTGCTAAGAAATCAAAAATTTCAGATCCTCACAATGCTGCTGCTTTTGATCTGTCGAAGAAGATATGGGATTCTCTCAAGGAGGAATCTATTTTATTTGAGAAGAAGATCATGCTTGAGAAAAAGGAGAACTTTAATAAGAAGAAAGTAGGGTTAAAGCATATTGAAGAGGAATATCCTTCTCTGAATTGGCATTTGAGGAATGAGCATGCGAATAATGCACTGCTATTGCAAAAAAATATGCCTATTGCAAACGCAAAAAAGTGGGAGGAAACGTGTAAGAAGTTGGAAATGATAGATGTTGAGCTGAACATGCAAAAAATAGAGTTCTTATCTTCAGCAGTGAAGCTAATCAAGGACGCCCTTGCCAAGTGTTGACAATGGTGGTATCATACGTCTTTTTTACTCTTTTTTTGTATTTTTTGATCTGGTAAAGGTTAATATTTATTTTAACTTAACGCAAATTTAAAAAACTGAGGACTTTATCACTCCTCAGAAAAAAAAAATGAGAGTTTTACTTGTATTAGTGTTAGATTTAATTGATTTCTCTGCTCTCCTAGTAATTATGACTGTGTACCATCATGGCGTCCAACATTTTAGGTAATTATAAAGATAATTATGATACTTAGAATAACATATTTGATAGTATGCCTATTCAATTTGAAGATATAAGGACTAAAGTGTAAGGAAAAGTGAGAGGAGGCATGTTGATAAAAGATAGACACACTCGTTCGGAAGAATTGTAATTCAATTCATTTTCACTTAGCTAAATGTTATACGTGGAGCACTTGGTTCTACATGTATTTTGTTCCACTTATAGTTCTTTTTTAATTTGATAGGGTTCTCAATGGGTTCGTTATTTACATTTAATTATATTTAGATTTGTTATTGTTAGCCATAGATTACAACGTTGACATGCTTGCAACTTTATATAGAGTAAATTGAATATTTGCTTAGAGTAGAGAATTTAGGAGTTGAAGGTTAACTTGAATTATGGAGGTCAACCTTAGAGTCTAAAGGCTTTCGTTTGAGTAGATCTAAAACATAATACATGGAGTGTAATTTTAGTATTAATAGATTTTGTGGGGTATTTGTGACTTTGAGCGATCAAGTCATTAATAAGAGTACACATTTTAGATATCTTGGGTCTATTGTTCAGAGTGATGGTGAAATAGATGGGGGTATTATTAGTAGAATTCAAGTTGGATGGATGAAGTGGAGGAATGCATCGGGCTTGTTGTGTGATAGAAAATTACCACTCAAACTTAAAGAAAAATTCTATAAGATAGTGGTTAGACCTGCAATGCTTTATGGTGCAAAATGTTGGCCATTAAAAGTGAAGCATAATATGAAGTGTTGCAGAGATGAGGTTGCTTAGGTGGATAAGTTGTTTTACTCTTACAGATAGGGTACGAAATGAGCATATAAGTGAAAATGTTTGTGTAGTTCCAATGGAAGATAAGATTAGAGAGAGTCGTCTTAGATGGCTTGGTCACATAAAATGGCGACCTTCCAATGACCCAGTTAGGAGAGTAGATGTATTAGATTTAACTTATGTTATGAAAGGTAGAGGTAGACCTAAAAAGGCTTGGTTAGAAAATATTAGAAATAACCTTTCTTTATTAGATATAAATGAGAATTTGACTCTTAATCGGACATAATGGAAAAAAATGATTCATGTAGCCGACCCTACGTAGTGGAATAAAGGCTTGTTGTTGTTGTATTAGAGAATTTAGGATCTAAACTTACCAAATTTGGGGATTCTCCATAATTAGCTTATTTTGGGATTAACAACTATCTTAGATTCAATGTTTGCATAGCAAAACTTTTAGCATATTTTTTGGTAAATTTTGTGTTGACATGAAGTTTCATTTTATGCATTAGTTCTGCTACATTTTGTTTTGGGCAAGGTTCTTGTACTCTTCCAAGTCTTCCTTTTGTCATTTAACTCTATCTAGTCCGTTCAAGATCTATTTAAATTCCTACAACACTCACTTTATATATAAAAAAAAACTGAATTAAAATTACAATGTAGGCTTAATATACATAAATCATTATTAGAGTTAGATTTAGGCTCTAATCATATTTAATAATACCCCTGATTATCATATTAACATCTTCTTTAACTTTGTTTTAAAAATATGTGTTAAATTTTGTATATGATTCTTTTTTAAAATTAAGTAGAACATGCGTAACTTGTAATTTAGTATTGCTAGGTTAAATCAAAATAGTTTTCTCCACACTTCAAATCAAATTTTTTAATTAATCATTTTTTTTCTAAGCATTGCAACAATCTTTTATCATGCAAATATGAAAGATAGATCTAAATTTAGCTGTAAAGATTTTTATACATACCTTAATTAGTGAAACAATAGTATTTTTAAACTTGATTGGCTTGTTACCTTCAAAACCCTAGCTTCCTTTATATTTCTCCTCTTCTTTCCTGTGGCAAACATCCTAAGCTCTTCTCCCTTTTTTCTCTATTTGTTATTCTCTTTCTTACTCACCTCAACACATGCAATGCTTAAATTATATGGTTATATCACCTCATTCTTTTCTTACATAAATATGTATATGCTAAAAACTGACATCCCGCCTACCTCTCTCCCTAACCTAAACTCTCCCGCGGAGGACTTCCCCTTCTCTAGCAAGGCTACTTACTCCAAACCTCAGGATAATATCTTATCCCCAAACAAATTTGATATTTTACATGAAAACCTTAATGAGTTACAGCATTCCTCCTCAACCTCCATGCAACTAGAATCAATTCAGATTCCCCCGCCATCTCAACAGAAAGCTTCTAGGAGCAAACAAGCAAAAAAGGCCCCTAGTCAAACCCAAAAATCCCAATGATCTTACCCCGTCTTGCGGCTTGGAACGTGAGAGGTTTCAACAGTTCGAACAAGGTATGGAGCTGCAAAGATTTAGTTCGTCATTACAATTTAGATTTACTTTATGTTCTGTAGAATAGGATTCATGAAAGCAGTTTTTTGGATCCTTGGTTCCTCCTCAACCACCGAATTTTTGATAATGAGGATAGTTGTCACAACTTCAATCTTTTTAATTCGGGTAGAATTTGGATAAAGTGGAACCCATCTAATGTCCATTTTATTCCAACATTTACTTTTACTCAAATGATTTCTGGAGAAGTTCACGTGTCTGATTTTGTTTGCATTATGCCTGTCATTTATGCTTCGAATTTGCAATATGATAGAATTATGCTCTGGGATAATATGAAGGAGATCATCTCTAATATCAATGCACCTTGGATTATCCTTGGTGATTTCAACTGTTGTCGCCATCCTTTTGAGAATTCTTCTCAATTATGGGATTTCAATTCCTTTATTTTTTATGTGGGCTTGCTGGATTTGGCTCCAACTGGTCTCAAATTTACTTGGTTTAATCAAAGACCTAATGACCCCATTCATTTGAAGTTGGACAGAATGTTGATCAATGATAAGTGGCTTGAGAGTTTTCCTCTCCTTCGATGAAGTCACAACCCCTACCTGCTCAGATCACTCGCCTATCATCCTTTTTTATGGTCAACAACCTAAGAAGAATCTTTCCTCCACCTTAGCCAACCTAAAGGACCAGCAAGCGCATGAACTTTGCTTAACTTAGACCCTCAAAACCTTTCTTTGAATTAGAATCTCAAACATATTAATGCTAGCATCTCAAATTGTTCCTCCTCTTGGACTAAATGGGTGCTACAACATGCTAAGTTGAAGTGGCTTTCTCAGGAGGAAGATGACTTAAAGTTTCTTTATACTAGAATCAGAAAGAGAATGAACCACAGTTCTTCACCATTAGTTTCTAACACGGATCCCCTTGCTATACAAGATATGGTTTCTTCTATCATTCAACATTTTAATGTGCTTTATAATGCTCCCCCTATTCATAATGATCTCTCCTCTATTCCAAAAGGTATTGTAATTCCACCACATTTTAGCTATGCTGATTATGATGGTTTCTGATGATGAAATTAAGGCTGCTATTTTCAATGGGGACTTTAACCCCACTCCTGGGCCAGATGGTTTCAATTTTGAATTCTACAAATCTAGTTGGTTGATCACAGGTACTTTGGTTTGCAAAGTTGTGAAATCATTCTTCTCTAAAGAGTATCTTCCTAAATAAGTTAAGCCAACTGCAATTGCACTTATTCCCAAGTCCTCTCATGCCACTAATGTCTCGGACTTCAGACCTATTGCCCTATGTAATGTCTTCTATAAGATCATCTCTAAAATTTTAGCTATGAGAATTAAGGATATTATTATTAGTGAAAATCAAGCTGGATTCATTAAAGATCAAATTTCTACTGATAGTGTTCTTCTTGCTTCTGAACTGTTATTAGAATTCAAAAAATCGGCTAAGAAAAAATTGTTGTGTGCTAAGTTAGATATTTAGAAGGCTTTTGACTCAATTTCTAGGAATTTCCTCCTTGCCAGAATGAGTCAAAAAGGTTTTTCTCCGCTGTTCATCTATTGGGTTAAAGCTTGTATTTCGGAAGTCCACTTCTCCATCTGCATTGACGGAGCTCTAGAGGGGTATTTCAATTCCTCCTCTGGCCTCAAACAGGGTTGCCCCCTAAGTCCATACATTTTTCTGCATTGTAATGGATGCTTTTACAGGTATGATTGACAATCCCTCTTTTCAGGACATATTTGTTGGAATCTCTATTGAAGGTTTGCTTCTCTCACATCTTCTTTATGCTGACGATCTCTTCATTTTTGGAGAAGCAACGCAACACAATTGTGAGATTCTTTTGAATGTTTTGAATTTCTTTTCTAACGTCTTTGGCTTGAAGGTTAATCATGATAAAAGCAAACTCATTATTTTCAACGCATCACTTCCCTTACGGAAATCAATGTTGCTCTCAATATGCAATCCAATTTTACTAAGATGACATATCTTGGTATCCCCATTTCTGTTAAGAAACATTGCGCTGTAGATTTCCAACTTCTCTTACTCTCTATCTCTGATCATTTGGTTGGTTGGAAAGCTAGGCTCCTTTCTCTGACGGGATGTCTTCAATTTCTAAAATATACTATTTAGAATATAATTGTTTATTGGATAAGGGGTGCCATCTTGTCTTAAGAATTTAAGCAGGATGTGTGCCATATTTCTTTATTTTAGGGACAAGAAAGCTAAAAAAAACTACACCTTATAGCTTGGCTATAACTTATAAACCAAAAAAGTTTGGGGGATTAAGGATTCCTGATCTTCAGGCCCATCATTTTACAAATAGCTGCTATCTTCTATTCAAATTCTACAATTCAAATTCAACCCTCTTCCTTTATTGGAATGCTAAATATGGTACCCCTTGGTCGCCAGTTAGGAACAAAGCTTCTCTTCTTTAGAATGAAATTTTGAAGGTGGCTGAGCATATTTCATCAAGCATCCAATTCTCCATCACACCTAACAGCAAACTTGCCCTGTTATGGGACCCATGGATAAATGGCAGTTCACTCTTTAATCCTTTTCCCAATAGAGGCATCGGTGCTATTCTTCCCCGTCATGCCAAGATATTTGATTTTATGGTTGAAGGATCTTGGACTTCACCTGCATTTTTTAGGGATGATCTGCAGCAAATATTGGACCCTATCCCTATTGCTACTGATTATGTTAATACTATTACCCGAAAGGATAAGAAGAAAATTTGCTTCTCTTTATTTTTTCCTTTAAAGAGGAGACCACTTTTGGATGGTCTAAGTTAGTTTGGCACAAGCATCATACTTTAAAATACTCAATTTACACTTAGGATTGCTTTGAATAGAGGGCTTAAAACAGCGGATGAGCTTCTTAAAAGGAACATTGTTGATGAACCTTCTTGTCCCCTATGCTTTATACATGCTGAATCCTCTTCCCACCTTTTTGAATATAATTATGTTTTTTCTGTATTAAAGGTGGTGAGATGATATCTTGAAAAAAGATTGGAGTATCTTCATTCATACACCACACCCCTTTTGGGGAGAAGAAGAAGATTCAGCGATAGAGATCCACATCAGAATCAAATGGCACAATGTACTGAAATGAAAAGCTCATACGCGAGTTGCATGTGGGCCATACTAGCGCCTATTTTCTTTCATTACTTAAAGAAGCTGATCCATGATTTGGTGGATTTCCTGTTGCGGCCAAGACTAATTCAAGTCCTCCTAACAGTTTATTGTGCAACGTATTTTCTTTGGAGAGAAAGAAATAAAATGACACTTAATTCTAAATGTAGATGTGTTTCTGCCTTATGCTCTCTTATTAAAATGACAGTGGATTCGAAAGTTTCATCTTGGAAGTTTGGTTTTTGCAAGACTCAAGTGTCCATTGGAGTTGTCAGCCCCAGTTTGTGATCAATCCAAAACTAGCCAGCAATTAAAGTCTTATAACACTGCATGTACCTTAAAGCTAAAAACATTAGTTCGAGATATAGAGAATAAATGGATAATTCCAACCCTATAAAGGTCAGTGCCTGAAAGTACCTCGACTTCAATGGCTATTAATTTACTAACATCATACTTGAGTTTGTCCCCTACTGAAGTATATGTTATGCAATTATTTAAGAGCAAAGAGAAGTTGGCATAGATGTTATATGCATATGACATAAAAAAAATAATTTTCAATTTAAGATGAAAAATTGTGGCCTTTCATGAGGGAGAAATTATTCTGTGCGGATATTAGATGGAGAGAACCCCTTGGATTTGCTACGCTTTTTACAAAAAAGGCAGAAAATATTTAATATTTACTAAATAAGTAAATGTTTGTTGCGATTTTACTGCGTTTTTTGCAAAAATGACAGTAAAAGTGCAAAAAAAAAATGCATTCATAATTAAATATTTGCTGCATTTTTACTGTCTTTTTGCAAAAGCGCAGCAAAATGACAACAAAAGCGTAACAAATCCAGATAGTTCTCTCTATATGAATGTTCTTTTTGGCAACCTGGGGCGTTGATCTGCCGGATTTTTTTAAAGGGCAATGATGTTAGCTACTAATCATCTCCTTGGATGATCGTGCTGGCAACCAGAGAGAGGATTTCTGATCTTCTTAGATGGTACTTTGTCGGTCTAATTGCTTGATTGGCAGTCAGTCCTATTTTAGAGTTTTTTGCTCTTTTTTTTGGTCGCTTCTCTTGATTTTTTGTCTATTTTATTTTGTTCATTTTGGGAGGTATAAGTTTTTAGTTGAACCTCTCGCATCTTTGAGGACTGATCTTTTTTTATATATCTTACATGTAACTTTCATTTTATAAAAATATATGGGCTTTGGCCCTCAATTTTCCCCCAAAAAAATAAAATGTCTATCAGAAATCGAGTATTTTACCATTTCAAGTAATAATTTCTCCAAAAATCGAGATAGAGTTCTCCGCCTAAATACGCGTACTGAAAATATAAGCATTTTTTATAAAAAGTTACTTTAAAAAAAATAAAAGGCAATTTCAAATAAAATCTATGAGTGATAAGCTTTGTGCTAAATTTCTCTCATTTGGTGAAGCAACTGGGAGGAAACTGTATTTAATTTTTTGGCGTAATACCTGCAAGCCCAAAGAAGTGGGAGGTCTTGGGTTACCATCCTTGCAATATGTGCAATTTGGCTTTAACTGCTCTTTAATTGAGAGAATTTACAATTCTCCTAGCCCTCTTGCTAAGTGGCTGTTTTTCATGTATGTTTCTCCATGGAAGGAACCGGTTACCAGTACATCCAAATTTTGGAAATGTATCAGTAGGGATGCCAAGCTAAGCAAAGAAAAGTTTCATTTTAAGGTCTCTCCTAACTCACATTTATCTCTATATTGGGATCACTGGTTCAATGATAAACTGGTAAAGGAAGTTCTGGAACTGCATCTCATTCTCAGTAATGCTAAAGTATCTGCAATCCTTAATGGAAACAGGTGGAGTTTACTTGCTTCAATTCCTGACTATGTTACCCATACCATGACTGTTAATTCAGAGTCTAGAGTATCCCTTGTTTGGGGTAGGGGTAACAACACTAAGCATAGGGCTTACCGGGAGTTTTATTTTAAGGATTATTATAAGGTCAATTGGAAGCATTTTGTTTGGCATACACGGTATGCTCTTAGATTCTCTTCTTTCTATTAGATAGCTTTAAATGGCGGTATTAAGATTGCTGATGGCCTTATTGCTAAGGGTATGATAGTTGATGCAATTTGTCCTTTATACCATAGCAAAAATGAATCTATGAACCATTTATTTTTCGGATGTGACTACTCTTTCTCTGTAAAGACCAATTTGAGCCTCTTGCACTATTTTCTTTTTTTATTTTCTAATATAAATATAAACAATTTAGCTTATTGAAGATATTGAAGCAGCCACTACATTAATATATATATATATATATATATATATATATATATATATATATATATATATATATATATATATATATATATATATATATATATAAAGATAAAAAAATTGTCCCAAATAAAACATAAATTTGACACATTAATTAATTATCATTTAAATAGTTGAAATTTTAAAAATACTTTTTTTATTAGAATCAATACAATACTAAATTATATTTTCTAATATAATAAGGCAACAAAAAATTCAGAATTAATTGAAATCCTCAAACAACAGTTCCTGCTGGTTAAGTGTGCTCCATCAGCAATTGAAATTCCCCACAAAAGATAAAGAAATTGAATCAGAACATTCTAATTATAATCTAAACAAAATAAATTTGAAAAATCTTCAAATTTATTTTCACTGCAATACCTAAATAAGCAATCAATTCTCAAAACAAATTTTTAAATTTTAGAATTAAAACATCCAATCAAATATAGAATTTGGTCATGCTGAAGTAATTCTATTACACAAATCATCAAACAAATATAAATAAATAATAATTAAGATAGAAAAATAAAAACAGTTTTGAAAACTCAACCCAGAAATTAACTTCCCTTTAGATGACATAATTCCACCGAATTCATGACGAATCGATCATATTATAATCCATTCCTGCCACAAAAAGAGTAGCGTTAGAACGGCACTACTTCTGCACAAAATAGAATTGATGAAGGCTACATACAATCCATTGATCCCGATAAAAGAAATTCTCAAAACGTTTAAATTAAACTGCTCTTTTGTGGGGGCTAAACGTTCATTTACTGTTGAAATAGATTAAGGCTTCGTTTGGGACGGCTTTTTTATTGCTTTCTAAAACGGAGTTTTAGTACAAAAATAAAAAAATTTATACCTCCGTTTTAGAAAGCAGTAAAAAAGCCGTCCCAAACGAAGCTTAAGTCTTCTTTTGGAATGGCATTTTAACTATAGTATTTTAGTAAAAAATTAAAATTTTTATACTAAAAAATTGGTTTAAGCAGCATAAAGAAAATTGTCCGAAATGAAGCCTAAATAATCACTTCGACTATAAAATTTAAGTTAAAGATTTAAGCATCTAACCAGTAAAATTGAACTTATGATGTACATATACGAACACGGGATATATCAATTATTGAAAATATAGAACATGGATACGGGTTGAACACGGTATAATTTTTATATTTCAAAAATATTATATAAAATTTGAATAAGTATAATATTAAAAATAATTTAAAAATAAACCATTTAATTAGAATTTGTTCTTAAAATGATTAATATTAGAATGTCGAGAGTCAGGCGTCGATGTCGTATATCAGGCGTCGATGCCGTATATCAGGCATCGAGAGAGGAGACGACAATATTGTCGAGAGTCGGGCATCAATGCTATGCAGTAAATATCAAGCATCAATGTCAAGAGGGCAATTGTAATCGATGTTAAGAGGTCGTTAGTCTTCAATGTTATAAAGATGTTGGACAAAGATGAGTTGTCAATTTGTGGGTGTAGAAATTGCTAGTGTGAGCATCAATATCAAGACAGTGTCAAACTTTTAAAATATCGATATTGAGATGACATCAAGCATTGTTGTGTAACCAAAGTCATGACCCGCCAAAGGAAAATGAAAATGATAATATTTGATAAATGTGGTATTGAGTGTGGATATGAAATAAGAAATTTAGTTTTTATATTTTAAATTAATAAAAAATTTAAATGCAAGAAATTATATTTAAAAATTTTTATAAATATTTAAGACACGTGTAAGACATGCATGCCTAATTTGTATTTAATATTTTTTTTAGTTGGACACGTTTTCAGCGTGTATGACATGTGTCAAAGGCCTGTCGGGCCATTGTTGTGTCGGCTATGTGTCAAACACTACATGGCTCTTTGAGGAAAAGTGTCAGTGCGTCCTAGGATATAATTTAAGGGTTAGATCATAGTTACCATAAGAATTGTCTGTCAAATATAAGTTTTGGTGCCTATCACACTTTTGAATGCCAGTTGAGTAAACATGAGAAGAACTTGCGTGCTACCACAAGAAGTGTATGCAAAATATAAATTTTGATGACTGTGATGCTTTTGGATGTCTCTCCTGTAAACATGAGAAGAATCTAGGTTATATGCATGATAACTATGAGAATTTGAAATTGAAATCAATTGTGCCGCCAACACTTCTCGTCATAATATTTGCCTTCATCATTTGGCAAGCGATCATTATATGATCCCATGGAAATACTTGGAGAAATTCAAATAGGACTTGGGGTTTAGGTTACAGATTTTTCTTTAATACATTTTTAGGTGTAAGGGAAGAATAAGGGGTGTTGTTTTTTTGATGAGATTATCCGTTTAGAAAGAGAATGATAGCTGGGGTAAGAGAGGATAGATTTTACAGGTTTTTTGGTTATTTCAAGAGGGGTAATGGGTGGATAAACATGATTCTAATATGCTAAAGAAAAAAAGGACAATCATCAAACACGGACGTTCAAAATGAGCATGGTAATGAGGACTACAAAACTTTGAATAGCTCAAGTCCATTAGAGCATCCAAATTTATGTAATTAATCTATATGAACTATAATAAATTTAAATGAAAATGAATGTCAAGATGGACTTGACAAAATGTTGGGATTGGCAAACCTTTGTGGTTGATTTGCAAATATATCAATTGACACACCAACAACTTGTAGACATAAATTTTTACAAGAACTATTTTTTATTAATCCAACAAGAGTATAAATAGTACCTGAAATATTGTAGAAAACAAGAAAAACTCATTAAAAAATCCAACTAAATTTCTCCTTGAAAAAATTGTGGGCCAACGATACTATTGCTAGTGTCCCTTTATCTCTCATCAGTTGGCCTCTAAACTAAAATTAATATTTTGCAAAAAAGAAAACATAGTGGCACAACTATATTGTCACCAATCACAATCCAATCTATAATGATGCAGAGAAAAAAGATAAAAATTAGATAAAAGAGGTCATGCTAAATAAAAATATAGTTCAATTTTGAAAAAAAATTAACTAAAATATTGGTTTTTTTCAAAATCTAGAAAATAACTCTTCATCAACAATTTATCATAAAGGTGCCTTCGGAACTTGGTTGGAACTTAAGGATATTCATCAACTTGAGAAAAACAAGGTATCACTTCAAATTCCACTCTTATCAATTTTATCCTTTACAAAAGAAATATTTAATTAAGTTTTTTGTAATTGGATGGATTGGTATAGTGCAATAACATAAAATCTGTGGGGGTTTAGCCAAAAACCAAGTAACGGTTACTATAGCAAAGTAGTTAAAAATGTTGGGTTAACGCAACCGATGAAAAAAAATACAAGACTGAGGATTTTGTACTCTCACCATTGTTCTCTTTGGATGGTAAAACACCGTGCGAAGAGAAAAAGTATTCGCATAAAAATACAGATTTTGAATTCTAACAGAACAACATAAAAATTGCAACAATTACCTCATGGCAGGACTATCTACTGTCAGGTGAACGTCATCGACGGGAACGAAATTTATTGGCAAAAGCACTCTTTCAAAGCAACTAGCGGGGTCGCAAATCTCTCTGAAAATATTAAGAAAAAGGTTAAGTATGAAATCGAACAAGTAGACTATTCTGGTTGGCAGATTTACTTGAGCAATAAGTGACTTTTCATAGCTGAATTGACAGTGTTGAAAATTAAAAAAAAAACTAACATTGAAAAACTATGAAACAACAAGTTATTTCCCTTATATTTAGCAATGCCATTGGGAGAAAGTGATAGCGAGAGGGAAAGGGTATAGCATGAGAATAGTAAGATAAACCGCAGAATCTATACAACAATCCTTGCATCTAATAATAAAATCAAAATCTACGTTATTCAAGAGAGCGCTATATTACTAACCTGCAAACTAACTTAATCAATCAGCAGCTTACGCAGCATTGGTTGCATTTTTAGAATTAACTATCGAAATTAGACAATGCTTAACTTATTTTGCACTAGATCTGTCTAGAAAATTGCTCCTTCGCTTCAAATTCTTAAAATTGTCTTAAGCAGTGCAAGCCAATCTTTGTAGCCATAATTAAAAATAGTAAATGTATGATCTCAGGATTTTTAAGTAGTCCAATATTACAAATAAGGACAACCATTCTACAACGCTAGAAATAATTGTATAATCAGTACAAAGTTCAAATTCCCTCCCGTCATAAAATTTCTACGTGTAGAATATGAAATTGTTAACTTGTATAAGGAGCATTTAAATCAAATAGTAATAGACCGCTATATAACTAGCTCTATTACAGGCTTTTTTATGAAAATTTATTGATCAACAAGCAATATGAAAACAACAGTGGATAATAATTGTTGGAGCTAATTTCAATCAAATACATCCAACCAAAAAAGTACTCAACAAACCTCGGATCTATTATACACAAGAATGTGATATAGACGCAAACTAAGGTTGGGTATTAAAATGAATAAGTATCTAAAGAGTATTATGCGAAATAAATGATATCATGGAGGCTTTAAAGGTATATTTTATAATATTGCAACTAGGTCGGCTATGATATATGTATTCAAAAATTAGACAAAAAAATTATTAATAGTTCACTAGAGCAAAAATGATAATGCTAAGATGGATGTGGGTAAAAACTAGAAAGAAAGATTAAAAAATGGTTTGAGTTAAATAGGCTTAACAACTAAGGAAGCACTCAACAAGAATTAATGAAAAATAAATATTCCTAAAGCCTAAACCAAATCGTTAAGAAAAAAACTAATGATGATGGTGAATGATGAATAACATGTTATGTACTATCATACATAAAACTACATATTTATCTAGCATGCATCCCATTCTCGTTTGATTTCACAATAAACATTAACGGACTAGCATGCAAGCTGAAAGCTAATAGTAACATTCCTGCAAAGAGCTCTACAGTTGAAATGAACTATTTAAGGATAGTTTATCATCAACAACACAAGTATAAATAGAATATTTGATGAGGACATCGACAAACGCTACCGACATGTTTATCAACAACGGAATCGCAGATCGACGGCCATGATTCAGCGCCTCTACTTTTGATTCAGATGTCATGATGTATTATTTAGTTATTTACTATTTTCCATTTTTACCCCTGTGGGGAGTTGTTTCGTTATTGTAGTCCAGAGGGCAATTTCGTACTTTTCCTTTTTCATGAGTGGAGACCTATATATAGTGGTCTCATATGATGTATTGGGTTAATGAATATTTTGAAAGAAATCTTGTTTTGTTATCTTCTTCTTCTTCTTCTTGTGGTGCACTAGAGAGGAGAACGAGAGCCCAAGGTGAGGGCAAAAGCAATACCCACCAGTCATTGGAAGAGTCCGTGACTCGTGATCTATCCCCCATCATCCAGCTCTTCTTCCTCTCCCCAACCCGCCGGCCCTAGCCTCCCTCTTGACCGCCGCCACCCCCCCCCCTACCCGTCCCCAAGCCACTCAACCGCCGGCCTCCTCCCCCATCCCCCACTTGTTCCAATTTTGAAAATTCAAAATTTGAATTTCAAAACTTTCCAATTTTGGAAATTCCTAATTAGGAAAGTATTTAAATCCACGTCATGATGAAATTCAAATTCAAATATATTTCATCATAATCTTTCCTAAACCTTATGTGTCGATTTGGAAACTATTCAATTGCTCCCACGCCAATTCCCCCCCCCCCCCCTAGAAGTCGTCGGCCTCACCATGGATGGAGCCCCATTCATGCCATCAATTAATGCATTGATGACACGTTAATTTGAAATCAATTTCAAATGAATTTTCCCCCCTATTTCTCTCAAAACCTGAAATTAATCTCAAGTTTTTAAAATAACTCCCTCCCCTCTCTCTAATACCCCCCCCCCCCCCCTCTTGATGGGCCCCATTGAATGCCCATTAATTCCCCTCATCTCTATTTGAAATTTGAAATCAATTTCAAATTAATTCCCTCCTAATTTACTCAAATTCTGAAGTTAATTTCAGATTTGAGTAAATCTCTTTCACTCTCCCCCTAACCTAATTCCCCTCACCCAGGTCACCCGTCCCCTCTCTCTCTACCTTAGCCGCCCCTCTCCATACTCTCTCCCTTGGAATTTTGGATACTCATCACACTTGACGTCAAGAGAAGACGACGACCCTCTTCCCCCACCACTTCAAGAATGCATGGCGGATCCCGAACTTGAATGGGGACTTGTGTTCGACGCCGACGGTAATATCAACATTCTACGATCTCCATTCTTCGACGTGGGTTTTGAACACGACGACACCATTGGAGATTACTTTGATCGAATTCTCCCCGTCCTTGCGCACGTCGTCGACGGTCAATTTTCCGACTACGATTGGATCATCGTCGGCCACCCACCACCCTCATCCCCACCGGCTACCGCTCCACCAACGAAGTTCTTCGGCACCATCCTCCTAGTGGTAATATCTTTCTTCGTATGGTTCATCTTTCTCCGCTAAAAGCCTACAAGTAGTTGAGTGAGAAGGCCCTTGAGGTGAATCTCTCGTTGTTAAACGTTGGATCATGTTATGTGTACTTTGCATTTAATATTGCCTTGAACTTTGAAAGAATTGTTTTGGTTATTCTCTATTGCACATCTTTTGCCTAAGCAAGTTGAATATTTCAAATTCTTAATTCTCTTTTACGTGCTAGAAATAAATTTATATGAGCAAAACTTTAATCAACTATGTTTCTAATTTCTAAATGTAACTCCTAGTAGTTTCACATCAATATTCAATTAGGTTTACAAAATAATACCCAAATTATAAAATAGAGTGAAGCATCCAGAAAATATTAAATAATCAGCAGTAAAAATGAAATGTCATTTAATGACTATCAAAACCAATATCACGTATCTTCAGAAGTTCTACCAAAAATATATTAGAAATCTGTGAGTGGTCTTAAAATAGCTACAGTCAGGAAACCAACCCTTGGACCACGATCTAAAACTTGAGTCCTGCTCACAGTTAATTCTGGTTGTGGAATCATTTCTGGGCTGCCATGCTTATAGAAAGCCTGCAGCGCCCTCACCATAAATGGACGAACAATGTTTACTTCCATAGCAGAGAGATTTTTAAGCTGCAAATCAAATTAGGAAAAGCTGAGTCTGAAAATGCCTGGTAAAAAAACTATTGCTATCAGTCATCAAAGGTGAAAGAAATTTTAAATGTTATGAAGGCAGGCAAATTTATGAGATGAGTATCAGTTTGTTTGATGATGCAAGAAAAAATTTCAAAAGATTTATATTGCAAATTTAGATAAAATCAGAAATGCCTTTCACTTCTCAATTAATTGCCTATGAATCCTCATCATTCAGCAATCATGACGTCCGACTAGATGCTCTTACTGATTGAGAAAAAGAATTGTTTCCATTTATGAAATATTAAGAGACTAATATTCTAACAAACAATCTTCATGGATGTGGAGGATGTAGAATGATCATAAAATGAACGACTGATGGATTAAGCTGACAAGATAGCAGTCACAAAGCAGATTCTCCAAATTAGGAAATGTTTTGAAGTGCTTTACTTATTCAAAGCGTATGAAAAAACTTCTTCCAAATGCTCATGAACCAAATAGGATGCAAAGAAAAGAAAAAAAAAATTGTATAGGAGAAATTTCAGCGTAACACCAGAAATTTGGGGATTTACAAAACTAACAACTAGCTATATACATTAATAATAATGTCACCCAAATGTCAAAGAACCAAACAAAACTACAAACAGTATTTTTTTGCTTGCAGGAAATTCTTAATGCTTTAGACATGGCAAGCACAAATATGTGGATTTACTTTTTTGGTGTTATTGTATTATTTTTGTAAATTGCCAAATTTTAACGTGATGCCCAAGTAATTTTCCCAATAGCTTACACCAAGAAGATAAATGCCACCTCATATTACAAACCAAAATATTAAAACTCGGTTTCAATTTTAGTTTTGATCCGGTGACCAGTAGTGGATTTTTTATTTTTATTTTTTGATAATTTTGCAGTTTGAAAATATCATTATTTATTTCAGGAGCACTTTCATGCTAATATTTTCCAAATTTGTGAATGCATACCCAAGTTACATTAGGCGGACTATTAAAGTTTCCATAGTTTCAGCCATAATTTTGACATTTTATCCAACCTTAGCATCAGATAGAAACTTTTCAATCCATCAAAGTTTTGGTTGAAACTAGCAAAAACCACATTCTTTTGTGGGTTTCTGATTTGTCCCGGTTGAGAGCAAAATGAACCTGCCTACTTAAAACCTTGCAACAAACAAATATAATTTACCTAAGAAGATCATTTAGATGACAAGACAGAATATGTATACCTATGTATTTTCATAATAAGTCTGAATCTCATTGCAGTAGTTAATTTTAAATACAACCCAAGAATAGGATAAACTCAATCAAACCAAAATACACTCTAGCGCGTACAAACCTACCTTCACTGCATGCGTGCGACCAGAGATCTTCTCTAAACCCATCTCAACTTTGTGAAATCGCACATCCCTAATGTCTTCAATCAAAGATCTAACCTGCAAAAACATGTCTCAGGTGATGAATAAAAGTTCATAGGCTATTAGATAAGGAGAAATCAAACATGGCATGTCCTGACTCACCATATATATATCTGGGATGTCATCATGAGCTCTAGAACCAATACCAACTAAGCTTAATGCTTTCAAAGAGATAAAAAGCACAAAGATACAAAATAATAAATGGCATGATTTACATACTTTTCAAACAAAAGCTTTGATAATTCAATATAATGGAAAGGCAAAGGTTGAAATTCTCGTGGAGATTCCCTTTCTGCTTCCAACACATGGGTCAGCCTCTCTGTCATAAACAGTAATCAATTAGCATCTGTATGATAGCACACGGATAGATTTGTTCAGCACTTAAAACTATTCTTAAAAAAAGGATGGCATAATAGTTAATAACATGCAATGACCTAAAGGTGATCACACTCCATGCATGCTATCTATCATGCATCATACCAGCAAGGATCAGGAATAACAAGGGTCAATAAAAAGCTATTATCGCAGTTTAATCTCTTAACCACTTGAAGCCTTCCATTGTGCAAAGTAATGCAATAAAAAAATAGAACAGATATACTATGCCACTGATCAGGCAGCACAAGTAATAAAGGAAATATTTGAACCCAATGGGACAAAGGTTGTGGCAATCTTTACCATATTCATCACTAAAGATGCTAAGTTTTGTTTTCAAGTACTCACCCAAGCAAGCATATATATAAATATAGATAAATAGAGAGAGTGAGTGAAAAGAAAAATGCACAAAGTCAACTAAACTTAGCATCCTTAATGTCTCAAAATAGAAAACAAAAATACAATGCATGATAACAAAAGAAACATAAACAATAAGTAACATGATTAGGGCATCTCCAACCGAAAAACCCATTTTCCACTCCAAAATGCAGTAAAGCTCCAAAATGCATTAATTCATCTCTAATTGAAGTCCATTTCTTTCTCCTCATTCGCGCGCTTCTTCTTCATCTCGTTCCAAAGGTAACCATTTGTATCCTCTTTCACGCGCTTCTTAGGCAAATTCCGTAACACAAAAAATTGGCGTAGGTGAACAGTATTGGCGTCACACTGTTCACCTACCGAATTTTCGTGTGTGATTTAGCTTTCGAACGGCGGTTGGAGATGGTCATAATACAGCTTAGGGAAAGTGTGATGCATTATTTATTTGCACATGAAAATCTTGGGCTAATTTAACTATATCTTCATGCTCGATTGTTAAAATTGCAATCAAATATCATTATCAATCGGACATGCTCACTGCTAATAAAATGTTCATCTCAATATGCATATTCTAAAGTTAGCTGCCAGTGCTAGCGTATTGCTTAAGTTCACCAACAAGGTAAATTTTCGTGAACCGTTGAGCTGTTAGATGATGGAACCATTAACAAAAATTTCTCCAATAAAATAACGTTATCGTGGTAGAAGATCTAGATACATCAATTCTTTTTCGCTAAAATATAACCAAGGGAGAAGTTCAGACCAACAGACATCCATTCCGGCGGACGAACTGAGCATTTTCCGCGCTTCTTCAGCGCAACTGCAAGCCATATTGGAACCTTGGTAGAAATTTGTGGAAAGAAAGGGCCAAAATCGCCCTGTTAATGAGGTCAATGATCACGATCAGATTCATAAATCTCAAACACAAAGAAAACTGTCCAAAAACAAATAAACGAATTAAAATGTTCAACAGAGCAAAGGAAAAATTACACAGATCATGTTCAGAGCATCCATCCTTATATTCGGTACTATCTCAACAAGTTCGTCCTCCGCCAAAAATTCAACCTGTAAATATATATCAACCTCTAGTATTAATATTTAATTTACTAATTTACTCTCTTCATCATAAAAGAAGAACTCAAGTTATTAATATGATTAAAGCTGTTAAATGAATTCCATTAAATCCATGGAAACCAAAACAGTAAAACCCAAAGCCGCAAAATTCAAGATCAAGCTTAATAAGTACAAAAAAACTGTTTTCACGGGAGAGATAACAATATTACAAACCTCTGCCGGAGTAAAGATCGAGAGATGAGGATCAGATTGTCCCGCCATTACCTTCTATCAAAACAAAAACTAGCTAGGGGTTGTTTGGTCGCAGGAACGCAGGATTTAAGCTAAATTAGGGGTTGAAGATCGAGAGATGAGGAGCAGACTTAAGCAAAATCCTGCCAAACTGTACAAATGACCATTTTAAATCCTCCAGAATCTTAAATCCCGTTGCACCTCAGTTTTGTCTTAAATCCCGCATTTAGCAAATCCTGCCATTGGGCGGACCAAACTTAAATCTGCAAGTCTCACAAACTCCTCTTCTTCTTCAAGCGCCGCTGGTCACGTCGATGCGTTCTCCGGAGATCTCCGGTCCCGACTTCCTCGCTTCTTTGTCGTCGAGGGTTTGGGGAATCCCGGGAGAAAGAGAGGGTTTCGTATTTTAAAATTATTAATCTTTTGTTATTAACTAAATTTTAAAATGAAATTAATGATTGACATTAATTATAATTGAGATGATAGTAATTTAAATAAATTAAATTTATTTTTGATTTAATTTAATTGGGTAGAGTCTTTTTATGTTTAATAGGTTTTATAAATTATTAATTAATGATTAAGTTGGATATTAATCTTATTTAAGATTTCTTTGGGAGAGCTTTTTTCGTGTTTTATTTTTCAACCCACAATCAAAATTTTGTCTGATTACACACTATTCAATATTCTAATGAAAGTTTTTTTTTTTTATGATTCAAGTTATGTTTAACACAAGTGCATTTTTTGTATCAAGTAATATAATGATTAAAAAGTGTCGATCCCATGAGCACAAATTAGAAATATCATAAGTTCACTTTACTATTGCCTACTAAACTACTAAATTTATCTAGCTTAATGTTTAAATAGGTAGTACAGGTAAAAAGTAAAAATCTTCTAATGCAAAAAATAAATTCACTAATTTTAGAAATTATGATCTTATGATTTGTTAAAAGTACATAATTGTTTTGGAGCTGTTTACTAGCTATTGTTACTATGGATGAGAGCATAATTACTCCTTATATTTGTCAAGCTTATGGGAGCATAAGCTAGGATTCTCCTTAATTATAGTTCTTTTATCTCCTTAAGACCTCATAATCCTAACCACCATACATCTATGTTATGGTCGGACTATATTTTAAGTTATCTAATTATTCTTTTATTCATCTGTCAAGGCTTTAGATCACAAGAAATTTTTAATTTATGTACACCATATACCTAAACCAACTGAAGTATGGAGAAGTTAAAAATATCATTGATACTTTAAAGATTAAACCTACTCTAAGCAATAGATGTCTTTCAAATAATCAGTGTTTAAACTAGTATATATTTTCTTAAGCTTCCTATATGCATTTGAATTTTTTCTGAAACTTCAAATAACTCATTGTAAAAAAGCTCACATACCCTCCTCTTGATCAGAATGATCAAGATTATCATCTGCCATAAGACATAGATAGATTACCTCCTCTTCTACTTCTATTTCTGATGATTCTGAAGTGGAGTCTGAACAAAATGCCTTTTAAGTCTGTTTCTTGCCATTTTTGAACTTTGTCCTTTCTTCATTATTCTTCTTGATCATGCGAGCTTTTAGGTTGGGGAAATTCGTCCTCAAGTGCCCCATTTTCCTGCATTCAAAACAAATAATATCAAAAGAAACCTTAGAATTCTTATTTGGTTTGCATTTATTCCACTGTTGATGACATTTTTGTTTTCTTAGGAAGCTTTTAAATTGTCGTATCATCAGTATTATGTCATCCTCTCCTTCAGCTGCAGAGTTGTCACTTTCTAACTCATTTGCTTTTAGTTCTACCATTTTGCCCTTCTTCTTGTCTCCTACATTTTACAGTATTTAACTCACATATTGCTTATAGGCAATGAGTGAGCCTAACAAGTTATTTATAGAATAAATGTTAAGATCCTTTGATTCACAAATGGCGATAACATTAGCATCATAGCTACTAGGAAAATATCTAAGAATTTTATTTAATTTATCAGAGTTCGAAAGCTCTCTCCCTAACGCATGTAAAGATGTTACGATATTTGTAAACTTAGTGTATATGTCTGAAATTGTTTCGATAGGTTTCATGCGAAAGAGTTCATAAAGCATAGATTGTTTAACCTTATTGGTTCCCTCATATGTGATACACAATATTTTTTAGATTTCCTTGCCAGTGGTACAGGTAGAGACTCTCATATAATCTTTTGAATTAAGAGCACATAAAAAATAATTTAAATATTTTGCATTCAATTGAGTTATGTCTTTATTCTCATTGCTCCATTTATTAAATGATAACTCAATTTTAATGCCATAGATAAGACGAGATGATACAGAATAGCCCTCTTGTACTAAAACCCACATGCAAAAATCAATAAATTACAAGAAAGTAGGCATGCATATTTTTCATAAATCAAACGGTATGTTGTCAAACAAAGGTGGACGAATAATAGAGTAGCCTTCTGTGGTGTTCCTATTTCTGAAATATGTTATGGGTCATTTTCCTCAAGGTTTTTTAAAATACTATTTTGGAGTACAGCTCTGATACCAATTGAAAGTTTGATAAGGATGTTAAGCCTAAGTGAACTTGGCCCTAGGCACACCAAGAGGGGGGTGAATTGGTGAATGTAAAAACTAATTGCTTAACTTAAAAATAAATATAGTTTTTTAAAAAAAATTTAAATATTTGAAAAAATAAGTAGCAATTATCACTTAGTGCAGAAGCAAGATGAATCTACCAAAACATGAAAATAATGTTGATGAAATTATAATTAGCAGAGATAATCGTTGAGTACCATTTTTACCAAGCCGTTATAATGAAATTAAGGTGCATAAATTAAAATACATAAAATAGAAATCAAAATAAATACATGTTTTGGTTAAAAAATATATATATTTTTGAAAATGTATTAATTTTCTTTGGGAATATTTAATTTTAAATTTTGAAATAGAACACTTCGTTATGAACAATATATCGCCTCGAAAGACGAACGTATCATTCCCTAACAGGTTCAAATTTCAAAATTATTATTGTATCCGAATTATCATAGTCAAACTCAAAGGGAGAATTACATTCGACCTCGGAAGGTCAAAATAGACTTTAACCAATTGTTTGATTATTCTAATTCGGATAAAAGATCATTAATTTCATATTCGAAATCACGATAATAATTGATATATCTCTCCAAAGAAAGAAGATATCAATTATTATGGATTGTTCGAAAATGACGATAATGATCGTCGGGTTTGATTTTTCCAAAGAAAATTAATTAGAGGTTTTGAAAAATTATTGGTTTTGAAAATAAGTTTTGGGTTTCTAAATCTCCTACGAGCGCAAGCCCTCGTAGTTAATTACATCGTAGGAAACTAAAATTTTCTACGAAAACTCTCGATTAAAATAGCGATGTAAATTTTATTTTTTAAGATTTTCAAAGTTTGATATCAAAGGACGAAAATGGTAGGAATTTCGAGTGGGATTGGATCAAAATTGAAGACCTATTTTCGAAGTCCGAGGAAGAAAAGTAAGAGGTGTTTTGAGATTCTTAATTACTTCAGAAACACCTCAGTCTATCCTAAGTGTTAGGCTTCAATTTGATTGAAAGAAATTTTTAGTTTAATGGTCGATTTTATTAGAAATTTGGGATTCAATTCCCGAAAGTTGAGGTCTTATGGCCCGAGCCAGCCTCGGAACCTAAGTCTAAATTAGGCACTAAAAGTTAGTGCCCTGAGCCTAGCTAGTACAATGCGAATCTGGTTTTACCCCAGCCTGAATTGGGGAGCCAGCTAAACCACCTAAATGATTTTAAAATTATGAGTCTGGTCTTTTTGTAGAGTGGTAGGGACGTTAATTAGAAAAGTATAAAGGAACGGGGTCGACATCTAGAGCAGATCCTTAATTGACCCCTTAGACTTATGTTGGGTATTTGATGTCTAAATAAATGCAATTAAATATTAGACTCTTTTTAATTTGTTACTAAGCGATGCATGCTAATTGACTCGATTGAATGCAAAATTGATATGTAGCAGTTTAAAAATTTTAGCTTAGAAAATAGGTTTTTCCCTAGAGATTGCATAACATCCCCTTCACAGATCGGCACCCTCATAGGCCAGGTGGACCGTTTAGAGTTTCTATCTTATCTTAAAAAATTTTATTTAATTAAAGTAGAAGAATTTTGACAGACCGCTAAGAGCCTAAATTCGAATTCCAGGCTAAATCAAATGCGGCATGCAAATAAAAAGACTAGAAAAGCAGGAGTTCTAATGCGCAATTAAATTAAACAAATCAATCAAATTAAATTTATCAAATTGAATGTCCGTAGGCAAGTGCCCTTATTATTACATCACAGAATTTTTTGCAGAAAATTAAAGTGGCCGGGCGCCACTGACTACAACCCAGATTTTATCTTAAGACTCAGATGACTTTGAGATTTGGGATTCTTCTCGTGGTCTATTTCTTCGTCTTCTCACGAACGTCTTGATTTGTCGGTTCTGGATATCTAAATGAAAAGAAACTCCCCCTTGAACGGGGTGTTATCTTTCCTCTTTGGATATTTGAAAGGGATCCTAATTTGACTTCCAAATGGAAGAAGACTCTCTCCTTTAGGGATGTCTTCACATCTTTGGAATTCAAATTTGATATTTATATCCCAATCTCAAGTCATTTTATATATTTTACAACCTTTATACAATCAAATTACATTAATTTGAAATAGAAAATCTAGACTCGATCCTGCAAGATTATCCTAATAATCGGCAGTTATATATTCAATCTCAAGCAGTTATAATATGAAAATTTGAAATGCATTTTTTTAGCCACATTTGGCCATGCACTTTTTATTTAAAGGGGGTCTTAAGCGCAGCAGGTACCTGTGCAAAGAGTATATATATATATATATTTTATTAATTGATTGCCCCCTTTAATTTCAGCTTCTTGTATGAGCATGGCCACATGCATAAGATTGCACAAGTATAATTCGCTCCTAACCTATGGGTAGATCTAGTGCACAATCAATCACAGAGTGTAGGAAGTAAGTAAGCAAACACAACAATTCTACACTAGCAAATAGCATGCGGAAAAAGCTCGAAAACCCGGCACACAGCTACTGAAAAGTAAACACCGGCCTATCCAAAAACTAGAGTCAGTGATCCTAGCAAACCATCTAAAGTGTGTGAAGTAGGTTGTGTGGTTTTGATATTTCCTACATAGGATAATTAGTTAAAGTTATTTAAGGTTCGATTGGTTGAAAGGTTTAAGGGATATTTAGTTAGAATTTCAATATTAATATTTTGAATCTTTTAAAATTAATTATTTAATTATTTGTTGGAAACCACCTTTGTTTCACACCGAGGCCGTGAAGTTTATTTCACCTTCCTTGAGGCTGAGAAAACAGCCTCGTAGGTCTGGGTTACCTAGTGGTACCCGATATAATTAAGTGTTTTAATTGGTTAAAGTCCAAAAGTTAATGAATTTTAATCAAAATTGATTGGTTGCTGTTTTTAAGAGTTAGTTAATGAATTCTGGAGTTTTAGAGGTGATTTAAGTTTTATGAATTTTTTTTAATATTTTAATCATCTAATTAAGGAGTTAAAAATTGACTTTTTGATTAAGGATGTTTTCTGGAATGGTTGTATTTTATTAAAGTATGTTTTTTTACATTTTTTTACATTTTATTACGAAGGTTTGAAGTTTTGAACTAGTTTTGACCTATAGTTGACCAAAAAGTTGACTTTTTGAAATTTTATAGATTTCTAGAATTTAATATTTTTAACAAATATTAGACATTATTATGAGTTGAATGCAAGTGAATTTGATCAATTTGGAATTTTCTGGAATTAGTTATGAAGGTTTGAAGTTTAGGTATTTATTGAATTTTGAAAATTACTTAATTAAAGGCCCCTTCTTGTGATTTTGCTCCAAATGAGATCCCAACTCCTTGAAATCAGCTCCAAAGGTCAGGAATGACCTAAGGAGAGATTCTCAAGTGTTTGGGAAATTTTTGGGATTTTTAATAATTATTAATTAATTAAATCAATTAAATATTCAATTTCACTTAAAATTCAATTAAGGTCTAATTTGCTGTCAATTGAATTTGGTTTTAATGTTCATTGGTTAAGCCTTCAAATCTGGTCAGTTAGAGGGGTTACATGTATTTTCTGGATTTAAAATAGATTTATTACATTTTTTGGAAGTTTTAATGGCTTAATTAAGGTCTAAACTTAGGAAAATTAATTAGGGGGGCTTAATGGTGTCTAAAACCAGTGAAAATTTTCCTATGGGCTGAGAGTGTCACTAAGTTCAAGTGGTTCAAATTTCAAGTTCAAATGCATTTTCTAAGTTGTCTAATCAAAGTCCTTAATTATTGTCCTTAATGTCACTAAGTTATAGGTTTGAATCAATTGTTCTCACTAACCCTTTGAACTAACACACATAGCATGTAATCACACCAAACAAATCTTGGATCTATGAGAGCCTAAATTTAAGTGGTGGGTGCACAATCCTAAGCATGCAAAGATTAACATCAAATATATAACTAAAGATAAGATTAGTGAATAATCAATAAATGATTATTCACTAAAAATCCCCATTAATTATGGTGTCTAATCTAAGTTTAAAATTTCAATGGATCTCTCAAAGGTAAGGATTTAAATTCATGTAATTTTAAAATAGATTTTAAAATATATGTATATATGTATATAAAGATAAACCTATATATAAATATATATTTTTTAAAATAAGATAATAAAAATAATGTATTATAAAAAAATTATTTTAAAATATCAACAAGAAATCCTCTATTATTTTTTTTAAGTTATTTAAAAATAAATTTTAAATTTTAAAATAGTTAATATAATATTTAATCAATATTAATTAGACATTAAAATATTCAATATAATTCAAATGATTCAAAATAAATCAACACTCAAATTTTAAAATTAATGTAAAGTTAGAGTATTTTGAATCTCAAAAAAAAAAAAAGATATATTATTTAAATTTTCCTTGAATTGATATCAATTTGATTTAAATTTCTAAAGTTTAACACTAATCAAAATATTTAAATTAATTTATAATTAATTAATATTAAAGATTTTTTTTATTAAAAATTAATTAAAGATTAAAAGTTTTCTTGAAACTTATAATAGAAATTTTTTTTTAATTTTTAAATCATTTGAATTTAAATTTGAATTAAATACAAATCAAATATTTAAATATTTAATCAATTCAAAGATTTTCAAATATAGAATATATATATATATATATATTCTTATATCTGAAATAATTACAAAATAAATTTATTTTGAAATTATGATTTTACTTTGATTTATTTTAATGAATTAATATTATAAATATCCAAATTTAAATGTTTTAATATTATTCAAAATAATTTAAATATAAAAAAAAAAAGATATTAATTTTATTTAAAAGATTTTAACATTCGTAACAGTTTGATATAAAATATGGAATTTTTCAATTTTTAATTAATTTTTAATGATTTTTTAAAGTATTCTGTTAATTAAAATGATTAATAAACTAATTAAAAAATAGTTATTTGGTTCTGGCAGCTGGGAAGGACACGTGGCGCCGCACCATTAGCCCGTCAAACCACGGGTGGCGGCGGCCAATGATTAGCCCGCACCTGGGACCCACGCGGTTTCCACTTATCCGCGTCAGCATCTCGTGGTAGCCGTCGGATCCGCGGGAATTTGATCCGACGATGGGGATCAGATCCCGCCATCTGATCTCAGTGGAGAGAGATCGAAAGGCGGAGAAGCAACCCCGCGATTTCAAATGGGCGGTTGAGATCGCGCCGGATGAAATTCTGTCCGCGAATCAATCCACGCGGTCGAGCAGAACTGCGGATTGGCTTACTTCGGACCGTTGATCACGCGATCAACGGTCCAGAAAACATGCAGTTCAGGTTCAGTTCGTCCGAAGCCCTAGATATAGATTTTTAGCTGGTTCTTTCAAACCAGATGATCAAATTCAATAAAATTTTAAACTTAGATTTCTTGAATGAACATAATTTTTGGGAAGTTGATTTTAACAATTAAAATGCACTCATTGAAAAGCTACTTAATGCTAAGTGTTCTAGCCTAGGGATTAAGATTTTCACCTTGATAATGGACGATTTGAACTGCTTATAGAATTGTTGCACTTGTAGACTGTCCACGCTCTTGTTTGTAGAAGACTCCTCGGTCTGAAAGCTCCTGGATTGAGTGCAATGAAAGCTTGAATGGAACGCCCCTGTCTCGTCGGAAAGATGGTCGCCAACAACTTTGACCGACGGGATTTGAGTGAGGATGTGTGGAGGGACCTCTGGGGAGCTCAATGGAACAGGGGACTGGGTTTGAGAGAGCTTGAGTGGAGAGAGAGGCTAGGTTTTCGAATGAGTCTTATTTTGAGCCTTTTGCCCTATTCAATCCCCTCCAGATTGAATGAAGGGCTGGGATCATTTGAGTGAGCTTCCAGATGAGTGACATCTGTCCCAGGAGTGGTTGGGAGCAGGGGTATCAAAGGACAAAGGTACATCCTAGGTGGAAAGTCTATTTTGGCCTTTTGTCCATGTGGAATCGAATATGAGCCATTAGATGTTGATCTAAGGGCTGAGGGTTGCTCTAGGAAGCTTCTAGAGAATATTCTAACAGCTGTAGGGATTTTAATTAAAGGGTGATTAGTTTTAAATGGGGTTTTGACCACATTTGACCATTCCAAGGCATAATTTGACTCTTTGACTGGTCCATATGCCATGTGGCAGCTGAGGTGGCATGGGGGAGGCCTTGGGTGCTGGAGTAACAATATGAAGGTTAGGTATTGGAGTTTGAGTTGCATAGAATCAATATTTTGAGTGTTGGAAGGTCATTTGACCATTTATTGACAACTTTGACTAGTCAACAGGTCAAATACTGCTGAGGTGGCAGATGGAAAAATTTAGGAAGCTGTTATGGATGTTGGTTAAGGTCATTTCCAAGTTCATATAGGTCATTTGGGTTAAGATGGATAAATGGGCCCTTAATGGGCCATTAAGCCAAAATTAGTTGATTTGGTCAACCAAATGGGTCTAGGGTCGAGAAATAGGTTTAATCGATTTCAAAAGTCATTTCGGGTCTATTGGATGTGGCTCTAGAGTCTGAAGAATTGGATTTGATCAAATGGGCCTAAGGGGCCCATTAAGGGCATTTAGGTCATATTTGTTTGATCTGGTCAAACAGGTTGATCCAGAGTTTGGAATCAGGCTCAGGAAGTTTGAAATGATGTTTGAAAGCTCATAGAAGTGATTTCATGGCTCAAAGAGGCCATTTGGGTCAAAACATCTGTTTGGACCCTTAAAGGGCCTCTTGGGTCAAACATGTTGACTTGGTCAACCAGGTTGACCCAGGGGTTGGGAATGGGTCCAATAGGTTTGAAATGAAATTTGAAACTTGTTGGAAGTTGTTCCAAGCAAATTAGAGGTCGTTTGGTTTGAAATGGGTATTTGAGCCCCATAGGGGTATTTTGGTCATTTTTGAGCTCATGCTCACTGGGGGCTGAGATGAGTCCAGAAAGATTCAGTTTATTGATCAACATATCAGAATTAATGATCTGGAAGTGACTAGAGGCTTTGGTGAAGGCTCTAAGGTCAGAATCTTCAAGGTGATAGGTCCAGTGGCATAGGCCGTAAATATTTGAAGGTTTTACAGCCTTTGGATTTTGATTTAGTTTTTGAGGTTAAAGACCTCAAAATGGGCTCAAATTTGGTGGGTTGCCTCCAGAGACATGTCCCATCAGTATGCAACTAACAGACTCTGAATCGGAGGTCACTTGATTGGTTTTTGATGTGTTTGAAAATTTGCTGAAAAAGGCTTTTAGGATTATGCCTTTTAGCATTGGATTTTGGTTTCAAATTGTAAGATCTGGGTAAATCCTAAGGTTGATATTCTAGGGGGATCCTAGAATTTGGATTTTGATTTGGAAATTAAATTGATTTAAGGTCAGTATTGGTTCAAGTGACCTCATACAAAAATGAGGTCAACAATACACCAGAGATTTATAGTGACTTAGTCAAACAATAACCTATGTCTGCTCCCCGGAGCCCTCCACTCTGAGTATTGCACTATCACAATAGTGTCTCCCCTTTTTCCCTCATAGCAAGGCAGAGAAGTCCTTACACAAATCCCTTCCACCAAACCCAGTGCGACGAAGAGCCGAAAGCCTTGTCACCCTCCAGGCGATGGCAACGAACCATCAATCTTTTTCTCCCTCCTAGAGAAGGCAAAGTAATTTGAACTCCTTTCTCACCCTCCTGACAATGGAAGATAATCACGTCCTTGAGCTGAAAAAATTTTCTTCGGAGCGACCCAAGAAACCTAGGCAGTCACTTGGAGGAATAAGGTAAGACACTTTACTTGGAGCAACTGTGTGATACCCTCACACTACTTCTACCTCACACATAAGCTCTCTCTCTTCTTCCCAAAGCTCTCTTATAACTTCTTCTCAAAGCTCCCTCTCAATAACATTCAGCAACCAAAGACTTGAATTTCAATTTAGAGAGATTAAATACAAGGACTCATAAAAAGCCCTAAATTTAATTCTAGCGACATTGATCATTCAGTACAATTATATATAGTCATGTATAATTAGTTCAAAGTACTCTTGTTAATACTATACGAAGAGCTAGGTGTTGTGTAATCAGTTCAAGGAATTGAATTGATCGTACATGATGATTTAGATCATCATCCAGTATGTTTAGTTCAAACGACTTAGATTATCATCTAGTACGATTGGCAATGGTTTAATTATCGTCCTATGCATGAATTAGGTCATACAATACGATTGGTCAAATTGTCATGTACGATCCAAATTCATTTCCTAATCACAATATTAATTTAGGCAAGATTTAATTACATCATGCAGTACGATACATATCGTGTAGTACGATGAATACAAATTTTGAATTTCAAAATATTGTCTAAATTATGATTGGCGGTTGGGATCATAATTTTTTATTGATCATCATGTATGATATACATCATATAATATGATTAGTTCATATTATATTAATCATCATAATTAGCCATTTTAATCATTTTCTGATTAGCTTATTGAACAGTACGATATGGATAGTACAATATGATTAGTTCAGAAAATCTAACTTCTTTTATTATCACTAACTCACTCCCTTGAGTGTATGTGCATGATTTCCAAGTTTAGTATCCACCAAATACATGATTTGACTTAAAAAACATAAAAATATATAAGAATTAAAAATGCATACTCTTCACGACATACTTAACCCTAGTCTACCCAATCTTGAGTTGATCAAACTTGCTAGTGAATGGTGGTCCTGAAATATTAGTGCATAGAAAAAATAGATATGCAATAATAGTAATTAACAAGAGCTAGCATAGTAACATATCCAATAATATTTGCTATCATCAAAATTATAGTGCTTTGGTCCAAATTTGCAACAAAATTATGAAAAGTGTCCAACACTACGATGCTACACCACTCAACACCACTGAACTTACAACTTTTTATATTTTGAAGTTTTTTAAACCAGAGACCTCAGCGTTGCAACACCGGTACCCGAGCATTATGACACTCCCAAGCGTTGTCCACCAAATAGAGTAGATAGCATCGTAAACTCTCAAGAGACTTGATTTTCTTTTATTATATATAGAACTTAATGCTGCAGCGCTTGCCAAACCAACACTACATGGCTCTCAAAGGCAATTTTGTCTTTATCAAAATTTCTTTCCAATTATAATTCCAAATTTTATTTTTAATATTTCAAATGTCAATAAGGCCAATCATACTAAATCATATCAGGTTCTACTCGGGTCAACATATATTCTAATTATTGTACAAGTGGGTATTACAAAAATATAACGCAATCTATCCCAAACATACATGTCAAGCCAATGCGGAAGGTCGTTTGATCGACGTATGGGTAGCAAATGCAACATGCCATATATTAAATTGATTTCTTTTTCTTTTAAAGTGTAAAATATTTCTACGCAATAAAATGTTTACCATTCTTATATAAAAATCCTATCTAAATACTATAAAATTTCCTTTGGGCCTTTTGAAACCTTCTAAAAGCTTCTAAAAACTTAATACTCATTTTGATGTTTTAATTTGCGAGTCTCCTCGATCATTGAATTTGAAAAATATTCTAGGATCCTTTTGGATCAAATACAGGCTATATAAAACAACCATATATAAAGATAAATACACCCCACCTTACTTTTTTGTTCCTTAAAACCCTATTTTATTTTATTTGACAATGCTGAAATTATTATTTATAACCAAATCCCCTTTGATTCTCCCTCGTCGATTCATTTCTTAGTGAGTGCATTGAGGTATTCCTATGTATGAGAAAATATCAAGAACAATCATATTATGCATTATATTCAAAATTTATAATAAAACTTTTATCATACATGTTTCATCATTTTCTTCTCCACCACGTGTAAAATCCCTCCATATTTCATTTTTTTGGTGCAGTTCGTCTGTACGAACTTACCTTAGTACGGACAAACTATTAAAAATCTGTATGGTTAGTCTGTACGAACTGCCTATACGAACTTAGTAAAGTGCAGGTTCGTCTGGACGAACTGAACAAATTTTTTTGCCAGAGAGCATCGTCCAGGGATGAACTCAAACATCGTCTATACGATCTGTGTTGGAGAGCCTCGTCTAGGGACAAATGAGAAACATCATCTGGACGATCGTAAATATCTTTTCTCTATTTATGGATTGTTTGAGATATTTTGAAGAGAGAGAAAAGTGGAGAGAGAAAGAGAAGGAAAGAGAAAGGAAAAGGTTGGTTTCGGAGGCCACGGAGGGATTTTCGTCCGTCGACGCAGTTGGAAGAATTGTTTGTCTCGCAGTAAGGATTCCAAACCCTATTTCTAATTTTGAAGATTTTGTGTTTTGATATTTTGCTTATTAGATTTGGGTTTCTATTACCGAAAAACGTGCATATCTTTGTATTGACAAAACTTTTACCGTATAACTTTTGGTATGTTGTAGAAATGATGATTTTACATGTTTTGAGTAATTATTTGTGATTTTTCATCGGGTATTCTGAATTCTGTGGGATTTTTATCGAATAAAAAATTATCTGGATGTCGAAAAATATTACTTCAATATAAGTAAAGTTTTAAAATTATGTTTTATCTGATCTCTGGTAATTTGGTAGTTTTCTAAAACTGTGTATTTTGATTTTGTTTGGGATTTCTGTCGACTGTACGATATTTTAAGGATTCTCTTCATTTGAGCTAATAGTGATTGTTGTTTTCAATGCATTAATGAGATGCATATGAATGTGGATATATGATTGAATCTACTACTATTATATTACTAAATAACAAGTAAAGACTGGTTGAACCGTTGGTTGGAGATTGACCTGTATATGATGGTGGCCCGACGGGCTTTCCTTTAAAAAGAGTTTGGTGTTATCCTCTACTGATCATGTGATTACTGATGAGAGTTATAAGGATATTACTGTGCTGACGGGCAAGGGTGACGACTCTATTTACTGAGCCAACGAATTACTAACATCAATACTAACCTTGAAAAATGCTTTAATAGCCAGTGATTGTACTTGTTAAGTAAAACTACTGTACTTGAATGCATGTGTAAAGTATTGCTCTTATGATTTCTTTATGGATTTATCAATATTAACTGATTTATTGATATCGACGGATGTATTGATATTGAATTGATTTATTTATACTGAATGAATTTACTAAAGGATTTACGGATTTACTATTATTGTACGATTTCATTGATATTGCATACTATTTACGTCACTGGATCGTTATTGATGCTGATACAAATACCGATACTACTGATTCATTGTACTAATCTTATAGCACGTGATATACCGAATACTGACTGATACATATGATACACTTATATATATGATACACCAAATAAGTGATATAGATTAACTGGATTTCATGTGATACACCGAGCACATGATATAGAATATGATTTTACTACATTGATTGATTTTAATTATTAGTTTTGATTTATTGATTTGATTTTAACTGTTCTTAACGATGTATTGATTTGATTGTTTTATATGGTTTCATACCGATTGATATTATTGATCGGAATTGATTTCTTTATTTAATGATCTGATTGATTCTATTGATACGATTGATTGATATTATTGATAAGAAATTAATTTGACAGATATTATTGATACGACGATTTTCTCTATTGATTTGACTAATGTTAAAGATACGATGGGTTCTTTTGAGTTTTGACGTATGTACTGATTTATTAAGCTTTATAGATTTTTTTACTGTTTACCGATTCTTTTATAGATGATTGTGGATTCTACTGGTTATGCATTGATTTCTATTTCTGTACTGATTTTCGTATCTGCATCAATTCAATGATCATGTGCAAGTGATTTATATTGATTCGACTGATTGACATGCATATTGCTTCTATACCATGTTTTGATTTCAGTTGTAGGTATTTGGTGACATGCTGGGCTGTTTAAGCTTATTATATGTGATTAATGATTTCAGGTCATGGCAAAGGAGCAGGAGTGTGAGATTGATAAGGAATCTTTAGGTTTTTGTTCCTTTTTGTTATAGTTATTCTTTTGTACTCAGGACTGGATGGAATCGTGATTGTGTATAGATCTTGAGTATTATAAATGACTTTGGGAATGAATTATTATGTGTACATTGATGTTGTAAATTATTAAATATGTTGGATTATTATTTACTGATTGATGACTATAGATAGATATGGTAGTTGATTGTTTAAAGGATCAACTGAATAATTCTTCCAAGTTAGATCTTGGGGCGTGACACCACGCTCCTTCCATTTCTTCACCACCCTTGGTCGAAAATGGTGGTATTGAGGCTGTTGTTATCATTGAATGAGTGTAATTACTCATGTTGTTGACCTCATTTTTGTATAAGGCCACTTTAACCCCTCTCTGGACTCTAGACCCTAAGATTAATCCAGATTCATATCAATTTAAATCAATTTAGGTTTTAAACCCAATCAAACTTTAACTCAATCTAGCTCAAAACCCATACTCCAGTTCGAGTCCTCATTCAACCTTCAAATCAATATCAAACCTAGTTTAGGATCTATCCAATCATTAATAGTTATTCAATTGATTGCAAATGATTAAGATAATTCAAACTTAAACTTTGAAATCCAAAGTCCAGTTCAAATTTAGAAATTCAAACAAAAAAATTTGAGGTCCTAAAATCCTTTTTAGGTGATTTTTTTCATCACCTTGAAATCTATTCAATTGGCATCTGATTCAGGATCAGTCAATTCAATATTGATGTGACATGTCTCGAGAGCCAGCTCTCCAAATTTGATATTATTTGGAGGACTTTAACACCATAAACTAAATCCAGTTTCAAAGATTGCAAAACCTTCAAATATTTATAATACATGCCACTAGACCTTTCACATAGTAAATTTTGACGTTAGAGCTTTCTCCAAAGCCTCCAATCACTTCCAGACATTTGATCCTGACCTATTGAGCAGTAAACTGCATTTTGGTGGACCTATTTTGACCTCTAGTTGATCAGGGGTAAAAACGACCAAAATGCCCCTTAAGGGCAATTTTGAAGTTATTTTTCAACATCCCATTTTCAAATCAAACCCCAAAACATCTTCCATTGCATCCTAATCATCAATAGGAGTTCGATGGGCTTAAGCCCTGACCCTGGTTGAGCCTGGTTGACCAGTTTGATCTTTTTGACCAAAATATCCCTCAGGGGCTCAAACATTGATTTCAAACCAAACGACCTCCAAATTGCTTGGAATCATCTCCAGCAAGTTTCAAATATCAAACCAAACCTGTTGGATCCAAACCTAGACCCTGGGTCAACCCAATTGACTAAGTCAACCTAGGTTGACCAAACAGGTCTTTAAGGATCAAAATAGGCATTTTGACTGATTTAACTTTCCAAGACCTTGGAACAACTTCTAATGGCCTACAAATGTTATTTCAAATTGATTGAACTCATCTCGAGACTCTGGACCCACCTGATTGACCCAGTCAACCTAGGTTGACCCAATCATCCCTTAGGGTCTAAATGGGTTATTCTAACCCATTTGACCAAATCAAGCCCTTTAAATTCTCAGAATCACTTCAACGATTGATTTAAATATATACAAATCATTTGGATTAAGTCACCATGGGTTTGACTTAGTGACCAAGTCATTCCATTTTGACTTTGTCAAACTTATTCAAAGTTCCCTTAAATGCACTCAAAATCTAGCCTTTAAGTGTTTAAACCCCTTTAAGTCATCCAACAGCAGCTCAAACACTCTCCATTCCACCTCATTAACTTATATGGCATTTTGACTAGTCAAAGTGGTCAAACCTACTTAATGAATGGCTTTATCACCTTGGTAAGCCAAGCCCACTTGATAACTCAAGTTCTATGCATAACTCAAGATATCACCCAATATCTTCCCTTTATCAAGATTAGGATGGTAATCATAAGAAGGGGTGGAGAGAACTTCACTCTTTACTCAAAACTTTGTCTCACCCTCCTACTTTCTAAAAACTTCAATCCCAGCAGCCCAAAACATCCCCCAAGGCATGAAAAAGCTTCTCCATCTATAACTAGGCTTCTTCCAGCCGTTACAAAGAGGCTTGCTTGAGCTAGGAACCCAAACTGAGAAGAGAGAGAGAGAAAGAGAGAAAAAATGATATTTCTGTAGCAATTTTCGATCTAGTCGTCAAACGTTCTTGGGTCCTTCAGTAAAGTTGTAGAAGATATCGAGAGCTTTCCAACGAGCCTAAGTACATCAAAATCTGCCCACAGGATTGTAAGATATCACAACTTTTCTCTAAAATATTAATTTGAAACTGTAGTAAATCTACAACACATTAAGACTCCAAACTTTTTGTGTTGGAAGATTACATTGTCCTCTAGTCACATTTCAAATTTCATTCAATTTGGACGAGTATTTTGAAAGTTATGGCTAATTGAAATTTCAGTTCAACTTTGAACTGTTGAATCTGGCTCAATCAGAGCAATCCGATCGTGCCCTCTACACGATCGGACTTCCAGGGCAGCGCCGGACATCATGTCTTATCCGCCAATCCATACAGTGGATCCCTAGAACATGTTTTAGTCAGATTCAATTAAAAATTCAAATTAAATAGCCAGAACTTCTAAAATTCATAGAAAATCCATTTTGTCATCACATTTTGTGTTCTTAGGCTGGTTGGAAAGATATTTTAATGTCATATTTATTAAAACTAAAATTAGGCTGGTTTGATTTCTATATTGTTAGATATTCTTATTTGTTTGCATTTAGTTTTTTATAATTTTCTCACAATCCAGTGGTCAAATGGAGTCCAAATTTTGGTGAATGATTATTGGGTATCTTAAACATATTTAGTAATTTTCTTAGGGTCCGATACCCAATGGATTTCTGTGATATGAATTTTTAAGTTAAAGGGTCCATTTTGGACCCTAAACTTTGAAAATTCATAACTCTCTAGAAACTTAGTATTTTTCTGTGAAATTTTTGTGATGTGAATGTATGTGTACCAGGGTTAGACACACCAAATTTTATGCCCATTTGAACAGTAGGGACACTTAAGGAAAATAATTAAGAAAATGTCTAGAAAACTTAAAAAATTTCTAGGGAACTATACACACACCCAATAGGGGTGAAACTCAAACACATTAAACTTCGTGATATTTTGAACCATAGGTTTAAATTTTACCGAGTTTGGAGCTCATTAGGTTAGAAAATTATCCTTCTCAAAATTCAGCCCATTTAAGGACTCAAAAAATTTAAAAAATTACAATAAATCAATTTTTAATCCAAAAAATACAAATAATACCTCAAATTGATCATAACATAGTTCTCTACCTATAATAAATAAAAGGCCCTTGACTGGACCTTCAATGTAGCATTAATTGAATTTCTAATGAAAAATAATAATTAATTAATTTAATTAATTAAAAATTATTTAAAAAATCTCAAATAATTTCCAAACACTTGAAAACACTTCCATGGGACAGATCTGACCTTTGGGAGTGATTACATGCAGTTTGAAATGAGTCTGGATCGAAATGATCAAAACCTTTCTAATTAAAAAATTTTAAAATTCCAATAATTAAGAAAACTTTGAAAATTCATAACTAATTGTAGAAATTTTCAAATCATTCAAACTCAATGGCTAATGACTCTAATTTAGATCTAGTATTTTCTAAGAATTTCAAACCTCCAAAATCTGGTCAAAGTCAACATTTTCGGTCAACCTTAGGGTAAAATGGTTCAAAACTTCTAAAAATCATACCTTTTTGTAGAAAACTCCAAATTGAGTATAACACCTGTCTAACAACTCATAATCAGGTCTAATATTTATTAAAAATCTGAAACCCTTAAGATTAACTCTAATTTTAAAAATTAAATTTTGATCCCTTAGTTAACATATCCGGATAACCCTCTAAAATCTATTACCTCCCCAAATTCCAGAATTTTCTTAATAGGCTAATAAAAGTTTGAATCAATCCTTTAAAATTAGTAAACAACTCCCCTTATTATTAATCCACTTTTCTTAATTTTAACTAATTTAAATTAACTTAATCAACCCCGATTGCTACTAGATAATCCAGGTCTACGAGGCTATTAGCTTAGCCCCAAGGAAGGTGAAATAAACTTCACGTCCTCGGTGTGAAACAAAGATAGTAATCAGTTAACCCATAAAATATATTTAAATAAAATTCTTAATATATTAACATTTAAACTTTAATCTAAATCCCCTTTTAAGTCTTAACAAACTCAAAATTTTTAGATAACTTTAACTAATCACCCAACCTAGGATCTACCCCAGCAACACGACCTTTTATACACACTTAGATGGTTTGCTAGGACAACCAACTCTAGATCTAGGTTAGGCCGGTGTTTACTTTATCGCTGTGTACTGGATTTTTCGTGATTTTATTGCATGTTATGGATGAAATTGATTTGTTGTGTCTGTTTACTTTTTCTGTACTCTGTGGATGATTGATGTGTTTGGCGACTAGACTAACCCTAGGATAGATACGATCTGGATGTTCACACAGTTTTTTGCTGGTGACCACGCTCATGCAGGGTAATAAAAAGGGGCAAAGTCAATAAAAAAATTTAATTATTATAAATTCTTGCACAGGTACTTCAGCTGCTAAGCCCCCCCCCCCCCCCCCCCCCCCAAATAAAAAGAGCGTGACCAGTGTGTTTACTTTCTTTTCTGCACATATATAACTGCTTGGGAATGAAATATTTTGATTCATTAACTGCTTAGGATAACCTTGCAGGAGAGTCTAGAATTTTGATTTAATATAAATGTAATTTGTATAAGTGTCAAGTGTTGTAAAAGTGGAGTTTTGAATTGGGATACATAGGTCCAAAGCTTGGACTCCAAAGAAAAAAGGACACCCCTTAGGAGAGTAGCCCTTTTCTAATTGGAGATCTAAATTTGGATCACTTCTTTCCTACCCAAAGAAGAAAAAGTGGCCTTCCCCTCAAGGAAAGTGCCCTTTTATCCATTTGGGTAGCTTACTACGAAGAATTCAAGGAGTCTGAAGGAGATGAACCCGAAGGAGAACAAGATTGAAGACTTGAAGACAAAGAGTATCCTATTCAAAACCACTTGCGTCTCTACTAGGTTTAGAATCTGGGTTGTTATCAGTGGTGCCCGGCCATTTTACTTTCTACAAAATTCTGGTTTGTAATAAGCAAGACAACTTTGCCTATGGATATTTATTAATTAATTCATTTATATTTGATGTGTCGAGATGATTGCCTTTAGGGTTGCCTACTTTTCTCAGTTTTTTGGTATTTGTGTGCCGATTTTGTTTTCATCTAGATACGTAGACTCGTAAGTGTGTGAAAATTTTTATACTCGTAATCTTAAAAGTTTAAAATTTTAGTGAGTCTAAATAACATAGAAAGATAACAAATTTAAGAAATTAGCCGGGGATCGACCCCGGGGTCACATGCATATTTCTGCACTACTCTCTCCTTGTTTTAGACCCTTCCCCGCCTGCGGGTAGAGTCCTGATAGTCTGACCTATGAGGATGAGGTGCCGGACCTGGGGAAGCCCAGTCTTCTAAAAAAATTATTTTCTAAGCCTGTTTTAAAAATTTCAAGCATACTTGATTTGAAGTTGTCAACTAGTATGCATTGCATTAGAAACAGATTAAAAGAGTCAAAATTTTAATTGCATTAGTCCTTAGCATTTTGCACCCAACATAAGTCAAAGGGGTCAATTAGAAAAATCTTTAGATGTCGGCCCCATCTCTCCAAAACTTTAAATAAAACGTCCCTACCACTTTTTCATAAAAGATCGAACTCATCTCTTTTAAATCGACTAGGTGGTTAGCTGGCTCCCCAATCCAAGCTGGGGTAAGTCCAGATTTTGCACTGCATTAGTTAGGTTCGGACGACTGTGGTCTAGTGTCCAAATTTAGATCTAGGATTTGGGGCAGATCTTTGATTATAAGACCCCAACCTTCGGGAATATAATCCCAAATTTCTAATAAAATGCTCAACTCTAACTAAATTTCATTTCAGTCCAAAATTTAAAGCCTAACATTTAGCTTAGATTGAGGTACTTCTCAATTATTTCAGAATCTCTAGGTACCTCCTACCTCTCCTCCGTTGACTTCGAAAATAAGTGTTCAAAATTCGATCCAATCCCGATTGAAATTCCAAATTCATATCTTTGATATCACTCCTAGAAAATCTTTAAAATAAAATTTCGTCACTATTTTAATTGAGAGTTTTCATAGGGGACTCTGTCTCTCTACGATGTAATTAAATACGAGGGCTTGCGCTCGTAGGAGATTTAGAACCACAAACACTTGATTTTCAAAATTGATCTTTTTTAAAATTTAAATTGATTTCTTTGGGAAAATTAAAATAGTAATGATCATCATCATCATATTCGAAGAATTATCATCAAATGATATATCTCCCTTTGGGGAGATATATCTTTCGCTGATGAAGCCTTGGATATGAATTTAATGATCACCCTCCTTGATTATTGTAGTCAGATATTTAGTTGAACCTCATCTTGCCCCTTCGGGGCCATATGAAGTTCTCTTTAACATCTGGCCATAATATTTAAGATAAGATTCATAATTCTAAATTTGAATCCCATTCTGAAATTCTATTTTCACTTTTCGAGGTGATATACTTTTTCTAATGGGACAATTCGATTCTAGAATTATAATTTAACTTTAATTTCAAAATTCCCAAAGAAAATCAAGCTTTTCAAAACCAGCTTTTAAAATTCCAACAACACATGTGAGGAAGCTAATATAATTTATTTAAAATTATAGGCATTTAAGCTTCTAATTTTGTTGATTCAAAGACTTTATAACCAAATTAAGTGATCCATTTATACATGGACTTGATGCATTGTGCTAAATATCGTATGTGTATATTGTATTATTATGTTCTTATAATGTGTCACATTAAGGATGTAATATTATTATCCTTCCTTAAAACTATTTTAATCTATTTGATAATGCTAAAATTATTATTTATAGCTAAATCCCTTTTGATTCTTCCTCTTCGATTAATCACTTAGTGAGTGCAATCAGGTATTACTAGTATGAGTAAATATATAAAAAAATCTTATCATGTACTATATTCAAAACTTATAATCAAACTTTTATCATATATATTTCATCATCTTCTTCCCCACCCTTATCCTTCCATTTCTTCATCACCCTATGTCCAAAACGGTGGTATCAAGGCTATTGTTAACTTTGAATGAGTGCAATTTTCCATGCGAGGAAGCTAATATGACTCATTTATAATAATAGGCATTTAAGCTACTAATTTTGTTGATTCAAAGCCTTCAAATCCTAATTAAGTGATCCATGCATATATGGACTTAATGTGTTGCACTAAATATCATCTGTGCCTATTGTATTTTTATGTCCATATGATGTGGCACATTAAGGATGTAATATATTATACAAAGTTTCACAATATTTACTCTAATTATTCCCTAGTATAATTATTTTGTGGTTTTTGTTTAGTCATTATTTTAATGTTGGATTGTCTTTGTTGTAATTTTATTTGATATTTGCTTGAATTGATGTACTTAAATAGTGTATTATGAGAACTTTATTATTGTATTAATAAAGGGAATAGGGTGACTTGAGGCAAAATTTGGACGGATAATACAAGTGGTCACACTAGTAAGGCTAAATCAAAGTGGTTGACCATTATTTAAAGGAAAGTCATTACATGGAAGATTCCAAAAGGAGAAAACAACAATATAACAATATCACATGTGTCATGCAATGACTAGGGGAAGAAAAACCAAGTTTTAACAACCCCCACCAAAGTCACTATCCTCTCCAATTAAAGAAGCGTTGCCTCAATAATTTTAAGTCCATTACATCCACTCCTTAGAACCCCCTCGCCCTCTCCTTCATTTTATAACATTTTAAATGATTGTAATTAATAAATTAAAAATGACAAAAACCTTCTATAATGGTTACTTTTTTATGAATGAGAAAAAGATAATGAAGTTTATCTTTTTTGTGGTTCCATGCTTGGTGGCATAAGATTTTCATTGAATTTTTGGTGTCTGTCAAGACATTTATCCGCTTGGTAAGATGTGGTTATTTACTTCTTTTGATGTTTTATTACCCTTTTCTTTTCTACAACATCCCCACAACTATTTTGGTCCTTAAAACACCCAAACAATACAAAAAGCAAGTCATGTCCTTTCAACAAAAATGCAACTCCTTATGTCTATATGGTATGATCAAGCGATCAACCCATAATAACATTTCATAACTTTCTACCTACATATCCAATTGGAAAAAAATCACTTCAAATAATTGGTTAACCTCTTGAAGTTCTAATATGGAGGTTCTAACTATTTTTCACAACAGAAAATTTGGCAATCAATTAAAATAAAACTTGACATAAATTTATCTACAAATCTTAGTTCAAATAGTTGATGTTTTTTAGTCTTCAACCAACTTAGGAAACCTTTTATCAAGTTCTAACAATTTTTGTAGGCATAATTCAACTAAATCATGTTAAATCCAACATCAATTTAATTACTTTAAGTTTTCTTTATGTGGGTGCTTATTATTAAAAAAATGTGCTTGATCACATAATAATTATTGATATTCAATCAAACAAATATATTATAATATAATGGTGTCATTTTTCTGATGAATGAAATTGCAAACTATTTATGCTCAAACAAAATAATAATATCTTTGGTATAAATGTATTCTTTACACAGTAATATTTGTTTCATATGCATACAATTGTATGGCATATCAAATCTCATACATCACATACACTTTAATAAATATTTATTATATTCAAATTAACAAGGCAATTATTACTCATGGGCATCCAAGGTGTGACACATCCATATTCAACATGTGGTTCTACCTATTCTGACCTGATTCGAGAAAAGATAAATTTTGAATTTTGAACCCTTTTACTTGTCTTTGGGAGTGTTTTATTACTTGAACATAATTGTGTGTGATTTAGAATAAGTCTTAAATGTTTTGTATGAATTTCAATAAAATTAGAGAAATGTTACTATTTTAAGCGCCTTAGTTTTGGGTATCTGAGTGCCTAAGCACTGCTGCAGTACTAGATGCCAAATAGTAACATTGCAACACTCAAGACTCTAGAATTTAAGTTTTGAAGTAGCGTCGTATTGCTAAGCTTGTAGCGCTGCAATGTTGGGCCATAAGAGCACTTTATATTAAAATAAAAGCATTATTCCATTCCATTTGATTGATCAGAGCCGGCTGAATATAGGAGAGAGATTGAGAGGAATTTGAGAGGAAAAAGTGTACTTTGAGTCGTTTCGGGCAGTTTTAAGCCGTCGGGCCAATTGAAAAAGTTGTATAGATCGAGATAGGTCGCATTATGCATCTCTCAGCTTTCAAAAATATAAAGTTTTTTTTTTTTATTTTTTTATTAAATTTATATTTCTATTACCAATAAATGTGGATAACTTTGCAACGGAAAAAATTTTTATTGCGTAACTTTTTATATTTTATAGAGATTGAGATTATGATCATTCTGAATATTTTCAGGAAAAAATTTATTGGGTATTTTGAAAATTGTGGAGTTTTTATCAAATAAAAAATAATTCATACAATAAAAAAATTGTGATGTTATGCATTAATGTTTTAAAAAAATATTTTGCACAATCATTGATAAGTTGGTTATATTTTGAAACGATAAAATTTTACTCAGTAGAAATTTCTATTGGCTGTCGTTATAGAAAATTGTGCAATTCTAACATGTACTCAATTATGTTTTAACTATTATAATGTGATAAAATATGTGCTTATGTGATTAAATTATGACTGTTGGGAGATACAAAAGGCTAGAATCCTTTGAGATTATATCTATGTCAAGAAATATTTTAGTGCTTATAAGACATGTTCTAATGTCTATAAACTAAGTTTTGGTGCCTACAGACATGTTCTGATACTATAAGCACAAAATAGAGTCATAAGAGGCCAAAATTCTTTGAGATTTTTTTAGGATCGGGATATGTGATATGATATGTTTGTGATATGAATTTCAATTTATTTGTCTACTTAGTATTGATATTTAAATAATTGAATAACTGTTATACTCTTATTATATTTCTTAATACAAAGATTTATTATACAACATTTAAATATTCAACAAAATATTTAATAAAAGAATTTGAAAATTTAGATCGATTGTGTGGCTTGTAAAGTTGTTATAGCTCATTGTGATTTTGCTTCTATTTTCAGGATATGATAAAGGGAATGAACTTATTGATTAACAATTCAAGATTAGATATGAGTTTATAGATGTTTCTTTTATTTTGATTTATGTACAGTTATGTCTAGTTTATTATTCAATTTTATAATTTTTGTTTGTAGCCATGTACTTTAGTATATATACATTTTTTTATGAAATGACAGTAATATTGTTGATGAGTTTATTTACATTGTTCTAAATATTTTAGTGGCTCTGTAGCCTATAATTTATTTAAAAAAAATATTAAAAGAGAATATGAAACATTCTAAAACTAGATCTTAGAATTTGTCTGACACAACTCAACTTGATATGACCTATAATGATTAGATTGGGTTGTGACATAAGGCACCTCTAGAACATCTAAGTTACCTAAGTGGACACAAGGGTCATAACATCAATGTATATACCTCTAACTAGTGTATAATGTAGGCCATGTGTGGCTCTAAAGAGTAGCTAGAACAACAATTGTATTGGGTCAACACAACAAACTTAGAACTCTAAATATAATTATTTTTTCTTTTGATTATATTATGAAAGTGTCTAAGATTGGAAAATGATAGTTATAGTTTATCATCAATTAATTATGTTAAAAATATTAACAAAACACATAATATTTTTTATAATTTTTATTATCTAAAAAAAACATATTAACATTAAAATTTCCATCAAATAAATTTAATGTAAACATTTTCTTAACATTGATTATTACTTCTTATCACATAGTATATTAAATTTAAATAATTTAAATATTTTTTATAATACTTTTAATAAACAATTTAATTAGAAATTAACTTAATTGTTATATAATTTAATTACTAATTACAATATTATTTATTAAATTACTTATTTATGTGTTAATTTAATAAGTATTTAATATCTAATTATATTTACAATTATCTAATTAATTAATTAATTTTTTAAATTGCTAATTATTTAACAAATACTCTACTAATGATTTAATTAATTTAAAGTATTATTTAATTAGTTTTAATTATTCATTATATTGTTAATTATCTCATTAATCATTTAAATAATTTAATACTAATTAATTATTTATAATATTATATAGTAATCGTTCTATTTAAAATTATATTTAATTCAATTAAAAATTAATTAATTATTTAAATATTATTTAATTCAATTTAATTATAAATTATATGATTGATTATCTTTTTAATCACTTAAAAATTTTAAGGGGGTTTTACATACATACCACTTTATTTTATGCTATTTACATATCTAACATCAAAAACATTAATATTACATGATTACCACCCATAGAATAAATTTGGATGCACGGAATGAAATATTAAAGTTTATAGGATTGTCTGAATGATATAAATAAATTATAGGAGTGGTATATTTGATATTAAAGTTGTATATGGGCGATATGCATGTAATATTAATATTTTAGATGTTAGATATGTAAATAATATAAAATAAAGTGGTATGTATGTAAATTTTCCTAATAAGGCTTATTAATTATTTATAGCCATTTAGGGCTTGCTTTTTTATCTTCTCTTTTCGTGGTTGAGGTTCGGCTTCGTTGCTCCGCAGGAGGTGTAGAGATTGTACGAGTCACATCTTCAGCTCCTTCGTTGCAGTTCGAATTCGCTCCTTCGACGGCGTTCTCGGAAGTCACTACATTTTGATCGGAAGCAACGACGGGAGCTCGCTCGCTGTGAAGGTATCTTTCTCTCTTTCGCGCGCTTCTTCGGCCAAATCCCGTAAATCCGCCGAACTACAGGATTTAATAAATCTGGGATTTACGGCAAAAAGAGGGAAACGGAGGATTTATTCCGCCGTGCCTGCATAAATCCTGTTGCCAAACAGCTCCATATTGTTTATTGATTAAGCATCCACAACCCCCTTTGTCAATCTAGTATGCTCTAGAAAGCTTGAAGAATCTTGAATTAATCAAGAATATTTCTCCTTTTTTGCACTCTATAGATAAGACCCTTCATATGAAGAAACCATTCATGCAAAGAAGGTTCTCCCCTCCCTCCCTATCCACCTTACTTCTTCTCCTTCTTCAAGAAAGGAATAAGCCTCCGTCCCTAATCTCAATAATCCCAAGCAATCCAAGAAGAAGACAACCCATTTTTCAGCACACACTCACAGCAGCTTTGATGATATATTGGAAAAGTGGCAAATTTAAGTCCTACGGCTCAACAAAATTCAAGCCAATCAGGATGATTCGGGACAAGTTTTGACCGATTCAAGCTTACACAGACTTCACTATAATTTTAGGAGTATGTATAGGGATAGATCAAGTCAAATTGAGTTCATTAGGCATTAATTCAAACAAATTGGGTTGAATGAGACAGAATTTAGTGTTTTATAGGTATCTCCAGATTCTTTCTCTGCATCAAAAATTTTGCTTTATCAGAATCTTATGATCTTAGCAGAAACTTCCTAATTAGGCCATAAAACATCGTCAAGCAAACATCAAATGGGCATTGTTAAATCTTCAATAACACAACATGTTGTCAGGAAAACATCAAAACTCATGGATATATGTACACACACATACACACTGAGAGATAAAGAGAGAGATCAGATCTACAATATATAGAGAACGGCTACATTCAAATATGCAAGGCGACCTAAACAAGTATGAAGTCGAATCAATCATCAAAATTATTTCTAAGCAATATATGACGCCTAAATTGTGAGGAAACAGATCCGCTAATCAGATCGACTATCGATTACAAGAAAATCCAAGAAATTTGATCAATCTTTTACCATGAGAAGAACCAGCAGCTACTAATTGACTGGATTTAAAATACCAAGAAATCAATTACGATTAAGGAGAAGAAGGTATAGGTCAGAAGTGAGGAAACCCCGACCAGCAAGATTTGCCTAACCTAGCGAAGGCCCTTTGACTTTTCTCCTCCCCTTCGTTCTGTTTTTTTCCTCTGAAAAGGAGATCGCAGACACAATCTGCAATATATTTGATTTAGGGCATTAGCAGTTAAGTAACACTTCGAAAATGATTGTGAAGATAGATGCCAAATTTTAATTTTGTCTATATTAAATTTATTCCTATTATTTATATTTTTTAAAAAAATATGTATTCTTTATTTAATAGTAGAGGGGGTAAAATTTAATGTAAACATTTTCTTAACATTGATTATTACTTCTTATCACTTAATATATTTAAATTCAAATAATTTAAATATTTTTTATAATACTTTTAGAGTTTTTGATTTGGATGTTTCAGTTTATAAGGTGCCACTCATCTAGAGTATTTGAAATGTCTGGTTCAAATTCACTGTCGCAAAAAGTCCTTCAAAAATGATGGTGGGTCCACTATAGAAGGCCAATAAGTACATTAATGCTCATGATCTCACTAGTTTCTTGAAGGTCTCATTATCCCCTATTGCTCAAGTTCATATCAAGAAAAAAAAGGAGGGTGCATGCTAATAAAAATTGCCTCTGATACGCTATAATAAGATACCAAACTTAGTTAGGAGTTGCTCTGCCCTTTCCACATCAACCCCATCTGGGCTAGGTTGAGTCGCTCCTCTTTGAATCAACTGTTAGGCACTGTTATGCAGATGATTTTGAATTAAGAGTAATTTCATTTGCCAAGCAAGATTTGAGCTCCATCAGAGAAGAGAATGTGCACAAACTTTACCTTCACCATAATGACCATGGCCACAATATTTATCACTCCCATTAGCTAAAGCTACTACTTGGAAAGCTGATAAAAATGGGTCTCTTGAAGGGATTGTTAGATCTATGTCATTGATAAACAGGAGCTATTGGAGAAGACTAGCCAGGCTGAGTCTAAATCATTGACATAATTATGATGATCGTATGTGGAGTGGCATTAGAAGTGTCTCATTGAAAGAGTATACAAAGGGTCTAATATACGGGGTAAATTTAATCTTTAGTTACCTCCATTTTTTATAGATGAGGATTTGCGTAAATTGGAATGTCTTAATCTCTTTTTTATCATGAGAGTGGTGATCAATAATTTTGAAGTTTGTCTGATCCTAATTGACTTTGGGTGTCCTTAGTGGATGTTCTTTCTTTCATTATTTGGAGAAGCTTGACATCATAGAGAAGAATCTTTGGCCTCTAAGTGTACTCTGATTAAGTGCATTGTGATTAAGAGAACTCAAGTACATCATCACTTTTTCTATCATTTTGGGTGACGAATAGTGTTGAAAGATGAGGGAGATTGACTTCATTGTTTCAAGGGCTCCATCAACATATAATGCAATCTATGGTTGACAATAATTGAATGACTACCAGCCATTGAGTCGATTTACCACTTAATAATGAAGTTTAGACTTGGCTCGCTACTATTAATATTTATGGCTAGCTCATCCAGTCGCACATGTATTATTTGAACACCATTTGAGCCTAGATGTCCCATATACTCTATAGTGGCTCTACGAATTGGGAAATACTCTAGTGACCGAGGAGTTCATTGAAGTCTTAAGAGCTATTTGGTTGTCAGTATTTAGAAATTTGATGTATTCAAAATACAATGTAAATTAAAATTATGTATTTAAAATATTTTGTTGTGTTTGGTTGCTTGTAAAAGAAATTCAGGAGTTTAGTTTTTTGTGTTTAGTGGTGAGAGATGGTTGACGGGTGGCGATGAGCGGTGGCTAGCGGCTGACAGCACTAGCCAACGATGTCTGGTGATGGGTGGTGGTGGGCTTTAGCAGCAAGGGTGGTGGCGGTGGCTGTTGGCTGTGGATGAAGCTTTATGCACACGGCATATTTGGAATTAGCCTCGATTGGGCAAATTCAATATACATTGAAAATGAATTAGGTAGGAAATTTTAAATACCTAAAAAAATTACTCAGCATTTGTTTTTCTTCTGAACAAACACCTGAAATTTCAATATATATGCATTTGATTTACTCTATACTACATATTTGCAACCAAACAATCCCTTAGTAAGAGCAAAATTCAACTTGGACTTTTCATATCAGCTCCATGTTCGAAGGCTACTGCATAATCGAGCTAATTTCTCTCTTATAAAATAAGGTTTGATATGAGCGTTTCCTGTAACTAACTGAATGCTCACCTGATAAGTAAGTTATCAGAGGAATAGGAGCATTGCTGAGGTATGAGGCAGCATATCAAAGCTGAAGTGCACAGGTTCCTTGAAAGTTGTATTCATTCGGGCTTTATCCACTTTTCAAACAATCCTCTTGTAGTTGACGTAGAGCTCGCTGTGTTTAGAATCTTTTCTTTTAAGCTGGCTGTACCATAGGATAAAATGAGTACTAGGAACCTTAAATGACCAGCGCCAAATCTGTCCCTAGAATTCTTCCAGCTGCAAATTAAAGATGAAATATTACGTCGCAGATAATCGGTCTTGAAAAGGGAAGCATATAAATTCCAAACAAAAGCAGTTACTTAAACATTGAGAAATAAAGGATTCATCGTTTCAATAGTTTCACAGCAATGGCAAGTAGCTACTATTGGAGAGCAAACTGATGTGCCGGTTCAGCCTGAACCGGCCCAACTGGCCCAAGGGCCGGTTTAGTAGTGGGCCGGTTCAGCACTACTACAGGAGGCGGAATCCATCCGCCTCCCTTGGCTTGGCCCACTTCTTGGGTGGGCCCCACTCCTCAATTGGATTTGAAAATTAAACAGAGGGGGCGGCTAGGGCTTGGGAGGGAAAATTGATTAGGAAAGATTTTATATTAAAGAGGATGAGAGGGATTAGGGTGTTTTTATATTTTGTTTGATTGCAAGTTAGGGTTTCTTGGCGTTTGGGCTCTAGACTCTCTTGTCTAGAGATTTGGGAGAGACGATCCTCCTCTCGAATTGAGGATCATTTGCATCTTGTTCTTGTGTTTGTTTGGCTTTGTTTCTCTTATTGCAATCCACCATTTTGGGGCTGATTTCGCCCAGATTTTGCATTATTCTCGATGTTTCACCAATTGGAGATAGGTTTGCTTGTGAACTCAAGTATTACCCGTAGGGTTACTTGCGAATTCAAGTATTTCCTATCACAAACTACAGGAATTGCGTCAGAAACATGCCACCCATCAATCTATTATCTAGAAACTGTAAATAATCGTAAAAAGAAAGAAGAAGAAGAAGAAAACAACTCCCCTTGTTTCCATCATATTTATTTTTCAACTTTCTCTGACGCCAGTAATGCCACATAACCTTCTCGAAGTATTAAGAGTCTAGATTTTTCATCAGTTTACCTAAGAAAGGATGCTGCAATTTTTGTACCCCTTAAAAGCAGGTCGTAAGCTTCCCTGGGATCTAATTGACATCTGGCTTTGCCTGTGTTGTTCCCTTTCCACATAAAAGTTATCTGACTTTATTGTCATGTTGTTTCTTTGGACATTACTAATCTAGGATGGCCTTATCCTCTCCCAGTATGGAACATTTTGGGCGCACAACAAAATCGATATTTTATTCGAAGTTAATTGTATTGCTGCTAGTGTAAATCTTCATCAATTATGTGTAAACATTTAAGCTCATCTAATAGTACATTCTGATGATTATATATTTGTGCTGTAATGATTTCATATTCAGCATGTATAACAGAAATAAAAAAAGAGTGTTTATTAGTTGCATTGAAGTATGAATTCTTAGAAATATGTTGGTCAAGATTTTCAGGAATAAGCTGCTATCGAATTTGAATTAGACTTTTTTGACAAAATAATTGCAAAACCGATTAAATAATTGCAAAACCGATTAAAGAATATTAACATACAGATGAAATTATCGAAATTATTTTTATTTTTTTCTTAAAATTGATGCATTTTTTAATGGATGGGAGAAAATTGATACAGCTTCGAATGGCCATCTTTTGTAATTTATAGATTCAAGTGAATAATTTTATATACAGCTCATTTCAAAAACAATCATGCAAAACTTAGCCAATGCAAAAAAAAGGTGTTTGGTTTGGTTGGTTTAGTTTAGGGGTGTCAATATTTGACCCGATCCGAAAACTTGACTCAAAAATTTTGGGTTAGGGTCAACCCATTTGAGAAACGGGTTGGGTTTGAGTTCTGGATTTTGACCCGTTTATAAAACCGGGTCGGGTTCGGGTTGACCCGGAAACCAGAAACCAACCCGGGTTGTCTTGGGAACATCGTGCGTGACCTCGTCTCGTTAGCATCGTCGCATGACGCCATGACTGTGTCTGACGCCTCGTCAAATCCGGAAATACCGAACCGAAAAGTTTGAAACATTGCTGGTCCAGCAATACCGTCGCAGTCCTGTCCGCACTGGCCTCCCGCTGTCGCCATGTTGTTTACATCGTCTCGTCCTCGCTGCTAGTGGCCGCTACCGCCGTGCCCGCAGATCTGCATTGCCGCTGTACCGCAACTGGTTTCTCCGCGTTAGAGCCTTCAGCCCTTTGCCAGTTCGCCTGGCTCTGTAGCGCACAAATGAGGAATGTGCATGATCCCTAAACCGCGCGGGGTCAGGTCGGGTCAACCCGATAACCTGCATGGGTTGGGTCCGGGTTGACAATCCGGACCCGTTTGCAAAACTAGGTCAGGTTAGGGTCAACCTGTTTGGACCCGGGTCAACTCTGGGTTGGACCCGAACTAGATCCATCTACCCATTTTGACATCCCTAGTACAGTTTGAAGCCTTTTTGGTTTCAGCAATTAAAGGGATAATCTCAAATTTATAGCGTAGTATAGCCTATGAAAACTCTCCTGTATTTTAGTTTTATGTTAATAACCAAACCCAATCACTGAAATCAAACAAATCCAAACTATATATTCATTCTACTAAAAATATAGCCCGATTTGAACTGTTTGGGTTTGTTTGTTGTTAGTTCTATCTTTTTCTGTTATGTTCTGAGTCATATTATATTTGGAACTAAATCAAGTCATGTCCATCCTTAATAATAGTGGGATATTTAATGAGTGCTGAAATAGTTTTTGTTCTGGAGTATCCATAAGTTTGGTGAAAGCTGATGAATGGGTGGCTGTCCTAAAAAGGATAAGCTACCAAATAGAGTAAGATGGTGCTGTACATATAAAATAGGTTAAGGATGAATTATTGTTAATATAGTTCACTAAATTTATTTTTAGGGGCAATGCTACGTATGAACAGCCTTTCTGGAGTAAAGGGTAAGGCAATGTGCATCAACTTTTAGGATCTTCATGCACTGGTGCACATTTTTTTAAATTTAATTTTAGGGCTTGGTGAGAATGAGTTGAGAATATAATGTGGAGTATTTTAAGAAGAAATTTAAAAACTACCATGTAGAACTTATATCGTCCATGAAAGAAAGCTATTTTCAAGGAATATACTGTTAATAGCATATTCCTAATTCTTAGTACAGCGCTTGATGGTGAATACAATCTTGATATTCTTGTTGATATGAGGGCTTTCGTAGTGATTCCTATGTTCCTATATCCAGTGATCATTAATTCCTTTGCAGTTTTGATGTGTCTCTTATTTTAGTTTAAATACTTGGTTGACTATTAGGTTTTTGTGCATATTTGTGTATTGTCATTTGCCTTTTTCATTCTTGAGGATGAGGGTGGGAGCAGTTATTTGAGTTCTATGTTCTTTTCTACTTTTGATAAGTTTGGCTGACAGAAATTAATTGTCTCAGTTTAGTTTTTCCTCGTGTGCCTTATATTCTGCTTTCAGTATCTTGTAATATTAGTTCTAATTTATAGCTTAATTGGCAGGTAAACAAATGGATTCTAGCAGACGTCAGGGAGGGATTCAACAACTATTAGCTGCAGAACAAGAAGCCCAGCATATTGTCAATGCTGCTAGGAATGGTGAGCTAATTCATTAAATCTCTCTTTATGTCGCATTGTTGTAGAATTGCTAACGTGCATCCTAGCTGTGATGAGGGCATTATGTTTAATGAATTTTTTTTTTCCGTTAATATTCTCACAATTTGTTTTGTCCGATGCTTATATAATCTCTAGCTAATTTCTAATTTGTAAGAGTAGGCTAATTTCAATGCATTGCCACACTTTCGATCACACAGATTGTTTCTAACCTGATATTTTACGGGAAAAAAATGTGAAAGCTAAGCTTCCTATAATATTTAAGTGTTCATAGTCTTAACTCAAGAATACAGTGTCAATGCTAAATTAAATTTTTAAAAAACTAGTAATTGTTTAAAATACAAGTAAGTCATACTGAAGAATATGACGTACTTCTGAGAGTAATTTCAAATGCATGTAAAGTAGTTATGCTATTAGGGTATTGAGTTCAATCTATAATTTTGATCTGCATAGAATAGGGGTGAAATTCTAGTTGAGCTCGAGCCATAGCAAGTTTGAGCTCAACTCATATAACTTTTAGGTAGCTCGAACTTGAGCTCAAACTCAGCTCAAACTCGACTTCTGTCTCCAAACCCTAGGCTCGAGCTCAGCTCAATTGCAGGCTCGAATAGAAGGTAATTTTTATTAAATTTTCATGGTTAGTTGGTTTAAAATTTTTTACATTAAGGAGATAGCTCCAGTCCTCTTTTTTTTTTTTTTAAGGAGAAATAAGACCCAAGCCCATTCATTGACTATTAACAAAAATTACATAAGTAAAGAAAAAAAGTAATACAAAGTTCAATTTTCTAAATAAAAAGCAAATAACAATCTTGTCATTTTATTGGGCAGATTATTTTATAGAAGTTCAAATGATCAATATTAAACAATTAAGCATAATTGTTTATATTGGGTATTAAGAACAATCCTGCTCAAACATAATATAAATAACATTAGTTTTACAAACAACCATCAGGATGACAGTACCTCCAACTTTAGATTGTTCAAAAAGAACTATAAAATAATATAAAAGGACACATAATAAGTATCAATTATAGCCCTCTTAAAGTTCACTTAACAAATAGATTAATACAGCCCAACATTTAACTAAAATACATAAACATGCCGTTAGAAGATTACAAAGTCCACCAAAAAATTAATTTTTCCAAGTCTCAATCATCTTTTTCATTCAGTTTGTAGACAATCTGCAAATGGGAAAAGTGAAAGTTATCTTCTTTGCATTAAATCATTTAGAATGTGACTATGAGTAGAAAGATAGTGAGTAGGATTACCTTAAAATGCTTTTAACTAGATGATAATGGTATCTCCATCTCTTCATCATCCTCCTCTTCCTACGAACAATATATATCACAATATGTTATTAGTATAACATATAATAATTTTGAATAACAATTAAAAAAAGCATAAAAATCAATTCCTTTATCCTTCCCTTTAATCCATATTGTGAACAAACTTAATTAGACCCGCATATCAGAGTTTGTACTATCTCAACACCCAATAGAACTATAAGTATCAATACTCTCTCCCATGCTGAAAATGTAGATTCTTAATCAACTGTGCTAATTGGGATGGATATGATGCTACAACCATTCTTAATAATATGTAGTATTTCTTTTGGTTGCTCTTCCACCATGCAATCAGGTCGAATGTCCTGTCAGCTAGACAAATCTCTATGCCATTCTCTAAATATTTATCTAAATCTAACTTAACAGATTTCTTACTTATTTATTAGAAGACATAAGCGGTGAAATTAAGCCACCAACTATATATATTTATTCCAAATGCATGACCCATTCTTAAATTAGTATTTTCCCCTATCGAAGCGGCTCTCCCCAATCTACATGTGCCATCTGCCCCTTCAATTTGTGACTCAAAGCGTGCTACATATTCTTTATACAATTCAAATAATAAAGTACAAACATATGAATATCTTGTGCACTCTTATCTCCATCATAATTGTAGAATATGCAAACTCTATAATAAGAAATTTCATCCTTGGACCCATAATATCACCAAATGCCATTAGAATGTTACATTCGCACCAATATTTATCAGATTTGCCTATCATTTTTCTAGTCATATCTCTGATAAATTGACTAGGAGCAATTGAGCTATCATCTAAATCCTTTTTTATGGTGCATATTTGATATAAATTTGAATTAGGGCATTTAGTATCTGAAATAATGCTTATTCCTTCATTAAAAAAACCTAGGACATCTCAAACCTTCTCTATGTTATTCCATTCCTCTTTTGTAGGACAATTATGGTAAGCAATTTCTCTCTCACAGTATGAAAAGATGGCTTCCCTCATTTTAAAGGCCACAATCAATATATTGTAGGTTGAATTCCAATGTGTTGGACAATCCATAACGAGTTTTCTAGTGTGCAATTGCAACAACTGTACAACATCAATAAATTGAATTGAAGCACTCTACCTTCTGATGCATTTATAAAGCTAACAATGTCACAAATTTTGTCAACTACAAGCTTCTAGACCCTTAATATCATTTTTAACCATTAAATTCAAGATATGCGCACAACAACAAACTTGAAATAGCCTATCTCTAAAAAATAATTTATTTTGCACATTGAAATTGTCCTTTAGTAATTTAATAGCTCTATTATTATTAGCAACATTGTCAACTGATATTGTGGATACTTTATTCTCTAGACTCCATTCACTAAGGATTTGTAGAAAGTGTCAAGAATTTTAGAAGCTGTATGAGGAGGCAAGTGTAGGAAACTTAGAACACCTTTATGTAACCTCTAATTAGAGTCCACATAATGTGTGGTGACAACCATATTAGAAATTCTTTGGTTCTTTGACTTTCATAAGTTTGTGGTAAAACTGATTTTGTTTATACTTCTCAATATATTTTATAACTTTTTTCTCTTTCCTGTAAACTAACATGATGTCACTATGAGCATTTGTTCTTAAATTTATTGAGTCACTAATATTATTTTCGGCAAATGATTTGGCTGACATTCTAGAATGTATAACACAAACAGTTAAAATGTAGCATACTAATTCTTTCATGAAAAAAAAAGAAGGAAAAGACATCTAAAATATTGATCGAATTGCTAAAATCCTTATCAACAATTTTCATTGCAAAGGGAATAACTAAATAAACAAGTATACATCTCTATTTATCCATTGCAAAACCAAAGACAAGTACTTAGGACATGAAAATGAAATACACAATCACACAATCTACATTAGAGCTAGCAAAATATTGAAACCAAATTACAACACAATTTTGAAAGCAATAATTTCAGAGGAAACCTTTTCCACACAACATTATAATGTGAAGCATGTTAACACAAAGCTGCAAAAAGCCAGAAACTATCTTTAAATTAATATTATGATTATCTCTAGGAGAAGGATATAAATCAAGCAAACAAATGCAAGATCTAAGCAAGATCCTAAGATTCCAACTTCCAAGTAACTAAGTCAAGCAACCAAATTATTATTGTAATTATTAAATAAATGCAAGATCCAAACAACTTTTTAACAAATAGGGCATTAGGGCTCACCTAAACCCACTAGCATCTGAATGAAAGCATTCTAACCTAAAAAGTTTTGGCTTTGAGGAAGAAGATGAACGACCTAAAGAACCCCTAGCCGAAGCAGGAGTTGTCCGTCTCGAACTCCCGATGTAGCTGTTGCAAAATGTGGGAAAATGATGGATTATGTTCTTGAGTAAGGAGTGAAGATCATTGTTTAAAATTACGCAATATAAGGCTCGCCTTGAGGCCCGCCTTAGCACAATTCCAGTGAAAAATGCCTCAAGGCTTACGCCTCGAGCATTTTTATGAGGCTTGCACCTCAGCTTGGCTAAGGCCCGCTTCGCCTTACTGGCATAAGGCGTACGCCTAACTCAATTTATATATATTTTTATTAAAACTTATCTAAATCATAAACTAGAGTCCCGAACAATTATGCCTTCATGCGCCCCAAGCCACAACAACTTCCTCTCAACCATCTTGACCTTTAGCCCACCACCTTTGTTGTATCTACCACTATCGTAGCCAACCCTGGGAATCACTAGAAAGCCGCACATAACCACCAACTCCTCTAAAAATGTTGGGGTATTATTCTCTTCTTTGTGTTGATGATAAATATTTATGAAAGAGAAAGATGATTAAAATAAATGATGAATAAACATATTAAGATGCATTGAACTCCACGGGATAAGGCAGGGGAGAAACCAATTTCTTATGATGACGGCTCAAATAAAGATCCCTTCAGTGATGATTTCTAAGTTTTTTTCAATTATGTAAGTTTTTTTTTAAGAATTAAATGTGGATAAGTGAGGAACTGAGAAAGAAAAAATTTGGAGTTGAACTTGATGTTATAAGATACTTTTACATAATTCCTATGTTTCAAATTATTTTGCTCTTCTAATGTTTGGATTTTAATTCTATTTCACGCAATTTATCAGTTGTCACTTTATCCTTGTGAAATTTTTTATTTCATATGTATTCCAATTTATTACTTTATAGTTCAATAGAAAGTTTATATTATTATTTAACATATTATTTGGGTATTATATAAAAGATCGCTTTTAATCTTTATTTTCATTTTTCACAATTTTTAGATTTTGAGGCTTACGCCTCAAAATGTCTTACGCCTCAAAATGTCTTGAGGCTTATGTCTCGCCTCACAAAAGAAAAACGTCTCACTACCCAATTGCGCAATTTTAAACCTTGGTGAAGATACAAGTTAGAGATAAGAAAACTGGAGAAATTTCTAAGCGATCGTCGAACGATCTCGCTATTCATCGTTCCTCACTCACTAATCATAACAGCAAGAGAGAAAGCCCTAGAATTTTAGCTAGCACTTCACACACAATAGCGAAAGAAAAAGCTCTATCCAGTTTTGTTAGACTATAAGTAATTGGATATTATGCTTTTTCGCTTTTGCCTTCAATCTATTCGACCCACTCGAGTCTCATGATGAGTCAATGAGTCGAGTAGCAACTCAATCGAACTTTAACTCGATTACCCAACAAGCTCGTAAATCTACTCGAGCTTGAAAATCAATAAGCTTGGATTGTGAGCTCATTATTGAATCGACTTGACTCATTTGCACTCTCAACATAGAACTCAAAGCTTGCTCAAAATAATCCAAAATTGTCATTAGATATTAGTTTTAATTAAAAAAAGAGAAAAAAATTCTACTTATTAAATGGTTAAATTGAATTTTGTGTTAGTATGATTAGGATCCGAACATGCTGTTTTTTTTTTCTTCTTTACTACTGACTGGAATAAGGGTGTAAGTGAGCCAAACCGGCTTGAACTTGACTCATTAACAGATTCCCAAGTCTAGCTTATTGAGCTGCAAGGTTGTGCTTGAGCTAAAATTACAACTTTTGTATTAAATGAGCACGAGTTTAGGCTTGATTAAAAATAGACTTGCTTGATTAGAATAAATAAGTAAACTCTAAATTGCGCTTTTCTATTAATTATTGAGCAGGTTTTGGAGACTGCAAGTATTGCAAGCTCCTCTTCAAATTTAGTTGGTCTCGTGGTTGCCTTCTCTAGTGAGTTTCATTCGTCAATTCCTCACTGACTCTTCATTAATGTGTTCTCTAGCAATGTCCCACTGTGACTTCCTCGTTGTCTCTCGCTAGATTCGTGGATATCTTCTCCAGCGAGCTCCTATTATAACTTCCTTGTTGTCGTGAGCTCTAATCGTGACTTCCTCTGTCAATCCATTTTCCAGCAAGTTTCTTTCATGACTTCTTCTCTTCTTTGTCGTGGATTGTTTGTTGAATTTGAGGAGAACTCAAACTCACAAGCTGAGCTCAAGCTCAACATTTGAGTTTGACTCTAGTGTGAGATAGACTAGCCAAGCTCGAGTTAGCTATTTCTTGATCTCAACTCAACTTGCTTACACCCCCAAATTTGAATAATACAAGTCCTACACAACTTGGCCCGAAATCAAATTTTCTTGTCGTCTTCTAGCCTTGTTATAATTTTTGTTCTAATATTGACATCCCTAATTTGAATAATATGAGTTTGATGAAAATTTTCAAGTTTGGGAACTAGGAAGCTTATTTAGTGATTACACTTATTTACGTCATTTATGCCCAAGAAACGAAGCAACTTATTAAACAATTATGTTTGGGACCATAAAATTAGTCGTGGCAGGAAAGCAATTCAGAGAGTTACAAGTGGGTTAATAAAGATATTATGGGTTCATAAAATGAAAAGGATTAAATATAAATGTGTAAGTATAACAAATTCAGAGGTGCAATTTCACCCTTGGACTATACTAACTCCGGAATCAAAGCAATTCTCGTCTTTCTTTTGTTTTCTCACAAAACTTCATTAGGATAGAGTAACCTATAGATTTGTATATGTAGAATGTTGCATGTGCTTGTTTATGAGTTGATATAACATAACCGTAACATCAGTTTAAACAAATAACCAATTATCCCTTGCCACGAATATATAAATATCTACAAATTCTTCCCCTCATAGGTTCATTTACATGGGTTTGATGTGCCATCTCCCTTCGTTGCACATTCTTTGTTACTTGTGGTAGTTGCAACATTGTGTTAGCTTTCTTTCACGTTATATTTGCTTAGGAGTTTGGTTGTCAAACGTCATTGTTAACTCCTCTTATCTGTCCCAGCAAAAATGGCCAGGCTAAAGCAGGCGAAGGAGGAGGCTGAGAAAGAGGCCGCTGAGTTTCGTGCCCAGCTGGAAGCTGATTTTCAAAAGAAAGTTGCGGAGGTAAAGTTTCACTGTGCTTCGATTATTTTCTTATCAATCCATAATTGAATTTTCAAGTCAAATTTGGTTGATTATCTTATTTGATCAAGTAGAAGACCCAGGATGAAGTGGTCATAGGATAATGATTGGGGCTTACATTCTAAACCTTTAGATTAATTGTCTTTCCCTCTTACCTCATCTTTACAACTCTTTTGAGTTGTAAAATCTATCTTCTTTATAACTCACTTAGCTGTATTTTCGACTGTTTTGATAATGCAGATTATTTATTTGGTTTTTAAGAATGGAATTCCTTGCTTTTTCCTAGGTGGCCTTTTTGCTCTTAGCAAACAATTTCAAACCCAATTACTATAGCTTAATCATATTGGGTTTTTTTTGCCACATGCACAATTGCTTAATTAAGAGTTTCTTTGAATATTTTAGGTTGTAATTAATTTAAGAGCTTGCTCTTTTAGAAAATCTGGACCCCCCCAAAATTAAAATAAACCCTATATAAAACTCATGTGTTTATTTTTTTCTAAATCAAGTGCATCTGATGCAACATGCATGATGTGAGACACATCATCATAATCAGTCAAAATGTCATCATCATCATCATCATCTAGGATTTTGGAATTTTACTATGGCTTCCTTTTTCTTTAAACAGAGTAGTGGTGATACTGGCGCAAACGTTAAGCGCCTGGAAGAGGAAACTGAGGCCAAAATCCAAAGCCTTGACTCAGAGTCTGACAGGATATCTGGTGATGTCGTTCAAATGCTTTTAAGGTATGTCACCCAGGTGAAGAATTAGCTAAGGACTACCGTTCCTTTTTGTTGTGACGACACCTTTTTTAAAAAGTTCTGGTTTGTGCTTCTATTCCTTCCTTGTACTTGAGAGCTGGGGTTTCTCCTTGTTTCTGTACTAATAAATGGCTCATTTATCATAGTGTAGTGTAAGTGCTTGGTCTTTGTGGAAGTTAAAGAGTCAGTGGTGTGACATGACCATTTTGTTCTTCTAAATGGAAGCTATTAATAATATCTGAACATTTGCAGTTAATTTCAGCTTTTACGCATATTCAGACAAGCAAGCTGTTAAGAATATCATTTTTTTTCTTTTTTTGAACATGAAAAACTACCTGAAATTTTAGTTTTTTTAACTGATGTTTTTTCTCTTTAAACCCTGAATGATGTCAATAGAAATTACCAGCATAAGCAAAAGAGATTGGATTCCAAAGTTTTTGCTAATGGATTAGTGTTGATGGTCTCATTATTCCACTAATAGAATGCAACCTTAATTAGTGGTGAAATTATTTTGTGCAGATACGGATGCTGTTTGAAGGCGAATTAGAGCGCGTCACATTTCCCTTTTGTTGTGTACTGCGGATGTGTATTCGCTGGGTACCAGGTGATGTGGCGCACTCGAATTCGCCTACGGACAGTCCGATGTCCGAATAATTTATCTAAGTAGTGAGAGGGCATATACCTGTTTTTTTTTTTTTTTTTTTTTTTGAAGGTTTTTCATGTATGGAGCCTTCTTAAGAACTAAGGACACCTTTGTTTGGAAGGTTCTCATGGATTTTGTATGAAACAGAATAAAAAAGTGCTAAGGCTAATTTCATGCCATGCCCTGATAAGATTTAGATCTATTTGGTGCAATTTTTTTATTATTTTTTCTTTTCAAATCAGCTTTTATATTTTTATTTAATATTACTTTCTTAATGTTTTTGAGAAATATTTGTAATGAAAAATATTTTTTAATAATAAGATTTACATGAATATGGCATTTGTGAGAAAGATGTTTTTCTGAGTTTTTTTTTTAAAGAGACATTTTTAATATTCATAATAGATTTAAAAAAAATTATCTTTATAAAAATTTTGTGTTGAAAATTATCACAACTTTTTTAAGAAACAATATTATTATTTCTTTTATTTTTAGCAAGAGCTCAATTTTACGAGTTAGCATATAGATTGACTAAGTTATATCATTTATTATGAAATAGACTATTTTTAATTTTAAAAAAATATTATAAGAAAATGATAAAAGTAATGAGAAATTAGAGAAAAGGTAATAAAAATCATTTGAAATAAAAAAATATATTATTTTTTAAACAATTTTTAAAATTTTAATACAAAATTTTAATTTCCAGTATATTTTAATTAGCTTGTTTTTTTTTTAACTAGTCAACTTATTGAGTTAAGTCTAGCTTAAACTCTATTCATTCATTAGCTCTTTAGTAACAAAATTTTAGCTCTAATTATAATAAATTTAGAATTCATTTGGGACAAATTTTTTGATGATTTATAAAATTGATTTTTATTAAAAAAATTAATTAATTTTTTTTTATTACAAAGCAGTAAGAGCTATTCCAAATAAAATTGACTTATGTCAAACTGAGTTAAATTACTCTTATTTGGTTTTTTTTTAAGTGCCTCAAAAGATTTGCTAGAAACATTGTGCCAATTTATTTTGGTTTTGTTTATAAGCTCAAGAAAAATAAAAGTAGAGAAATCTGTAACAGTTGCAAATAAATAGAATTTTGGATTTTTTTTTGCTGTTATTAATAATAATCTTTGATAAGTTCTTTATAATTAATATTTTTGTATCGTACCTAGTGCTCATGTAGAAATCTAATATTATAAGGTCAGCACATCAAACAGTTTCTTTACAAAGTACCATGCGATGATGCGGGGAAACTATGCAACGTAAATAATGGTTCATATTTATTAGGTCCGGACACCGGATGTAGCTCTATATCCGGACGTCAATAACATGTCGCCACGTGCTCTTACTCTTTATCGCGTGGCCCGACGACCCGACCGGACCCGGACCTGATATTGCTATGTATTGGATGATTTGTGCTGACCTGGGTATTGCTAGGTATTGCTCGACAATAACGAGAAATACCATTATGTCAAAATTAATACGTAGCAATACCGAGCAATACCGATCAATACCTAGCAATACCCTAATTTTGCTAGGTATTGCTCAATATTGCTAGGTATTAGTCTTGCCAGAGCGATATTTCTCGTTATTGTCAAGCAATATCTAGCAATACCGAGCAATACATATTAATACCCGAACATAGCAATATCGGGTTCCGGTCTAGGTCGGGTCGTCGGGCTGCGCGGTAAAGAGTAAGAGCACGTGGCGATATATTATTATCGTCCGGATGTAGAGCTACGTCCGGTTTCCTGACCTAATAATTTTTCCAGAGCTCGACCATCACCAATTTACACATTGAATTACCATAAATCAGAATTTTTAAGAGGCGCCAGTCGCATTTGGTACCTATTATTTAGCTAAGGCTTCCGTTTTCTTCCTACACCTTAAAACAGCTTTTTGTAAAAAAAAATTATACTTAAAAGTTATTTTAAGCAGCAAAAAAATGATCCCAAACAAAGCCTAAAACGATAACATATGACCAATAATTAAACTATTAAGATTTCATTTGAGATGGCTTTCTTAAAGCAAGTTTCTGCTTTAAGAAGAATCAAACAAAGTCTAAATCACAGGGTATCAGTTAATCTAGTTATAAATATTGAAAATGTCATTATAATTTAAAAATTAAATTTCATCCATATAATTAATTTAAGTTACAATGCTCACCTTTAAATAAATAAAATAGATCAGCGATATTATTTGAGGATGTTTCAAGTGGCTTAATTATGGGAAGGGTGGCAATTAAAAAGGTGATGATTGGGTCAATGAAAAATTATTCTGTATGGACAATAGATGATTCGAAGGCTAATCAGAACGCGCCACAACACCCGGTACACAGCACCGATATCGAGCCAAAAAGTGATGTGGTGCATTCTAATTGACCTCCAATGTTTGCACAGAATAATTTATCCAATGATTGAAATCTTTTTACTCCAAGATTTCAAGAAAAGAGTTCCCAACAAGAGAAAGATGATCTTAATCAATCTTTAATACCTTCATAATCAAAACTTATTCTATTGAGAATGAAATGAAATGTAATGCAACAGAAGTGAGAGGCCAACAAGAGAAAGATGAGAAATATCCAGATGAAGCAGTTATGGTGGAAATAAATTCAAGCTTGAACTTGAGATCATAAAGGAATTAATGGATATAATCAATGAGTAGGGGACAAGTGGGGCTACATATCATCACTCTAGTGACCCAATTAAGACTAATCCAAGTCTGTTAGGATTGCATCAGATCATACATAATTGTACTAATTCAATGAAGAGACCATGGTAGATCAGCTGGTATAGACCCCGAACTGAAGGAGAAATTATTCTCTACGTTCAAAGACAAATCAGAATGAGCACGTCAACAATACCGAGCCGTGGTACAGACAAGGCTCATTCTGATTGGTCTCCGGGCAGGCGTTCGGTGTCCATGCAGAATAATTTCTCTAAGTTGAAGACAAAGTCTACTAGCTCAATGAAGACTTAAAGCTCAATTCCATCAGAAAATAATTATAATAATTTGCAGCTGATTAAGTAATAAGGAAATAGTAAAAATTGATAAAATTACAAAGTAATTGATATAATGGAAAGTTCATTCTAACGAGATTTTTTATTGCAAAACATTAGAAATCTATAGTATAAAAAACTAGCATTAACCTTACAAACTCTAAAAACCATACATGATAGGAAACTATGACATAATATTGTTATAGGTTGCAATACCTCTTTAAGGTCTTACACTGTATTGATTGGGTTGAGTTCATTTGTAACCAGTTATTCCAATGCTCGAACTCACGCGATCTGTTTTTCGAGCAGACTGATTCATCACCTTTGCAAAGTACATATAATAGTACACATTTAGTACCATTGTGAAAACCACAAAAACTGCTCCTGCTATGAAGACTCCTTTTCGCAGAGAAGAACAAGTCCAGTTTTGAACATAGATCACATGCCTGTACTTAGTGTGATAGGCGTTATTTCTCGCTCCAGCAATCAGACAAGATTCAGCTATCAGAAAAGTTAGCCTGCCATAGTTTTGTAAAACTTACTACCACATAGGGATAGTAAGGCTTTGTTTGGGACGGCTTTCTTCCTACTTAAAGAAGCTTTCAAGTACAAAATTTAAAACTTTTGTACTAGAAAGCTGCTTTAAGCAGTAAGAAAGCCGTCCCAAACGAAGCCTAAAACACAAAGAAAAAGTCTCAAACTAGGATGCTTACTCACCATGAAGAAGCAAAATAAATAATGGTCCAAGCTCTGTTACTACCCGGGGCCAATGGTCGGCCGAAGCACATGCACTTTGTGACAACCATGAGAAGAGCTTGGGTGGAGAAGAGGAACAAGAAAGCTCCTACTCCATAACCCGTTGCGATATCCGAATCATAAATGCAGTAGGTTATATTATGGTTTGAGATATCAGTGATTACCTTTCCCTGTCATGAAACATAAAGTTGTTTTGAAGATCAGCATTCTCACTAGAAGAGGTGTGTGGGATTAGGGGTGTCAATTCGGGTCAACCCGTCGGGTTCGGGTCAAACCCGACCCGACCCGGATCTAAACGGGTCAACCCGAACCCGACCCGTTTTTGCAAACGGGTCGGACATTTCAACCCGGACCCGACCTGGCCGGGTTGCCGGGTTGACCCGACACGACCCGCGACCCGGCAGTGGCGACCAGGCGAGCTGGTTCGGCCGCGACTCGCGAAGGTTCGGCCGCGACTCGCGAGCTGGTTCGACACGACCCGCGACTGGCAGGGCACGCGGCATCGCGCTGGCATCAGGCGGGCACGCGGCATCGCGAGGGGCAGGCCGCTGGCCGCAGGCGGGCACGCGGCATCGCGTGGGGCAGGCTGGGCACGCCGCACGCGGCAGCGGCAGCGGGGGGCGCAGGCGACGGGGCGAGGGGCAGCGCCGGCCACCGGGCAGACGGCATCGCACGGGCACGCGACATCGCGCGGGGCAGTGCGGGCACGCGGGGAAGCGCCGGGCAGGCGGGCAGCGGGCAGCAGTCAGGCGGGTGGAAACGGTGGGAAATTCAAAATTTTTTAAAATAAACGGGTTGCCGGGTTGACCCGTCAACCCGCCGGGTCAACCCGAACCCGACCCGTTTTTCAAACGGGTCAAATATGCGAACCCGAACCCGACCCGTTTATCAAACGGGTCGGGTCCAACCCGGATTTTCCGGGTCGGGTCCGGGTCGGGTTTTCGGGTCGGGTCAAATATTGACACCCCTATGTGGGATCACTTTCTATCTTTATTTTTTGTTTGTGTTTTTTGTTTTATGAGGAAATAAAAATATATTTGATAACTTAAATAAGTGGTTTTTATTTTTTTGCACCAACGGCAACAGAGAGTATCATGGTGATTTTTATTAATAAAAATGAGAACATCTAAAAATTTATTTTTAATATTTTAAAAAATAACTTATTTTATTTCCAAAAAAATTTAAAATTACAAACCAAAAATGTTCTTTAAAAACAAAAACAAAAACAAAGTGAGCTCAAACAATCCCCCCAAAAAAGTAAAAGAATAAAGAGCAATTTTTTTAAGAATTTACTTCTAAGATAACTATTACAGTTATATTTGACTACAATTTTTTTATATAATGTTTTAGAAATTCTATAATGAGAGTGAGATTTTTATAATGAGATATGCTAAAGTGATTGCTAGGGTCAATAATGTAATAGGTATATTATAAAAAGCATAATATAATTTATATTTAAGTAATAGGTATTAAGAGCTAATAGATAGTGAGAATGATTCATCGCTCTTATTCAGTTGAAATGATTTGGCACTATGAATAATAATGCACAATCAGTCTACCCAAACTCTCCCTTAAAAAAGCCTGATTCAAAGTTTAACTTCTTGAACCACCAAAGTTCACATAATCCAACTCTCTAAATTTCACTATCTAACTATCATATACAATGTTCCAAGCATCACCTAACCTTTCATCTGAAAGATTGGCTTGGACAATCAGATAGTCCTGCTCGATAAAATTTGGTTGTTTTGGCATTAGATCAATATTATTATAATATATAAATCAAGGTGACCTAAGAGACAAATAAGGAATGACTACCTTGCATGGATTGCATAGAAACATAATAGGATGAATAGTAGGCGACAATTGACTTCACCAACTTTTGACTCTTTTTCTCTATTTTGTGTATGGTAAAGACCCCTCCTATATTTTTATTAAAAAAAATCATTTTAAATGGTTAACCAGCTATTTAGCAAACATTATTTTAATATTATTTTACGATCATTTAAAAATGATTGTTCACCCTATGAATATTTTATGAGGATTAGGATGATTGGTAGAAGAGAGATTAGGAATAAGAAGATCTCATATTTTTATGCACCTTATTATGGTTATATTTAGGAGATATTCGAATAATATGTTTTTAATAAATATACCTTCTATGCATTTTTAATTTAATCATAATTCAAGATGAATTATTGTCCTCACAAACACTTTCTCCCTTAAGTGGTCATCCCACTAGCATCACCACTAGTCATGGTGAATATAGCAAGACACCAATCTTTCATGAGTATAAAAAGAGAAAGAGCGACGATCACCGGTTCAAGAAACAAAACCCCTCTCCCATGAATCCATGTACAAGAACCAAAAGAAGGAAGCCTTGAATTATTCGCGTGGCGCAAATCAATGCATATGGTGAGCCCAAAAGGGGCGGACAACTTATGGGTTTTTTTTTTTTGTTATTTGTATTTAGTTATTTCCATTCATTCTATAGATAATTTTGTGTATAAATACCCATTGAAGGAATAAACAACATAAGCTTTCCTAGCCACTTCTTTTCTACTTGATGTTAGAGCAAGGTTATGATTCTCTTTTTCCAACCTTTGTTATCCCTCATTTTAATTTTTTATTCTCTTGATTACGTCATATTTCTTTGACTTCAATTCAAAGAGTCGACCATCATAAATGGTGACAATTAGAGCAAAGGAGAGCTTTAAGGGGGGTCACATCCTCATATGACTTGAATGGAAGAAATTATTTGAAGTGGTCCCAAATTATGAAGACCTTTTAAAAAAAAAAAAAAAAACTCAATCATTTTATGGATCTTCCCCCATAGCAAAAGAACAAAAATTTGCAATTTCAGATGAAGCAGATTTCATCATTTATGAATAGTTATGAAACATCATGATGCCTGAAATCAATTGGCCATACATGTTACTAACAACTACAAAAGATGTTTGGGACACCGCTAAACAAACATACTCAAAAGTCAAAAGTTAAAGATGTGATAATTAAGTATCTTAAAGTAAGTTTCGAAAAATAGATTCTATACATAAGTTATGATACTCTATAAATTGAAAGTAATACAGATGTTGACAATGCGAGGTCACAAGTGGATATGAGATCCACTTATGAATGGAAAATTTATAACATGGAACAAGAAACAACCTATTGTTTCAAGATTCAACATTTAATCCACATTAAAAGTAATTGCCCAAGGTATTCATAATTTTTTATGGATCAAAATTATTTTAGAAGATTTAAAATCAGGTGTAAAGAACTATGAAGATATAATGTGATAATAAATCTACATCAACACAACTCATAATCCAATCCAAAATGATCGAAACCAAACATGTGGAAGCAGATAAACACTTCATAAAAAAGAAACTAGAAAGTAATTTGATTTGCACTATGTATTTCCCTACGGGAAAATAGTTTGCTGATATTCGCTAAAGGAATTTGCAATGCCATGCTAAAAAATATCGCAAGTAAAATTAGGATGATAGATCTATACCAACCAGTTTGAGAGGAAGTGTTGAAAGGCCTAGTAGGGACTAAAGGTTGGTAGTCTTAATGGAGCCCGCAAAAAAATGCTAGAGAAGGAAAGAAGAAGCCACGCTTCACTCGTCCAAGAAAACACATCTCCTACATATCCATGTACAAAAAAGGAAGGAAGAGAGCCTTGGATTATTCACGTGGCACTAATCAGCTCATCTGCTGAGCCCTAAAGGGGATGAGCAACTCATGGGCATATATTTTTTTTGAAGTTATTGTATTTACGTGTTTCCAATTAGTTTCTATATAATTTTGCGTATAACTACCAATTAAAGGAATAAACAATTTAAAATTTTCTAGTGATGAAAAGAGGGGAAACGGAATGAAGGAGTTTCCTCTGTCATCTATGGCCCATAAAGAGCCTTGCGAGGGTCTCTATCCCCTCGGCACTTCCAAAGCCCGTACTTGATGCTCGTACTTCCTGATACCATGCTCCAGAAAAGGGGCAAAAGAAAATTGTACCCAAGTCAAGTGCATGTAATTGACACCAGTCTGACTGTTGGGAGGAGTTATGCGGAAGGTAGAGCCAATATCAAATCTCAGTAAGTGCAATCATACTACAGAAGCTGCGTAGAACCAAACGTTTGGAGGAACAGTGCCCATGTGTCTGGTATCTACCACCCTAGAAATAAGTGGTCGTCTGTTATATCTTGTAGCTTGTGAAAAACAAAACTGGCGAGCCACTCTATTCGGCTGGAAGCCCTCTGTGTCACAAAGTTCCCTGAACGATGACACAACTAGCCTGGGCGTATGCTTGCAAAGTACTCGACCACCCTCAAAGTGCCCTTACTCTATAACAGAATACATCTCCTCTACCTGTTGAGTCCATCAGTAATAACCTACTCCCTCAGGTGAGATGGCAAACCGACAATATCTGACCGATGAAACACAGAAAAATGGTCTACAGCCAGGTGCAGAGCGAAGAAGAAGAGACACTCACTCTGACTCAAGAGTGGAGGAAGCTTGTGCCAGCTGCATAACTGTCGGGTATCCCCTTTCCAAAAAATACCAAGGACACTTCAGGAATGAAAAAAACACCTCGGATATGTAAATGAATCCAACCAAACAAGTAATGTCATGGTAAAATCAGATCTCATAGCTCAAGTGAACTCGCCTTAGAAGCTATGCGAAGGACCCTGTAAATCCTAACAAACACCGTTGGAGCCAAAGAAAGGCGTTGCCCCTGAGAAATCTGACTGGCTGCTAGTAGGACTGCAATATACAGATTCCACCCTAAGTGGGAGAACAAAAGTACACATCCATGTGACTAGAAACCATGCCAGGAACAAATCCTTATTGATGTTTGACAACGTGGGAGACCTATAACCAACTGAAGAGGGCTCTTCAGTATGCTATAATAACAAAATCCTTGTCCTAGGCAAAGGTCAAAGGGGTCACATAACAACACGACAACATAAGACATGTAGCGGTCCTGAAGAAAGTTGTGGACCCAGACATCTACGGGCATAGTGGCTCGGGAAAGCATTGGCAGACTCGATGACCTGTACACCTGACGGTAATGTCGAAGGAGGGCTGGATAGACATCTGACAAAACTAATCTCCCCCTCTTGTTTCCATCTGTTGAGAGAATACTATGAAATAACTCTACATCAAGAGGAATACAATGTTTAAAGTGGCATCCAACATAATGTTACTATTAGTAATTTTAATTGTAATGGGTTAAGCTGAGCGAGTCCTTTCCAACAAACTTAATGGAAGTAGAACAAAGAAAACCAACCACACACACATTAACTAATTGACAACATGACCTGTCTAACCTCCCTGTGAAATTGTTACAATGCTGGCCCAGAAGGGGCCGGCTGATCTGGTCCAACAGGGACCGGTTCACTGTTATAGCCGGTGGCCCAAGCTTGGGCTGAACCAGGGGAGGAGCCCTAGTGGGTCCCATTACTTAATTAAATAGTGTTTATGTGAGAAAATTTGAATGGAGGGCTATTTTAGGGATTTTGTAAGCTTCCTTTGGCTTTAATTATTCTTGTGGAGGCTAGGGTTTGGGTATCTTGAGATTTGCCGAATTTTGAGATCTACGGTTTATTTTGTGTGGGCTCTAGGCTTTGCTAAAGATTTGAAGAGTATTTCTTCCTCTCGAATTGAATAAATTTGTATCTTGCTTTGTTTTTCTTGTTTGTGAAGTAAATCAAAGTATTTCCCTTGTGTTTCTTCTTCGATCTACCAAATTTCCTACATGGTTTTTGCTGATTTCTCCTTGAAATCAGCCCTATTTCTTATTGTTTTTTGTCAATTCTTGCTAGGTTTGCTTGCAAACTCAAGTATTGCCCTTAGGGTTACTTGCGAACTCAAGTACTTCCTATCAAATTGGTATCAAAGCATTATCTTTGGACCATCGGCTGCTAAAATCCAGAAATTTCAGCAAAGAAATTTCATTTGAAGGAAGATCTTCTAGTAAAACTTGGGGGCTGGAAAGAAGGTCGAAGTTTTGGAAGGTGAAATTGGGCAACTAAAATCAGATTTGGAGGAAAAATTCTCTGATATTCAAATCAGATTTCCTCCAACAACGAACAGTTGGAAGAAAATTTTACATTGATGGAGGAGATGCTAAAAAAATTACTAGAAGTGAAGACCAATCTGGCGACATCGGAAGCAAGGGAGACCACCGGCGACCATGGGAAATGAGGGAATCCGATCTCGTTTATGGGGAGAAAAAATCCGGAAGTGAAGATCCTTGAGGAAGAGGATGGCATGCCACCTCTAGAATCACTTTCTAGGGAGGAGATGAGTATGGGATACGAAAGGAGTGTTGATTTTGTGGGGAGAATGGGATATTTCTACCACCGAAGCGTTGATTTTGAAAGAAGGAGAGGGGAAGGTGATGAAGGGTATGGTTATGATCGCAGGAGGGAAGATCGTGGCAAATGAGGAGCACCTCCTCTTCATGGAATGGGAGGTTATGGGGGATTCAGAGGCAACGGGGGTGACTCAAAAGTGAGGAAGCTGAAAATGCCTATCTTTGAGGGTGAGGATGACCATGGCTGAATCTATAAGGTGGAACCAATGGCGTGATATGAGGCAACCCATTCGGAGTTTGAGGAAGTTCAAAGAGCTTACTAGAACGTTTCTGAATGGGTAAGGGAGAAGACTTCTATGAGCAATTATTTGCCTGGATACAGGAGGGGGTTGTGGCAGATTATCGTGATAGATTCGAGCACTTGGCTAGCAATTAAATCGGCTCTCTGAGACGGTGCTAGAGGGGAACTTTATGAAGGGCCTTAAATCGGAGATACGGGTAGTGGTTAGGGTGATGAGGCCAAGAGACTTGGGGAGGCCATGTAGCTAGCCCAGTTGGTAGAGGATCAGAAGCAGCTGGAGAGAGGGCTAGGTGGAGCAGTTCGGGGAGGGGGGGGGATACAGAATGACCACCACCTTCTTAGCTCCCAAGGGACCAGGGCCAGGGAGTCTGAGGGAAGTGCCCAAGGAGAGAACTGGAGGAGGAGAAAATCAGAGAATTTTCAAAAGGCTAACAGAGAAGGAGATACAAGAGAAAAGGGTGAAGGAGTTATGTTTTAGATGTGATGAGAAGTACATGCCGAGGCTTAGGTGTAAGGACCAAACTCTTTAGGTTCTCACCGTATGTAATGACGAGGAAGCTGAAGAGGGAGGTGGAAGCGGGTTAGAGATTGAGGAAGAGGAGAAGTTGCATTTGGATGTGGTAGAAGTCTTTCTAAACTCAGTAGTGGGATTCACTCTGAATCACACTATGAAGGTGAAGAGAGAGATAGCAGATTGAGAGGTGGTAGTATTAATAGATAGCGGGGCAACCCACAATTTCATCTCCACCCATATCGTGGATCTACTGGGGGTGCAATTAGTGGATACGGGAGGCTACAAAGTGGTGATGGGCATGGGAAAGGTAAAAATGGGGAGAAGAGTTTGTAGGAGAGTGGTGTTGACTATTCAAGGGATACAGGTGATAGAGGATTTTTTTCCCTTGGAGTTGGGGAGTACGGACGTCATCTAGGGGATGAAATGACTGCAAACCTTGAGGGAGACCAAGATAAATTGGGGAGCACTACGAATGGAACTGATGGTGGGGGGAAGGAGAATGGTGATTCAGGGTGATGCAGGGCTGTCCAAAGCAGGAATATCTCTCAAATCCATGATTAGAACTATACAGGGGGTGAGAGGCAGGTATTTGGTCGAATTGCAGTGCTTAAAGAGGGTCAATGTAGGGGATGAAGGAGACATCCCTCTTGTAGTACAACCACTCCTACAACATTTCAGTGAGGTGTTCCAGCCACCTCAAGGGTTACCACCCCACAGAGAACATGAGCATGCAATCCTTCTGAAGGAAGGGGTGTCACCAATTAGTGTTCGGCCTTACCACTACCCCCAAATTCAAAAAGATGAGATTGAGAAGCTGATTAGGGAGATGTTGGAGGCAAGGATCGTCAAGCCAAGTGTTAGTCCTTTCTCTAGTCCAATCTTATTGGTCAAAAAGAAGGATGAGAGTCGGATTATAGGGCATTGAACAAGGAGACGGTACCTGTTAAATTCCCCATTCCGGTGATTGATGAGTTATTAGATGAGTTGCATGGAGCAATAGTGTTTTCTAAGATGGACTTGAAGTCGGGTTACTATCTTATTCTAAGATGGACTTGAAGTCGGGTTACTATCAAATAAGAATGAAGGAGAAGGATATTCAAAAGACGGCCTTCAGGACGCACGAGGGGCACTACGAGTTATTAGTGATGCCATTTGGGCTCACTAACACCCCGGCTACTTTCCAGTCTTTGATGAATAGGGTGTTCCAGCAGCACCTCAAAAAGTTTGTTCTAGTATTTTTTGATGACATTCTGGTATACATCAAAACGGAGGATCATCTGGAACACTTGAAGGAGGTTCTTAAACTTTTACAGGCACATCAGTTGAGGGTCAACCTATAGAAGTGTAGCTTCACCCAATATAGGGTGGAGTATTTAGGACATGTAGTGTCTCAGGAGGGAGTGGCGGCCGATCAGAAAAAAAATTGAGGCAATACAGAAATGGCCAATGCCTAAGAACATAAGGGAGTTGAGGGGTTTCCTAGAATTGACTGGCTACTACATGAGGTTTGTGAGGGGGTACAATACAATCACTTGGTCGTTGATTGAGCAATTGAAGAAGGATAATTTTTGTTGGGAGAGGCAGCAATCCAGGCTTTTGAGAGGATGAAGAAAGCCATGAAAACAATCCCACTGTTAGCTCTTTCGGATTTCAACCAGATCTTTGTAGTGAAGACCGATGCGTCAGGATATGGATTTGGGCCAGTGTTGATGCAGAATCACAGGCCTATAGCATACTTCAGTCAGGTGCTGTCAACCAGGGCTCGATTGAAGTCAGTGTACGAGAGAGAGTTGATGGCCATTGTCTTGGCCATTAGAAATGGAGCCCCTTACCTTTTGGGAAGGCACTTCATTATCTGTACGGATCAGAGGAGCTTGAAGTACCTGTTAGAGCAAAGGATGGTGACCGAGGAACATCAGAGGTGGTTGTCAAAACTTTTAGGTTATGAATTTGAGATCCAGTACAGGCCAGGGGTGGAAAATAAGGCGGTCGACGCCTTATCCAAATGTGTTGGGGAACTTCAGGAGTTGGTGGTTTCAGTACTAATGATGGTTGATTTAGGGGCGATTAAGAAAGAAAGTATGCATATCGAAGAATTGAGGAAGATCATGGGGGATTTGATGAAAGATAATAGCAGTCATTCTAGGTACTATCTTGAGGAGGAGAAGTTGTTTCATTATGGGAGGTTCGTGATGCCATGAACTGTTGAGATAGTTGTTATTTAGTTTTTCATGTTTGATATTCTTGCAACTTGTATGTTTTAATGATTCCAAATATTATTGCTTTGATTATTATTTCTTCTAACATATTTTTGAAAGAATTGTTTTGCTCTTGTGTGTACTAACATTTCAGGAAAATCATACTCCAGATTGTTGAAAACTTCAAATCAAGATCAGTTTAGAGTGTATTGTAATTTGAAGTATGTATTTTCATTTTATTTAGTCTGAGAGAGTGTGATTGCAATTGAGTAACTGAGCACACACACACTGGGGGAGAGTTTTAAAATTCATATTTTTAAACTGATCGTACAGTACGAAACTATTTTGTACGAGACGACCTGGTCAGTTATTTTCCCCAACGAGCAATGTAGCGAACATAAATGACCAAAATTTTTTAGTATAGATCGTACGGACGATATTTTTTATCGTATCAGGACGATGGCCTCTGGTGCGTCCTTGAACGAAGATCGTACGAACGATATTTTTTTATCGTACTGGGACGATGGACTCTGGTTCATCCTCGAAAGAAGATCGTACGGACGATAATTTTTTAACGTACCGGGACGAAGGAATGTGGTCTGTTTTCGTTCATTTCATCCTGACAGTTCGTACATACAACCTTTGAATTTTTTTTGTTTGTACCGGACGAACACAGTTCGTACTGGACAATGATCAGGTACGAAATTATTTCGTACCGATTCACAATGAGTTCGTACGCAACAGTATTTGAACTGTTCGTACATACGAAAATACGATCGTACGGTACGATCGTGGACGGTCAAATTTAAAAAATTTAATTTTCTGGATGATTTTTCGTGTCTTTTGTATAAAAAATCCACTAAAAACTGGCACAATCTTTTCGTCATTTGGTCTTCGTGATTTATAAAAGGCAATTGAAGGTAAGAGTGAGAGAGTGTTTGAGAGATTTCTTTCTGGTGGAGCATGAAGGGTTCACAAGGTTGCTCAAGGGTAAGGATCTCTGTGTGTGATTTGTGTTTAATCACTCTTTCTCTATTCTAGATTGCTCATGTGAAGATCTTTCAAGAAGATCTGGTTCTCTACCGACAGTTGGAGAGTGAACAGCCGAAGGTTCTCTGCATACACTTGAAGAGTGTGAACAGCCGAAGATTCTCTACCTACACTTGGAGAGTATGAACAGTCAAAGGTTCTCTGCCTGCACTTAGAGGGTGTGAAAGGATGAAGGTTCTGTGCCTACACTTGGAGGGTGTGAAAGGACGAAGGTTCTCTGCCGCATCGGGGATTGGTGGAAGAAAGTTTTGTAAAGGCTTCTCCGTCTTGCTGTGGGGGCAAAAGAAGAGTCACTTTGGTAATAATGCAATACCTGAAGTAGAGACATCAGGGAGTGGATGTAAGTCGTGTTTAACCAAACCACTATAAACCTTTGTGTCTTTTATTTCCGCTGCCTTATTTACTTACTGCAAGTTTTAATTTTTCGTGGTTGAAAAATTATTTTGAAAACTTTAAAATTAACTTGCTACAAATCATCTATCGATTTCAAATTATTAATCTAAGAGTAAAATTTTAAATTACCAATTCACCCCGCTCTTGGTTAGCCTTGGGACATTAGTTTAGGTCTAACCTATTACAGATTCAACAAGAATCAACACGAACTTCCGTACACATTCCTCACTTATTACAAGAGTTCCACGGCAGTGCAGTTAGGGGTCATTCAGGAGTTCAGAGGACATATAGGAGGCTGGCATTGGAGCTTTACTGGAAGGGGATGTATAAGATGTTGAGGAGATTGTGACAAAGTGTGAAGTGTGACAGAGAAATAAATATATAACAATGGCTCCAGGAGGATTACTACAACCCTTGGCACTTCCAAACCGAGTATGGGAGGAAGTTTCCATGGAATTCATCGATGTCCTACCATACTCAGAGGGATTCACAGTCATTTTGATCGTGGTGGACCAACTTAGTAAATATGCACATTTTATCCTCCTACGACATCCATACACCATAGTATCAATGGCAGCAACATTTATCAAGGAAGTGGTTAGATTATATGGGATTCTTGAATCAATTGTGTTTGAACAAGACAAAGAGTTCCTCAGCCAATTTTTTAGGAAGCTTTTCAGGTTGCAGGGCACTGTTCTCAAGAGAAGCGTCGCCTACCACCCACAAACATACGGGCAAACAGAGGTGGTGAACCGAAGTTTGAAAACATATTTGAGGTGTTTTTCTTCTGAAACAACATGGATGTGGGCAAAATGGTTACCATGGGCCAAGTAATGGTACAATACTTCATACCATTATACATCCCAGATGACTCCTTTTAAGGTGTTGAATGAAAGAGACCCCATACTTAGTGCATTTTGGGAGAGGAAACACAAAAGTCTCTTTAGTTGAACAATAATTAGAGGAGATAAACCAGGTGTTGGAGGAGTTAAAGAAACATCTGCGGAGGGCACAATAAATCATGAAGAAGCGGGCAGATACACATAGGAGAGACATACATTATGAAGTGAGAGAGAAAGTGTTCTTGAAACTATGGCCATATAGGCAGAAATCAGTTGCTAACAGGAGGAACGAGAAATTGGCTCCGAGGTACTTCAATCCTTATGAGGTGGTGGACAAGATCGGAGCAATGGCATATCGATTGAAGTATACCCCCAACGGCCACCATACACCTAGTTTTCCATGTGTCGCAGTTGAGGAGAGCTCTAGGGAAGCATGCAGTTAGTGTGGAGTTGTCAGCTACACTAACAGAGGAGCTGGAAGTGATCTTAGAACCATTGACGTTAAGAGGGGTCAGAGTGGATAAAAAGGGGAACAAGGAAGTCCTTATAAGATGGAAAGACATTCCCGAGTTCGAGGCCACTTGGGAACCATACGATAGAGTGAGGCTCCAATTTCATTCTCTTCACCTTGAGGACAAGGCGAGTCTTTGGGAGGGGAGTAATGTTACAATACCGGCCAGGAGGGGACGGTTGAACTGGTCCAACAGGGACCGGTTCACTTTATAACCAGCGGCCCAAGCTTGGGCGGAACCAAGGGTGGTGGTGGTGGTGGTGGGGGGGGGGGGAGGGGGTGCGGGGGAGCCCTAGTGGGGCCCATTACTTAATTAAATAGTGTTTAGGAGGTAAAATTTGAATGGAGGGCTGCTTTAGGGATTTTATAAGCTTTCTTTAGCTTTAATTAGTCTTGTGGAGGCTAGGATTTGGGTATCTTGAGATTTGTTGGATTTTGAGATCTAGGATTTGTTTTGTGTGGGCTCTAGGATTTGCTAGATATTTGGAGAGTATTTCTTCCTCTCGAATTGAAAAAATTTGCATCTTGCTTTATTTTTCTTGTTCCTGAATTGAATCAAAGTATTTCTCTTGTATTTCTTCTCCAATCTACTAAATTTCTAGCATGGTTCTTGCTGATTTCTCCTTGAAATCAGCCCTATTTCTCACTTTTTTTGCCAATTCTTGCTAGGTTTGCTTGCGAACTCAAGTACTTCCTATCAGAAATCTCATAAAAGTTGGACTAGCTTAGATAGATGTCTGATTATCTAATATACTAATGTTGAAAGTTACACAAAATAAGGATTGGTAAATGGAAACCGATGCTTCCATAAAAAGTCAATTACGTGACAAAAGCATATAAATTGAACACACATTGTGCTAGAAACATGTTGTTGCTATCAAAACACACGGCAAATCAAATGTGATCTTTCAATGGGACTAATTGAATTAGTATACAATATCAAAAATGAAACCCTTTTCTACACCAAAAAATAAATATATTCTTGAAAATACCAACAAAGCACATCAAAAGCAGTACAACTTGGACACTTTCTAAGATGAAAATGAAGTGAACTCTCTTATAAGCGGAGGTCATCCCTTGAAAATTATATAAGAGATATAAGCCCTTAGAGGAAAACCAAGGAGTTTAATACCAACAAGGAAGCTTCTCTCCTCCTGATTTGGGTACATAGGCAACAACATTTTAATTTTACACATTTGATCTCAATAAAAAATTCATTCCATCCTCTCATCCTTCTTTTTCTATTCCAACCCATCTCGAACTATTCGAGTACACTATTTTGCACCTCTGCTCAATTCTTATGTCGATCGTTTCATCCTAAAAAAAATGGCAATAATAGCATGTTTTTCATACAAGCGCCTAAATAAAGCAAAGAGAAACATAAGAATTAATATGTACTCCTTTATTACATCATTCATTTAAAATGTGTGCGTTATACCCTTAGAAACAAGATTTTTAAAACCGAACCAGATTGGCCGGTTCAATCGGTTGAACGATGAACCGGCCGATTCAGTCTCTTAACATAACTTGATTTGACCGGACATGATAGCATTGAACTAGCGGTCGAACTGTCCGACCAGTAAACCGACTATGGTTTTGAAAAATAGGCCAAATTATTTAAAAAAATGCTCGTTTGAGATCTGATGATCTCAATTCATGATTTAACATATTAACCTAACCCTAATTTCTTATTCCATGTCTATTCCTCACCCCGACCCCGACTCTATTTTTGTTTGCTCCCATTCCGAAGGTGGCTCTTCACTGCTCAACGGCCACTGAAGCTTCTCGCTAGCCCAGACATTCGTCTTGTCAGCCCAGGCTGCTCTTCCCTCCTCACTCAACAATCATCCATCGAATTTTTGAAGTAAGGATTATTCAAACAATTATTTTTTAACTTTGTTTATTTTTGAGTATTTCTTCTCAAATTTGTTTAATAATGTTCTTTTTTTTGTCATTTGAGTGTGCAATCTATGGTTATTTTGTTTATGGTATAGTTTTGAGAAATCCTAGTTTGAAATTAGAGCAATTTTTTTAGGATATCTCCTTCAAGTTTGTGTGATAATGTTTTTTTTTTAACTCACATCCTTTGTATATGGAAGTATGGAACTCCTTATATGTACTTTGCTTCTTCCTCATTAGCTGGTGTTTGTTTCATCGAGAGCTTGAAGTGTTATCCCAATGATTAAAATTGGTTTAGCATTATGCACCCCAAACCTACTAAACATATTGGCCAAATAGTCCATTGGAGAAAGGAATAAAAATTCTTATCCATGCTCCCAAATAATCAATTCCCATATTCTTTTAGTTGATCCTAGATTTTTTATTTCAAATTAGATCCCAATTGAAATTTTAAAGCTTCAATCTGGATATATCTCCACAACCTATAACCACATCATCTACTTACAACAAGTAGATCATATCATGGGTTTCAAGCTCTTAAAAATACAAAACTATCACGAAAGTTTCCACTATCATCACAACCAATCATGAAATCGTCAAAACAGCACCATTTAAGGATTGTTTTAAGAAGGCAAACATGATCTCTGCCTTCTTTAGAATCAAAACTTTCAGGCTATCCCATAGAGATATTCTCATAAAAAAATCTTGTCTTAAAGTCCAATAGCACCAATTCAAGATTTTCTTGTGAAACTAGATATAGGAGGATATGGATTGAACTATGTTTAAGTCTCATTATTCAATCGGCAAATTTTTTTATTTCAAGGGAATTCATTAATGCACGTGCACCTATAATTAGATATATAACTTAATTTTGTTGAATTTTGACACTTATAACTCTCACGAGCTTCATAGTTATTTTTTTGTTTAATTTGTTGCCACATTTTTTATATGATTGCATCACTATTATGTAAATTATATAATATTTAAATAAAAAGTAATATTTGTCATCTGGTTCAACCCTGGTGGAACCATCAAACCGTGAACCTCTATTTCTGATTTATTGTCTGGTTTGATTTTTCACAACCTTGCTTCCAACTCAAAAAAAAGATTTTAAGGAGTGTTAACAATACTCATGATTGATGAAGCTTGATGGGATGCTTATAATGAATGACTAATAAGACAAATTGGTGCATATTTGAGATACGAACTACAGTGGGTTCATTTGTAGGATTGCTTATTTATGTGTTAGGTGGTTAGTATAATTCATATAAATGAACAACTTCTTTTATATGTTCTTACTGCACTTTATGTATCAACATTAGTATATCCAAGCTTTATGCCACCTTATATCCCAAAGATATTACCAATTAGTGAGCCAATAAATAATAGGATCCATTGTCTGAAGTGAACCTCTCATTCTTCTAGTTCATTGTCTAGCCTAGTTTTCACAAGCTTGCTTAGAACCATGAACATTGAGAAGATTATCAATGCAGATGATGAACTGCAGTAACCAGAAAGAGAAAAAGCAGAGGAGAAGAAGAACAGGTTTTATTATAGCAGATTGTGTTCCTTGATGTATTATATCATGAAGCTGAATACATAGATATATAAGTGTAGTGAGGAGACAAAATATGTCAAAACAGTTGGGTGACAGACTGCATTGCAGAGAATAATGAAAGTGGACGGGCGACTGTAGCAGGTGGTCCTCACGGTAGTGGACGAAGTGGCTGAGTGTGCTAACAACCCCCCTCGAATTGAGTATCCAAATCTTGGCTGGTCAATTTGTGGCGCAGGAGTTTAAATAGGGATGCAGGAAGTAATTTTGTTAAAATGTCAGCCGGCTGATCCATGGAACTTATATCAAGAACAACAATCGCAGCAGAGCTAATATGTTCACTGATGAAGTGGTAGTCCAGCTTGATGTGTTTGGTCCGGGCATGAAAAACCGGATTGTGAGCTAGAGCAATTGCATAAGTATTGTTGCAGTAAATGGATGTCGGAGCAGACTGAGTTGCCTGAAATTCCTGAAGAAGACGACGTAGCCACAGGACATCAGAAGTGGTTGTGGAAAGAGCGCGATATTCTGCCTCCGTAGTAGACTTGGCAACCGTAGCTTGCTTCTTAACATGCCATGAAATGAGATTGGAACCGAGATATGAACAAAAACCTGTGACAGATTTGCGATCTAATCTATCTGCAGCCCAGTCAGCATCAACAAATGTGTGAAGCTGCAAATCACCTGGTTGAAAAGGAATGCCAAAATGTAATGTTCCCTTAATATAACAAAGGAGCCGTTTGAGGGACTGAAAATGTTGATACGTGGGGTTGTGCATAAACTGACATATGTGATTTGCAGCAAAGGCTATATCAGGCCTTGTAATAGTTAGATACATGAGAGATCCAGCCAGTTTGCAATAAAATGTGGGATTGGAATACGGCTGATCGGCATCGGAGCTGGAACGTGACTTGAGAGCCATAGGTGTTGATACAGGGCGGCAGTTTGTGAAACCAAATGAGTCGAGTAAATTAGCTGCATATTGAGATTGGTGGAGAAACAATCCATGTGTGGTCTTTTGAACTTGAATACCAAGAAATGTAGAGATGGAGCCAAGTTCTTTAAGTGAAAATTCTGATTGCAATTTCACTAAAAGACATTGTATAGTAGTAGAATCATTTCCTGTAAGAGGCAAATCATCAACATAGATGAGAAGATACAAAGAGATATGAGCTTGATAGTAGATAAGTAGCGACGTGTTGGATTTGCTGATGGTAAAATCGAAAGCTTTAAGAGAGGTGGTGAGTTTGTTGAACCACTGTCGTGGCGCGTGTTTGAGTCCATATAAGGACTTATGTAATTTGCAGACATAATGAGAAAATTGTTCATCGACAAAGCCTTGTGGTTGCTTCATCTAAACCGTGTCCGGTAAGTATCCATGTAAAAAGGTATTAGAAATATCGAACTGCAGAACTGGCCAGCCGCGGTTGATGGCAAATTGGCAATGATAAGAAGAGTGCGAACAGTCGGCATCTTAGCAACTGGGCTAAAGGTCTCTTTGTAACTTATCCCATATTCTTGTGCAAAGCCCTGAGCTACCAATCGAGCTTTGTAGTTAGATACTTGACCATTAGACAGGAATGTTGGGTGGTGGTGGAGTTAAGGACCAAGTGGATTGTTTTTGTAGAGCTAGGAATTCTTTGGATATGGCAGTGCGCCATTGTGGAATTTTACTGGCTTGATTGTATGTAGTGGGAGTTGGAAGAGAATGTGTGGTAGCAGATAAATTAAAAATGACTTTGAGTTTAAGATGTCCTGTCTTAAAACGTGTTTGCATTTGATGAAGAGGAGGATGTAACGGTGGAGAGTGTGACTGTAGAGGAACAGAAACGGAAGTAGTGGAAATGCTAGGAGTGGAGGATGGTAAGATGGGAGAAGTTGAAGCTCTGGTGGGAGAAAGTGATAGTGGAGAAGAGGGTTCAATTGAGGGTGCAGAGGATGCCAAGACAGGAGAAATGGTGGAGGTTGGAATAAGCATAAGAGGAGAATGAATAGGTGTGTTGGTGATTGGTGTTGAAGAAGGGGTATGGTAGGAAAAATGATTTTCATGAAATACAACATGTCTAGAAATGTGTATCTTGTGAGTTTGAAGATTATAGCAATGATAACCTTTTTGTGAGGGAGAGTAGCCGAGAAAAAGACAATCTTGTGAGCGAGGTTGAAGCTTATTTGTGGTGAGTGGTCGAAGCCATGGATAGAACAGACAACCAAAGGTTCGTAGATGATCATATTGTGGTAGTTTTCCATGAAGAAGCTGATAGGGAATGTGAAGGTTGCATGCTTTGGTGAAGAAGCTGATAGGGAATGTGAAGGTTGCATGCTTTGGTGGGAAGACGGTTAATGAGATAGTTGGCCGTGAGTAACGCTTCAACCCAAAATTGATTTGGAAGATTTGTAGCATGAAGTAGAGTTCGTGTAATATCCAAAAGATGACGATTCTTTCGCTCGGCTAAACCATTTCGCTTAGGTGTGTAAGGACAAGTTTTTTTATGAGTGATGCCATTGGATATAAGATAATTAATGAAGTTATGACTTGTGAATTCTCCGCCTCCATCGGAATGAAGAATTTTGATTTTGGTATTGAAAAGGTTATTTATTAAGGTATTGTACTGAGTAAATTTAGAGAGAGTTTGATCTTTTGAGTGCATTAAATAGATCCAGCAAAACCGAGAGTGGGCATCTATAAATGTAATAAATTAACGATATGCATTGATAGAGGAGATAGGGGAAGGTCCCCAAACATCTGTATGAACTACAGAAAAAGGAGTAGAAACAGTTGCAGCGCTAGAAATAAACGGTAACTTGTGGCTTTTACCCACATTACAAGAACGACATAAAGAAGAACTAGGAGGAATACATATAGAAGGAACTAATTTAGCTAAGATTTGCATAATACGATGATGGGGATGACCAAGACGAGCGTGCCAAGGTGATTTGCTTGTGTCCGTAGTGGATTGGAGAGCAACTGGAGCTTTGTTGAACATGGAAGTCGAGATAGAGTAGAGACCATTACGAGTTCGACCACGAAGAAGGATTTGGTGGTCCACTAGATCCTGAATGATAAAGCCGTGAGCATCGAATAAAATCGAATAATTATTGTCCGAGGTTAGTTTGTGAATAGATAGAAGATTATGTGACAAAGCCGGAACATGAAGAATATTTTGGAGATAAAGCTTCCGAGGTGTGTTTGGGAGAGGTAGAAGTCCTTGGCCTTGGTGTTGAATTGGCAGCGAGCTTCCATTTGCTATAGACACTGAGTCTGAGCGAGCATACACAGTCAGTTGCTGAAGAATTTGAGAATCAGCAGTAAGATGGCTTGTTGCTCCAGAATCAAGTATCCATTCAGCTGTAGGATTGTTTTGATGCTGAGAAAGTAGAGCACGGTTTGGCTCAGATGAATGAGATGAGTAATGATACCAGCATGTAACAACTGTGTGACCATGATTGGCACAAATCTGGCAAGTGGGACAAGCATTTGGAATTGCAGTCTGAGGACGTGTGGCACTATTCTGCTGTCGAGAGCTTGGTCCTCTACCTCTAGAATTTGAAGAGCTACTTCGGCCTCTGTTAAATTTTCTACGGCTAGAATAAAATGTTGTGTTCTCAGAAGCAGAAGGAGTATCTTTCCGAAGTTCATTTTGGATGTTTATCTCTTCATTGCATAAGAGTGAATAGAGAGTGTCCAGGCTAATAGGAAGCTGAGATGTGCGGATCGAGCTTTTAAATGGGTTATATGGGGCCGGTAGGCCGTTGAGAATATACATCACAATGTCTTCAGAGTCGACACGAGATCCTACAGCGGCAATATTGTCAACAAGAGTCTTTGACTTGAGCAAGGTATTGAGTCATTGTAGAATCTCACATTTGAATGTTGTGTAACTCAATTTTGAGTTGGATCACTCAAGACATGTTGGTCAGCTGAAGTCTGTTTGCTAGAGTGATCCATATCTCGTGTGCAGTCGAAAGGTGAAGAACATATGGAAGAACTGAAGAGAAATGGTTGAGAACAGTGCGGATACCAGATTTTGATTAATAAGATGCCACATTTTGTATTCAGGATCAGTTGATGATCCGCTCGGGCAGAATTGCCGTCCTGTGAGATATCCATCGAACCCATTGCCGCAAAAAGTTTGTGAATCTGTAAGCTCCATATTGCATAGTTGTCATTTGAGAGTTGCAAACTGACTATGGATTTTAAATTGGACATTAGAAATTTCAGAGGAGCCGGAATCGTGAACTCTGCCATTGAAGCAGACAGGGAGGATACAGGAGGAGCAGCTGAAGAGGTGACTGGAGGATGAGCAGTTGAAGAAGTCTTGATTTGCCATATTTATTGCAAACAATGAACCTCAAGCTCTGATACCATGAGAAGATTATGAATGTAGATGATGGACTGCAGTAATCAGAAAGAGAAAAAGCAGAGGAGAAGAAGAACAAGTTTTACTGTAGCAGATTGTGTTCCTTGATGTATTATATCATAAAGCTGAATACATATATATAGAAGTGTAGTAAGGAGACAAAATATGCCAAAACAGTTGGGCGACATACTGCATTGCAGAGAATAATGAAAGTGGACGGGAGGCTGTAGCAGGTGGTCCTCACGGTAGTGGACGAAGTAGTTGAGTTTGCTAACAAACATCTCCTTCATCTGTTTCATTGTCTGGTTTGATTTTCACAACCTTGCTTAGAACTCTAAATAAGATTTTAAGGAGTGTTAACAATGCTCATGATTGATGAAGCTTGGATGCTTAAGGAATGACTAGTAAGGCAAATTGGTGCATCTTTGAGATATGAACTATAGGGGTTCATTTGTAGGATTGCTTATTTATGTGTTAGGCAGTTAGTATAGTTCATATAAATGAACAACTTCCTTTAGATGTTCTTATTGCACTTCCTGTATCAACATTAGTATATCAAAGCTTTATGCCACTTCATATCCCAAATATATTACCAATTAGTGGGCCAATAACCAATAGGATCCATGGTCTAAAGTACCCTAACCTATTCTGATCCAACCTACCAAACACTAGTAAAGCAATCAACTAAACCATCCCAAGGGGCAAAAGAAAAAATTGATCCTCAATTAATAAACAAAATTCAATTCGTCAGAGAAATTCCAAACAATTGTAATCCAAGAATCAAAATCAGAAGAAGCAAATTTTGAAGATGACAAGTCAGAGAAGATTCCATATCGGAAACCAAGGAACATCCATTGGATTCTCAAGATGAACTTTAGCTTCTATAGAATATGCAAATTAGTTGTTTTTTAAACATTAGCATCCATAATTTTTGTTAAATTTGTCACTCGTTACTTGAGCAAAGGCATATATATCCTTTGCGTATATTACTTCTTTTAACTCAAGTAGGATTTAGCAAATCTTGTAAATCCAAGCTTGGTAAATCTTGTGAGTATAAAGATACAGATTGGGAACAAAACAACTATTGAAATGCTTGGGATTAACTCCTACAATTTCATCTCATGATAAGAACAAGTATTATAGTTCCATGACTAATAATGTGCTCCAAAAATGCAACACAATCTTGCGTAAATTCTTATATTATTCAATATGGAAATCACAATCACTGTATAAAAACCTATTGTAAAATCTTATTTGACTTATGCTTATTATGGATCTCGACAAATGCTATTTCAGATTTATACAGTAAAACACCATTGAATTAGAGCATAATAATCAATAGTTCTTCCCATGTCACATCATTCTACAATCTAGCTGTTAGTGTTTTCACAAGACACGCAATATTACGACATATACGTCACGATAAGCAGAATAGACTCTAACTGCTAGGTCATTCCACAGTTCTATTATCACCAACCTACCAACCGACCAAACAGAAAACACAAAATCTGGTAATAACGTGGCAAAAAATAAACACACTAAGGTGCAATAAAAGCAGTGCAACTGCTCGATCGACCAAAAGAGCTGAAATAAAGAACAAGTAAAAGGGGGCTCACAGTGCTCCGACGCCGTTCGGCGGCGATAGCGAAGCCAAAGGCTGTGAGGCTAAGAACCACCACCAGTATGTGGACGAGCGTCGAGCTCTTCCCCTCTCCCATTGCTCACTTCTCCAAGCTTCGCCTCTCTCCTCTCCCACACTCTAAAGCAAAACCGCACACAATGAGAAAGGGAGTAGTAAAGTGTTCAAGGAAAGCAGAATATAGCTCGCTTTGCCTGAGCTGGGCAGCTTTTCGAAAGAAGCGCTCTCAATAGCCCAATGCATTCCGCTTATTTACTACAATGCCACCGACCAGCTGTATTTATCTGTAAAATGTGTCTGCCTCATGATATGCTCGTTAAGCATTCGTATTGTTTTAATAGTAATTTCGGAACTGCATTAGGCGGAATTTTAAAAATCTGCTCATTATAGAATTAAATAAAAAAAAATTATATAATTTTGAGATCAAACAAAAAGGTTTCCTGCCTGGCAATTTGGCCCTCTTAGGGGAAGAAGTAGGCAGCCAAGTGGTGATTTTATTTATTTCAGAGACTAACTATTCAGTGAGATTAAGGGTGTAAATTTGTGGGTTGGCTTGAGCTCGACTTCATAAATGGCTAATGAACCAAGTTTGAGTCAACTCTGACTTGACTCGTTAACTCGCTAGCTAAGTCGTTCAAACAATAAATATAAAAATGCACTTGAAATATATTAGCATTTTGGATTTTATATACAAAATTATTAATAATATTTAAAACTTATATCACATTTTCTTATATTAAGTGATTTATTATTATGTTTCTTTTACTTTCCTAATTTATCATAATAATTACTTGAATTATAATTAGTTTTTCTCTTTCATGGCCGGCTCGTAAGCCGACTTGAACTCGTTAAATAAAGCTCAAGCTCGAACTCGATTAATTAATTATGCTCTGACTCAAGTCATGGGTGACTCAAACTCCACTGGACTCTTTCGCACCCCTAGGTGGGACTTCTCAACACCCCCATTCAAGATAAATTATTACTTGCGGAGTTTGGACATAGCTCTGCATCCAGACTCCAATTAAATCATGATACATGAATTCTAATAGTGGATTTTTAATATATTTTTTTAATACTTGTGACTCAATGACCCAACTTATACCCGCTAATAATTTTGAAAAATGCCTTCACCATCTCGTTCAATTTTAGAGTTTAAGGTTGGCATTCATTTTTAAGGGAAAAAAAACCCCACGAAAACTCCCCAATATTTAGAATCTTAGTGGAATAAAATTTTTAATACTTGCTAGGAAAAAAATGAGAAACAACTAACGAAGATGGAGACTAGTTTGGAGGACGTTGCATTCTCTAAGGAGATGACATGCTCATAGGACGCGAATGCTGAAAGGCAGTATGCAAATGTCTACGAAGACTTGAATATAATAAAACTATAACCAATAATAATTAAAGAGTTTATCGTAATACAGAGATTGCAAGGTTGGATGAAATAAAAATTAATTTAATTGGAGGTGGTATAGATTTTAACTTCTTATAAGTAAATTTTTAACTCATTTCAAGTTTTAATGTGTTTCCTGTAAATATATTGTTTTTAGGGTTTATGATGTATTCTCATGGGCGGATCCCCATGGTGGTGAGGGGGGGCAAATGCCCCCCCTCAAATTTTTTTTTTTTTTAATTTAGAGGGTATTTTTTAGAATATTTTGGATATTTTGGGTATTTTGCCCCCTCTTAAAAAAATTTTTTGACCTAATTTTATCAATCCTAATCATTTTTGCCCATCCCCTACAAAAAATTTTTTTTTGCCCACCCTAAAAAAAGAAGTTGGATCCGCCCCTGTGTATTCTTAAATTATTTACATATTGAATGCTGGGAATAGACATACTTTTGTATAAGTATATAAAACTTTATATAAAATGATAATTTTGGAAGTTCAGGAATTCTCATTTGCACAAATTTTATGACATGCTAATTATGTGTTTTCTTTATTCTCAATGTTTTGTTTAATTTGTACATAGGATGCTCAAGGGTTTATGTTTTATTTCTCTTATTTTTTATGATTTTTGTACTTGTACACACCATGTGTACAACTGTACGCAAATTGCATAATTTGCAAGGTTTTAAAAATCGGTCCGGACCATCCAGTTTAACCGGTTCAACCATGAACCAGTCCGATTGACGGTCTAGTTAGTTGAAATAATCGGCTAGACTTAGAACTGGGGAAAAATCGGTCAAGAACCTGATTGAACTAGAAAATCGCCAAACCTGGCAATTTTAGAAGAACCGAATGGTTCTTAAAATCACAAATCTAAGCCATTTATCTGTGATCGAACGTCGTATGGACATTGTGTTGTTTGGTATTACACTATTTCTCGCTCGTATGCCCTAAGATAAGTCATGTGCGACTCCTCTAGTCCTCTATCGATCCATCCACAAGAAGAAACAGAAGGCCTCCTCTGACCTCCCAGCCACCGGCGCACAACTAACCCGACGTCTTTGGCTCCTGTCGAGCTCACCTGCTTCGACAACCTGCTTTAAGTCATCTTTGATCTTTGACCCGTCGAGCTCGAACTAGCCAAATCCTGACTCAGGTTCTTTAACTTATCTATTTTTGAGTAATTATTTTCACATTTATGTTTGCATTCCTTCTCTGATGAGATTTTTCCCATTTTCATAACAAATCATAGAAACAAAACCAAAATCAATATTGCAACTCCTTGATTGCTTCTATTTTTTTGGCATTTAGCTGATTTGTGAAACAAATCATAGTTTGGTAAAAGGTTGATAATGCAAGCGTTGAGGGTTCAGGTAGTGTTTCTCTATTTCTTTTTTGTATTTAGAAAGTAGAACTAGGTGGTAATACAAAATTCAATAAATTTATTTTCTTAAATTTACTGGAGCAAACTTTAATTATAGAATTTTCTTAAGGAAAAATAGAAAACCTTTGTTTAGATGCATGTGAAGACTATTCCATGAAAACTTGTCCTCATTATGCACTTGTGTGATGTCGGCAGGTGTTGAAGCTATAGGGTTTATCTTTGGCTCTCCTATTGCTCTTTCGATTGGAGCAAAATTTGAACATTTGAGGAAACCAAAAAAGCTACCAGGTAAATTGTTATAATACTTTTTTTAACATCAATGTTTTTAACATCAAGGAAAAGCTATAGGGTTGTTTTGAGTCTTTTTTACCAGGCAAAATGATTTTATTTATGATTTATGAGAACTGACATTGTTAGTTTATCTCCGAAAATTAGTAAAACTGAACCAAATCGAACTATGCTCACCCTCAAGCTATATCTTAGCTTTAGGAATGAACAGCTAAAAGCAATGCTAATGATGGTTGTCTCTCAATGCATAAATGAATTCCAAATGACTCATAAAGACGAATCAGAAAGTTCAACAAGTCATGCTTTATGATGTCTTTCTATTTCAAAATTTTTTCATGAAATGTTATCATATATCCTTAGTACTTGATAATTTACTTAATTATGTTATTAGGCTTTTGAGAAATGGAAAGATTCTTGAAGCGAAAAGAACATGTCGAAATTGATATTAACAATCTTCCAGCTGATCCTGGTCTTCGACCATCAATATGGAGTTATGATGTGAATGAGCGTGATAAAGTTCGTAGAGCTTATATGTTAAAAGGGCTGCATCAACCAAAAAATCATTGTTTTCCTCAAACAGTCATAGGAAATATTGCACGTAGGTTCAATTCAAAGTGGTTTGAAGAATACACTAAAAGTATTCAGCGTGATAAAATACTTTTTCATTTAAGCAGTGGAGAGTTAGATAGTGGTCGAGGTTTGAACCAAGAAATCAATTTGCATCGTGCTGGTGACACCCGATGGAATTCGCATTTCCAAATATTAATCAGTCTTACAAAAATGTATGCTTCTGTACTTGAAGTACTAGAAATTGTGAAGGAAGAGGGTATGCATGATCAACAAGCAGTTGAAGCTGGTGTTTTAATAAATGCCATGGAATCTTTTGATTTTGTCTTGACACTGCATTTGATGATTGACATTTTAGGGATTACAAATGAATTATCTCAAGCATTACAAAGAAAGGATTAAGATATTATAAATGCAATGAAATTGGTACAATAGTCCAAACAACGATTGCAAATGATGAGAGAAAATGGATGGGTGCCTTTACTTGAAGAAGTCTCACGTTTTTGCAATGTTTTTGAAATTGAAGTTCCAAATATGGATACTAAATTCAAGGCTCGTGGACAATCTGTAAGAAAAAGTGAAGAAATTACAAACTTTCATCATTATCGAGTAGATTTATTCTACGCGGTTATTGATATGCAACTTCAGGAATTGAATAATCGATTCTCAAAAAGTAGCACCGAGTTACTTCTTTGTGTGACATGTTTAAATCCGAGTAATATGTTTTCTGCTTATGATAAGGGGAAATTAATTCATCTTGCAGAATTATATGCAGCAGATTTCTCTATGATTGATCTTGTGTCTCTTGAGCATCAACTATCAACTTATATTGTTGATATGCGTACTAGCCAGGAGTTTACTTCTTTAACTAGCATTGCTGCTCTAGCAAAACAGATGGTAAAGGATAAAAAAAATGTTGTGTATCCACTAGTTTATAAACTTATTGTTTTTGCACTGACGTTACCAGTTGCTATTGCTACGATGGAGAGATCATTTTCTGCAATGAAGATCATTAAGCATTAACTTCGTAGCAAAATGGGTGATGCTTGGCTTAATGACTGTCTAGTGCCATATATTGAAAAAGAAGTATTTGATTCTGTTCCGAATGAAGTTATTATGCAACATTATCAGAAAATGCAAAGTAGAATGCAAAGTTTGTAATTTTCTTTTTAATTTCAAAATTTATGATGAAATATAATGCTTTGTTTTGAATTTTGTTAGTGAAATATATCTATATTTTTTGTATTTATATTTTTATATATATCGAGTCTGCCCACCCTAAAAAAAAGGGCTGGATCCGCCACTGGACTATCTGTACGTATATGTTCTTCTCAAAGATTATCATCATAAAATTTTATCTCAGTAGAATCGAGATGAAGAATTTTACATATATCTCAAGAGTAAAAAATAAACAGAAAATGCAAGACATATGAGAGCTTATCCCTCAAGAGTTCATCTTTCTTAAAAGATAGGAAATCTGATACAAATTTCATTGGAGTAAACGTTAAGCCATGCATTAAAATTTTTATGTATATTTTCTTAGAGAAAGAGAGCACAAATAGAATGTCCAAATGACAACTTGTGTTTTTTTTTATGTTTGGTAAATTTATGAGATCATGCAAGTCATAATTTTTTTTAACAATTGTAAATAACATATTTGGTAATTTATGAGATCAACAAGTCATATTGTTTGCCTGGATCTTGAACATAGAAGCCTCCTTGTTTTTCTTGTCAGAAATTCATGGATTTAGCTCCTTCTCATTTAGATTTTTTGCACCTACTGAACATACTTTCTATGATTTTATTCATGCTTATTCTAAATGCAAAACGTATAAGTGGAGTAGTGGGTTTCAATGAGGTTGTAGTGTTCATGCTCTAATAAGATGAATCTTGATAATTGTTATTTTTGACATAGTTTTTAAAGTTAAATTAGGCTTTAGTTAGAATTCAATTTTTATTTTAGATTTGTCCTCGTGCTTATTAAGTTAATAAAAAAATCTCATCCAAGACAATCACTTGAGAATATGAGAACTTCATAAAATTCACTTGGATTCATATTTTATTTTTAGTTTGTCATCTATTTTCATTTAAATTCATTTTTCTTGTGAACTTCATAAAAGTGTAATGATTGTATTTACTTTAGTTGATCATATGAGAATGAAATCACTTGGAACTCATACTGCAGCTTTCAGTTATAGTGTATATGAGAAAGTGGACATTACGTGGAATCATTTTATTGAGATTAAAAGAGCTGATGCGAAAAGGCAATTCAAATATTTGCATTGTGTTATTGCATATAAGGGAGGAAGAATAAATAGAATGAAATAACATCTAGCAGAAATTAAGGAGAATATAACTGCTTGCAAGAAGGTTCCACATGATATTCGATATCAAATGCATGAGAACTTGAAGGAGATCACAAAAAGAAGACAACAAACACAGGAGGAGTTGGACATTACACCATTAACTATAGATGATGAAGTAGATAAATGAAGAGATTCTTCTTCTCTACCTAAATCATAATCCTCTGAAGCACATTTAGTAGAACTTGCTAAAGGGAAAGGAAAGCTTGCTAAGATTGACACTTTCTTTGTTCCAAGAATCAAACCAGGTTCATAACCTTCAATTAAAAGTATCTTAGCATATAAAGATGCTATCCACCATGCATACATAACTATAACAAGATGGTTTTTTTATTATTACATCCCTTTCAATGCCTTAAGTTCACCATATGCATAGAAAGCTATATATATTATAACTTCTATAGGTCCTGACCATAAGCTCCCCTCTTACCACAACATGAGGATTAACCTACTTAGGGATTATAAAGAGAAGTGTAGGTTACTCATTCATAGCTATAGAAATACTTGGAAGGACATATGTTATACTCTTATGGAAGATGGATGGACTGATGGTAGGAGTAGAACATTAAAAATTTTTATGATTTATTATCCACACGGTTTATCTTTTTTTTTTAAATTAGTGGATGCTTCAAATATCACCAAGGATGCTACAAACTTGTGCTTCTTATTTATTGAGTTTGTTGAATGTGTAGGGCTAAAAAATATTATTCAACTTGTCATTGATAATGTTGCTAATTACAAGAAAACAAGGGAGTTGTTACATATAAGATTCAACAATATCTATTGGCCACCTTGTTATATTATTTGAATTTAATTTTAATTAAAAGAATTGGATAACATGTCTCTCATAGAGGACTTAGTAAGAAAAGCATCCAAGGTGACGATTTTTGCTTATAATCATATTTATGTATTTCATTGTTATAGAAAAAGATAAGGTTGGAAGGAGATTATATGTCCAGGAGCCATACAATTTGCAACATCTTTCATAACATTGAAGAATGTTTATGAGTATAAACATAACCTCTCAACATTAATTAATAGTAAGTTTTTTGCAAATTCAAAGATATCCAAGACATGTAAGAAAAAAAAGCAACTGCAATTATATTAGATTTAAAGTTTTGGAATGATTGTCTAATAATTTTGAAGATAACAAGTCCTTTGTTTAGGTTATTGTACATTATTGACTTAGATTAAAAACCATCACTTGGATATTTATATGACAGAATGTATAGGACATGGAAGGCAATCAAAGCCATATTTAAAAATATTTAAAGATTATATAAGCCATTCACCATTATAGTTAAAAGAAGATGTGATACTTAATTGAGGCACGGCATCCATGCAGTAGTATACTTTTTGAATACTCAATTTCAGTACGACAAAGAGAATTACTGTCACAAGTTAGAAGTTATGCAAGGCCTTGTTAAACTACCTGAAATAAGGACATTTATCCCAAGCCCACACTTAAAATGAATGATGTCAGATTATTCCATGATGACTTAAAAAGTTTTGAAAATTTAGTTGCTCTAATGATGGCAAAGGAAATGCAACTTGATAATTATCTTTTCAATATCAATGCTTATACCTTTTTTAACATATATCATATTTGCATACTTATTAAGCTCTCTAATGTCACATTATGTAGATGAGGGGTAGAAAATATTTGGATCAAGGGCTCTCAACTTGTAGAAAATAGCTATAAGAATTCTAAGCCAAATATCATCATCATGAAGTTGCAAAAAAAATTGAAGTATTTTTAAACAAATTCACTCAAAAAGATGCAATCATTTAGAGAATCAACGATTGAACAACCTAGTATATGTTCAATATAATCTAATTTTAAAATTTTGGTATAATTTTATCATAACATAATAATATGTGTGTCAATATATCATACTATATATATATCTATAAATGTCACTAAAATTATTGTTTCATTATTTAGGTTTCAACTTAAAAAATGAAGCTATTATCCTCATTACACTTGTGTTGAAATGATATATTTCTGGGCACTTGATGATGAATCATCGACAAATCTTGACTTAGAGAAATTAGAAACTGATATATACCAAGAGGATACAATGCCAGTTGTTAAAGAAGCAAATATAGCATTCACTTGGCCTACACCATGTAAGTTAGTAAAATATGAATATATCACTTAAATAAACTAAAAATAAAATCTTATTTAATATTTTTAATTTATTGGTGAAGTTAAATTAGAGAATAAAGATGACATAATTGACTTTAATGATTTATGTGCATTTGTTGCTGTAGATTTTGTTAAAGCGGGATATGAAAACTCAACTTATGAGGATAGCTTTTACAATACAATTTAGGAGATATTTGATTTTTCTTTTTGAGAAATTATTAAAACTATTGAAGTAAGAAAGATAAACATTATTAACTTCATATATGTATTATGAATATGTTGTCTTTTTTTCCTTATTAGTTAGTGTAAAATGTTACAATCTTGCTATTATATTTTTCTTATTTACTTCATATTATGTGTACAATAATGATGAGTATGTTATATTTATTTTATTTTCAGAGCTTCACTAATTAGAGATAGAAATTATATGATCTCAAAAATTTCTTCTGTTCATTTCATTTTTTAATAGTTTCATATGCTACAAAAAGAGAATTGAATATGATCTACATTCCTCAACACCCAAAGTGAAATAGAGCTTGACAAAAAGTATGCATTTCTCCATCAATGTAATATTGTTTGATCATCCTGTATAGGAATCGAAAGCCGCGGGATGACCAGACCACCTCATGTGGGAATGTGGAGCCACAATGTGTGTCATTTGGTGAGTTATTTACTTATTTATGAAATATTTATTTATATTTTATTGACTTATTTGATGCCAAATTTACGTTATGTGTTATTAGTTTATGTTTTATAAACTTAATTGATGTCATATTTATGTTCTTTGATTAGTTTGATAAAAAATGAAACGTAGAGTGAAGGCATTAGAGGAAAAATTCTCATTCATTTTATAATTTTTAATAATATTATTATATATTATGTCATCCGATTCAATCCTAGTTCGATCGTCGAATTGTGAACCTTGCCTTCTCCATGTTTGCTGTCCAGTCCAATTAAAACCTTGGTAATTTGTCCTTGTACACACACTATGTATAACTTATACACAGTGTGTGTATAAGCTTGTACACACCCTGTGTATATACAAGCTTACACACACTCTATGTACAAGTGTACATAAAATGTATTAATTTTATTATATGCACATTATGTACAACTTATACATAGTTTGTGTATAAGTGATTTCCAAGTTATTCATAGATTTTAACATTAGTAAAATACTTGTGATCACATTGCTGAAACTTTAATACATCATTTACTATCATTATAAATTGATTTAAATTTTCCTCTCTCACATTGTTATTTTATCTTTATTATTATTTGACTTGATTTTGGTCATGTCATGTTATTTTATTGCCTTTGGTTGAAAGAAAAGGTTCTCATGCTTGATGTATTCTCTTTTTTCTTTTCCAGAAACCAAAATATAATTATCTTCCTCTCGATGGTGGTGATCAAAACCTGAAGCAAGATGGAAATCTGGTACTTGTTCCAATTACCAAAATTATTGTGGGGAATGAAACAAGAGATGTAAAGATGGCGGTCTCTTTAAACTATTTGAATATATTGATCTTAAATTTTTTGGGGGAAAATTTAGCCTTGGCAAGAAAGTATGTTTAAACGTAGTTCATATACCCAATTAATTTCTAAAGAGTAAGATAAACTTCTGCAAGTCAATGTTGTTGAAGGGCTTAAGTCATATGAGAAAATGTTTGATTTCTCAAAAATTATAAAATTGATTTCTTTGATAAATAACATTATAGCAGCTGGGAGAAGGGGAGATTTTTTTAACTATGTACACACTGTGTGCAACTTATACACAGGCTATGTATAAGAGAAATTTTTACATAGTGTATAAGTTGTACATAAAGTGTGCAAAAGCTTATACACACACTGTGTACAACATATATATAGGCTGTGTACAACGGGAGTTTATACACCTATGTATAATGTGTACATTGGAAGTGCACAAGGGGAATTTATATAGTCTATGAGTCAATTTATGTTTGTTGAATTGAGCTTAATTTTTTTTAACTGAGAAACCTATCATAGAGGTAACTACAATAGAATATTGTTCAACTTCAAGGAAAATCAAATTCTCTAACAAGTATGAATGCTTCTCTAAAGAATTAATACATGGTTCAGCAAGCAGGCAGATGACATTTAAGTACATAAGGATAATGATGGACATCATTGTGTCAGAGCAATATTGGCATTAAATTTAATTTTAGAGTAATAATGATTTAGTATAATAAATTGATGGTTCATTATAATCTTCTATTGATATTTTATTGTAATAATTGATGATTTATTTAATAATTGATTTTTATATAAAAAAATTAATAACTATTTTTAATAATTCATGTGTCTTGTACATTGTGTGTTTAAATAGAATTTCTACACCTTTTGTATAGCTTGTAAACAGGGTATGTATAACTAGAATTTCTACACATACTTTTTATGATTTATACACACCATGATTTTTACAGATACTTGATTTTCATGTAAAAAGGTGATAAGTTTTAATTAAAATTCAACAAGTTTTATATTTCAAGAAGAAATTGCTCTTATTACATTGTTCTCAAGGCTATACACGTGCTGTTTATATAGATGGAGTATATAAATTCCCCTTATTCAAAGACTGTGTACCAGCTCATACATAGTATGTGCATAAAGTTATACATAGGGTGTGTGTAAGGGTAATCTAGGTTGGAAGGCTTCAAATAAAATTTGCACATATTGAAACTAAAGTTTCCATATTAACGAGACTTTATTGGAACATGTTACTACATTTCAAGCTAATAAAAAGAAACACCTGATTGTCTTGTACACTATGTGCACAAGTTTGTATATAGTGTGTATAAAGCTTGTACACATACTATTTACAACTTGTACATAAGATGTGTATAAATTTCTCTTGTACACATACTGTTTATAACTTGTGCACTCTATACAAGAAACTTCCAAAAGGAAGAAGCAATAAAAGCTTTGGTGCAGCTTCTGTGGAGTAAATTGTACTAGCCAAATTATGTTAAAATATCACTTGGCTGGGAGGAAACATAATAATTTTATATAACATTTACAGAGAAATCCCAAGCAAATTATGTAGCTTTTGAAATTACTAAATGACAAGAGGGGGGTGAATTGTGAAAAACTTTTTTTTTTACTCAATAAAAAATAACCCTAAACAGGAGTTCTAATCTTTTTGTTATTTTTGAAATTTGACAACAAAAACTTAAACAAATTTTCTTCTACAAAATTTACCACGCAATGAGTATGAAAAATTAAGTGGAAGTAAAAGTAAATGACGATAAGGAAAAAACACACCAAGATTTTTATAGTGGTTCGGTCAAAATATGACCTACGTCCACTCTCCGGAGTCCTCCGCTCCGGGATTTTCACTACTAATTATAGTTCTTGCCCCCCATGGCAAGGCGGAGAAGCCTTTACAAACCTCCCTTTCACCAACCCGGCGTGGCGGAGTGCCAAACTCTGTTTTCACCCTCCTGGTGATGGCAGAGAGCCTTCTCCTTTTTTTTCCTCCTGGAGAAGGCAGAGTACCTCGAGGTCACGGATGTAGACGAGCCTTTCCCTTGGAGATCCTCCCTCAAATTCTTCTAGGGCCACAGGAGGAGCAAGATGCAGCAAGTTCGGAGCAACCGTGTGATCTCCCTCACACCTCTTCTCCCTCACAACGCTCACCTTCTCCTTCCTCTCTCAAACCTTAAAGAACTTCTCTAGAGCTCTCTCCCTTGGAATCCCTCTCTAACCACGTTCTCCCCCTCTATGATTTTTACTGAAAAAGGATGAGATTAACTCCTAAAACGGGCTCCAAAATCCCTCTGATTTCAAAAGTAGCCGTTACTGATCGTACAGTACGATTCCACATCATACAGTACGATCTTCATAAACAGACTGCGTCCTGGTACGAAGATGTACGAACAGTTAAAAATAATTCGTACTGTACGATATAATATCGTACGATACGATCCACAAAATACTATTCGTACAGGACGATGGTCTGGACGATCAGATGTCGTCTCTGTTCATCGTATGGTATGATTACTATCGTACAGTACGATGAGACAAAAAACCAAGAGATCATCCAGGACGATATCCGGGACGATCATACTTCGTCTCTATTCATCGTATGGTACGATCTGGTTCATACAGTATGATGTTCAAAATATAATTAGGCCTGAATTTCATGCACTAATCACAGGTTAATTTAAGTAAGTATTTAAAATAGATCGTACAGTACGAAAATGTTCGTACAGTACGAACGGCACAAACTCACATACTTAAACTAAACAACGGCTAGGGGTTTGGATCTGAGTATATCGTACAGTACGAATATATTCGTACAGTATGATCTATTCACATAATCGTCCACATAGCTCGGATCGTACGGTACGAATTATAATCATACAGTACGATCTCCAAAGAAGAAATTCTATTATATTTTGCATTTAAAAACAAACTCTCCCCCTGTGTGTGTGCATGGTTGCTCTTACTCTTATGCATTTTGTGGACAGACTCAAGAAAATAAAAATACAATAAATAAAAAAAATAATATCTGACTCATACTCCTAATCTACCCGTTCTTGAGTCTTCCTTTTGTCCTGAGTCACTTGTGATCTTCCTGAAATGTTAGTACTCAAGGACAATAGCAAATAAAATAATAAAATCCAATGAAAAGTTGTTTCAAAACAATCATTATTTGGCATCATCAAAATCTCAAACTCGGGGTCATGAGTTGCAACACCTTTGTCGTTCATGCTTTCAACATATACAAAGATAAAATGCCTTCAAAAAAAAAAACCTAAAAACAATCTTTAACCAAAAAAACACATTTTTCACATCAAAATGTAGTAACATTCAAAAATATAGTAACTAATCTTCAACCAAATTCTATTTCTTAATACATGTATATTCTTCATTATTTATTAAAAAAATTGCTTCCACCTTTCTCTACTTCTACCATTTTATGATTTTTTTTTAAAAAGTCATTTTTTAACAATGTAATGCTAATATTGGTTAGAGATGTCAAGCCCTAGGTATAAAACCCCCAAACAGAGTATGTTGCTTAGTCGGTCATTTCTTCTCTTTTCAAATACAGTGATAAAATGACACATTGATCAAACTTACTCTGGGCTTAAATCTGACCTTCTGAATCTTGTTGTTGGATGATCGATGCCTAAAGAGAATGAAAAGAGCAATGACAGACAAATCATTTGAAGATGAACAACATCTGAAGGAGATGACAGACCGAACATTATTCGAATATGAAGAGCGCCTGAAGGAGATGAGAGCAATAGTTGTTCAACGATGAAAATCGACTTCCAAATCTGAAACCCTAAAACTTTTGGTTTGTCGCAATTTTAAAAGTGAACGAATAGGACAAAGACAGCCTTTTTTCAAAACTAATAGCGGGTCTAAGCTAGGTCGTCGGGTCACAAGTTGTTATATATATATATATATATATATACAGTGATAAAATGACACATTGATCAAACTTACTCTGGGCTTAAATCTGACCTTCTGAATCTTGTTGTTGGATGATCGATGCCTAAAGAGAATGAAAAGAGCAATGACAGACAAATCATTTGAAGATGAACAACATCTGAAGGAGATGACAGACCGATCATTATTCGAATATGAAGAGCGCCTGAAGGAGATGAGAGCAATAGTTGTTCAACGATGAAAATCGACTTCCAAATCTGAAACCCTAAAACTTTTGGTTTGTCGCAATTTTAAAAGTGAACGAATAGGACAAAGACAGCCTTTTTTCAAAACTAATAGCGGGTCTAAGCTAGGTCGTCGGGTCACAAGTTGTTATATATATATACAGTGATAAAATGACACATTGATCAAACTTACTCTGGGCTTAAATCTGACCTTCTGAATCTTGTTGTTGGATGATCTATGCCTAAAGAGAATGAAAAGAGCAATGACAGACAAATCATTTGAAGATGAACAACGTCTGAAGGAGATGACAGACCAATCATCATTCGAATATGAAGAGCGCCTGAAGGAGATGAGAGCAATAGTTGTTCAACGATGAAAATCGACTTCCAAATCGGAAACCCTAAAACTTTTGGTTTGTCGCTATTTTAAAAGTGAACGAATAGGACAACGACAGCCTTTTTTCAAAACTAATAGCGGGTTTAGGCTAGGTCGTCGGGTCACAAGGTTATACACACACACACACACACACACACACTAAAAATTCACATATACAATCCACGTGTCATGATTTAATTGGAATTCAGAGATAGAGCTATGTCCGGACTCCACATGTAATAATTTCTCCTTATTTAACTACTCATTTAGTCTCTAAAGCTTTCTTGCACATTCTCATATTTCAATTTTCAAATCTAGATTTTTTTTTTTTCACAATAATTTTATTTCCAATTTTGTAATTAGATCAGCTATTGATGGTGAGTTCATTGTCACGTTTGGAGATTTCCATTTATACTATTTTTATGTTCTCCTAATGTTTGCATAAGCTATTTAGGTTTCATTTGGGACAATTTTTTATCACTATTTTTTTTTGCTGCTTCTAAAAATTTTTGTACTAAAAAGTGATGTAAAAAAATAGTAAGAAAATTATATCAAATGAATCCTTAGGCTTCGTTTGGGGTAGCTTTCATACTATTTTATAAAGCACATTTTTAGTGTAATTTAAAAAAATATATATATATTGTATACTAAAAAGCTACTTAAAAAATAGTAAGAAATGTGTCACAAACAAAGCTTTAGTCGTAAAAATTGCATAATTTTTCATTGCTTTAATATCTTATATTGAATTTGGATTGTGAAATAGTTAATTTGGATAGTTTTTATAGGATTTGTTTAATGTATGTTTAGGGTAGTTAATTTTTTTTATTATGTCAATGGATTTTTTTTCATAATCAATGATTTACTTCTTATCAAGTGTTTTGATGTAGTTCAAAAGTGTATCAATTAAAAAATAAAAATAAAATAAATTTTTTTAACTCAACTAAATAACACACATAAAACTTTAAATTATTAATCTATTATTTATAAGAATATCATGTTAATTAAATTAGCTCAACATATATTCGACTATAATACATTGCACAACTCTCTTTTTATTTCACATTAAATTTTGATTGTTAATTATTAAAAATATTTTTCATGAATTCACTCACTTAGTCTGGAATATATATATATATATATAGAGAGAGAGAGAGAGAGAGATACTATTCTGTGAAGACCAATACCGAGTTTTTCTCGGTATTGCTCGGTATTGGTCTTCACAAAGCGGTATTTCTCGTTTTTGCCAAGCAATACCGAGCAATACGCGAATATAGCAATTTCGGGTTCCGGTCCATGTCGGGTCGTCGGGCCGCGCGGTAAAAAGTAAGAAGACGTGGAGAAATATTATTGGCGTATGAACGTAGAGCTACGTCAGGTCACCTGACTTAATAATTGTTCGCATATGAGCCTCTCATTTGTCATGGGTATGACAAAATAAAGGGAATGAAATGTTCTTAGCCCTTAATGCCTTATCATTGAAGATATAAAGTTGTAATTAGATTTAATGCCTCTATTATTACTATATATGATTGTTTTGATCTTCCTTCAAAACCCATAGCGACTACAGGGATTAGATTTTGTTGGTTGGTACGAAGTGGGCCCCTCATTTTCATATGTTTGATGGGTTAAGAAGAATCCAATGACTTTGTAAGCTATTATTAATACATCATGATGACAACATAATTAAGATGTAATCTATGTCAAGCTCTTATTTACCTTATATATACTTGGAAATTGTGCAAGTGAATAAAATTATAAAAATAAAAAATAAATTTAATAAAAATATTAATTTATTTATTTATATGAATTAATAATTAAAGCTTCAGATGCAAAATTTTATATCAAAATCCAATCACATAAATTTGAGGATAACAAATTTATAAGAACATAACATATAGCAAATAAATTAATTAAAATTTCATAATATGTTTTCCTTATGATCTTAATCTTCAACTATCTCACCCTCAATTTTTCAACAGGTAATTTATTTATGAGTCAAAATAGTTGATTATTATATTGCCAATAAAAAAATTAATATAATCTAATTTTCTTCAATTAAAAATGTAACTACTTCATTTGCTACAATAATAAATAGATTAATAGTTGTATCAAATTAGATGGTAAAAAACATGAAAATTGTTTACAAATGCAACTCATATTACAAAGCAGTTAAAAACCTACTAGAAAAAAAAATAATTATTTTATATTATCTCTTATGAGAAAAATATTCATTATGTTTTATAACCATATTATCAATTCATATAAAATTAAGAGCTGTAGAATTATATTAACCAAATAATAAATATTTATAAGTAAATAATTAATAATAATAATAAGGGAGATTTACATACATATCACCTTATACTATTCTATTTACATATTTAACACTTAAAACTTTAATATTACATACATACCACTCATAGTTCATTTTCATATCAAATATGAGTGGTAGAAATGAAATATATGAGTGATACGAAAGAAATATAAGTGGTATATTTGATATTAAAATAATATATGGTGGTATGCATGTAATATTAAAGTTTTGGGTGTTAGATATGTAAATAAGATGTTATAAAGTGATATGTATGTAAATTTCCCTTTTCAAAAATATAATTTTTTTTTGAATTTTTTTATTAAATTTATATTTCTGTTATCAAAAAACGAGGATAATTTTGCACTTGTAAAATTTTCACTGTGTAAATTTTTATATGTTATAGAGATTAAGATTCTGAGCATTTTGATTATTTTTTTGAAAATTTTACACCAGGGATTTTGGAAATTAGGTTATTTTTCTTGAGTAGAAAATAATTTGGACTAAAAAAAATAGTGTTGTGGTATGATTATGAGTGCAAAAAAATCGAGTCTAGCTCAAGCTTGACTTGCCACTGAAAATGAGCTCCTTGAGTAGCTCAATTTCACATGCGTAGAGAAGAAGAAGAAGTTGTTGTGGAACTTTTATTAGGTCCGGTGTAAGAACATAGAGGAACGTCCTATCGGAGGCAAAATCCCGCCAAAAAACTCAGTATTTGCTCGGTATTGCTAGGTATTTTTTGATAATAACGAGGAATACCACTCTGTGAAGACCAATACCGAGTTATACCGAGCTATACCGAGCAATACCGAATTGTTTCTAAGAAAAACTCGGTATAACTTTTATATAACTCGGTATTGCTCGGTATAGCTCAGTATAACTCGGTATTGGGTCTTCATGTGATGGTATTCCTCGTTATTGTTTGGTATTGCTCGGTATTTGCTCGATATTTCTCGTTTTTTGGCGTGATTTAGCCTTCGACCGGACGTTCCTCTACGTCCGATCGGAGGACGTAATAATTGTTCGTTGTTGTGTGAGATCGCAGCTTTGCTGCCAGAGAGGAAGATCGCGTCCACATTTGTAGAGAAGAAGAAGTTACGTGTCTGTTGCGTAAGAAGAGGAGAAAGTGATTTGGTTTTATTTTTTTTCCAAGGGAATCATGTTTTTATTTTTTTTTAACTGCTGCAACTGTAATTAATTCTAGGGCGGTGCCTCATCTAATATTGGAAACGGCTGTCTTTATTTTTAAGATCATAGCTATACTAGCAGCTTTTTTCAGAGAAAAAAAGTTTTGTTAAAAAGAAAAAAATTATTGCCAGCCGGCCAATAGCTTGTGAGCTGAACCTCATAAAGCTCGAACTCTAGCTCGTTAATAGACGAGCATGAGTTTTAGCTCGAGCATGAGCTCGCGACTCGATGAACTCGGCTTGTGAGCCATCAGTCATATCTGGGTTTGGCAGATCCATAATCACACAGAATGCAACTATGCACACAAAATAATATAATAAAAATTCAGACAACCCAGAACTACCCCGACAAACTTACAGATAAATTCCTATAGCTCTGTCTTACAATCCAAATTCCAAAACTATTGTTCTGATACCACTAAAGATTTGTCACGACCCAACCCGACCGGAATGAATCCCTTCACGTCGGGCTGCGACAAATATTAAAAATCCATGATCTAGTTCTGGAATTTGCTTTCGAACTTTCTTCCAATAATCAAACATACATAAAACACAGAGCTACTATAAACATCCAAATATATAGAAAAGTTCATCCATGATTTTCTTCTTTCTTTCCTCAAAATAATCATGTACATTACAGTGCATGGCTCTAAACAGAAAGAACAGAATAGAAAAGTCATGACTGTACAAAAATCAAAAGTACAAAAATACCTAATTACAGATCAGACACTGAACTGCTAGTCCAAGACTTCTTTCTCTTTTCCAGAACCTAAAAATCACACAGATAACAAGGATGAGCTAACAGCTCAGCAAGACTACACTAGTCAATCAAAATATTTAGAGTTTCTCATCAACAAATACATCAGAAGAGTAGTCGTACATAATTCAGATAATCGTACAAAAAATCAAACCACTGAAACAGAATAACTATAGCAGAATATTCAAATTAGAATTATCTTTAAATCACAGAATAGTACAAATCCGTACAAATCATATCACATTGTCAAATCGGATAAAATCATATAATACATATTTCATAAATCAGAGTTCACATATCAGATTTCACATATTAGATCCCCGGACCCTAACAGAATCTCTACGGATTCTGGCCTCTTATGCCTCCCTTCCCTGACATAGATAGAATCTCAATGGATTCTGGCCCCTTATGTCTCCCTTGTGCTTACAGCACCAGAACTTGTCAGATATACAGAATTTCAGATCAAATCAGACTTTTTCGATTTTCCTGACACAGACATAATCTCGAAGAATTCTGGCCCCTTATAACTCCCTTCTGATAGCATATAAACACATCAATTCATTCAATTCAGGAAATCAGATTACGTCAGAAAAATCATAAGTGGCATAATGGCAGTATACGGAATTGCCACAGAATTCACAAATTCAGAAATTTACAAAATTACCACATATAGTACAAAACATCAATATAAGACTTTCATTGTACTGAAGCAACATATTTTAACATCCAGATACTTCGTTATTCGATTAAAACACCGCAGAATTCAAAATACCCATTAAAAATCTTTTAGAAAATAGTCAAAACGTGTAAAATTATAATATCTATAACATACCAAAAGTTACGCGGTAAAAGTTTTATCGGTGCGAAGTTATATCCATTTTTCGCTAACGGAAAACGAATTTGAAATAAAAAATCAATCAAAAATCACATTTCTGAAAATTGAGAAAGGCGGAATGTGCCTTACCTCGAGTCGATCAACTTTCCCAACTACGACGACGGACAAAAATGGACCGAAGTCACCCAAAATGCAGATTTTCTTCTTCTCCCTTCATTTTTCTCTCTCCTCAGCTTTCTCTCTCTCTTCAAAAATGACACTATTCAGATATTTATCAAACAGGATCATCCAAGACGATGTCCCGATCGTCCCGGGACGATCTCCTCTAGACTGCCATCGTGCAGATGAAAATTAATTCCAATTTGTTTCGTCCCTGGACGATGCTCTTTGTTCGGTTCGTCCCGACGGTTCATCCCGATGATCCCAGGTTCGTCCAAACGAACCATACAGATTTTCAACATTTTCTTCAGTTCGTCCAGACGGTTCGTCCCGATGATCCCAGGTTCGTTCGGACTAACAACACAAATTTTTTTTTTCAAACATAAATTAAAAATTTAAGGGTTTCACAACAGTGCTCAACCGTCAGCAGTACCGCAATGCTATAAATATAGTCATTTAGGACACCATCTGCCAACTAAGCGACACATCTATTCACTAAACAGTAGGTCCACGTCAACAAGCACTGCAACAAAGTAAAACCTTTAGTGTTGAGGCATTTAGATATAATTCCGGTACACATCTTGTTCTAATGAGGATTTGTTGGAATGCTTAGAAATAGTCCATTTGTTGAAAGGCTAGAGTAGTATGAGTTTTCTTTTGCACCTGAGTGCTGACCTTTTATTTGGCAGACTAAAGAGAGATGAAGATGAGGAAGACCTCGATTCTAAGAGGTAAGAGAGAGAGAGAGAGAGAGAGAGAGAGAGAGAGAGAGAGAGAGAGAGAGAGAGAAATTTATGTTTTTAGTTTTTGTGTTGTATTTTCATGTTATTTCATTTTTTATTTTCACTTATAGTCAAGTTGAATACTTTAAACTTAATGCTTCTAAGAGGCAACTCATGTATATGTTATGCTAGAACTCATTATATTATGAATATTATGGCATGTTTATATATTCAACATATATTTTATGCCCCTTTTATCATTCTTATGAAAATATATATTTGTAGTATTTATTTACATATTAACAAATTCCCTTCATACTTAAATATTATTGTCCTATAATTATTTTTAATTCTAATTATTTAATTAACTCTTATAAAAATGATAATTAAAAATTATAAAATTAGGATAATAATAAAACCATAGATCTTAGTTTGAATGAACTTTATTTATACTTCATAGGTAAAAAAATTAATACTTAACTCATTCAATCATTTAAGTTATTATCCTAATTTAAATTTAAAAGATATACCATGCATTATGAAATTAACTTTTTAAATTTGAAAGATGAATAATTTGTATTAAAAATTAGATATGGGTTGGTTAAAATTTGAAATATATAATAGCTAACCTAAAGATGGAATTAGTAATCTCATCAAGTCCTTACATTAAAATCATTAATATTATATGAAGGTCTAGTAGAAGCTGATATTCAAAATCATTAATTGTGTACTTCACAAAAGAAAAAGAAAAACTACAAAATAATTCTCAAAAGAAAAGGTAAAGAAAAAGAAAGGAATCAAAAGAAAAAGATAAGTACATTAAAAAATTGATATCAGTGAAAGCTTAAGATTGAAATATAATTTTATACAAAAATTACAAAGGATAAGATAGGAGAGCTAATAAAAGGATGACAAAATAATGAAAGTATAATTTTAACTACAACCATATCTAATTTTTAAAACTCAATTATTCACTTCAATAATTAAAAGTTAATGATTAAATCTATAACTTATAATTTCAAATTGGGTTGTAACTAAAATGATTGATTAGTTTAATAATTAGTATTTTTCTAAACTAGAAGCATAGCCTTGTTCATTTTTACTAATTTTAGATAGTGATGTATTATCCTATATTTTAGTAATATTATATTGTTCTTTTTTAGTTTAGTTAACCACTAAATCAAAGTAATAAAAATTTTATTTGCTTAAGTTCAAGAAAGAGTTTAAGTTGGAGAGGATTTGATCAGTATAAATAATGTTATATTTTATATGATAAATATTAGTGAAATTGTTTTGTTTTAGTTGTATTTATGTAGGAAAATGTAGGATATTTGTAAAAATTTCAAGTATGGTACAACGCAGCGACGTTAGACAATACAGTGCTAGGACGTCAAACACTACACCACTGCTACGCCATCATTAACACTATCGAAGCGCACAATATGGATATGGTAGCGCCAAGTCTCTATTTAATAGCACCACAACATCAAATGCGTCAGAGTTGCGAAGCCCAATCTCTATATGCACACCATCACGACACCAATTTCCAACATCGCGTGCCACAAGGATGTCAAAACCCTCAACCAAAAACATCACCATAGAGCTACAATTGTAACCATTTAGGACACAATCTGCCAGCGAAGCGACCCGTATATTCACTAAACAACAGCTATGCATCAAAAAGCATAACAATGGAGGAAATCCTTCAGTGATATAGCGTTAGTTCATTTTATGGGCATCACAACACAAGTGTCTCTAGAATCACAGTGCCAAAATCCATTTATATTCTTTTTTATAAATAGTTCATTTGTAATGTTAATAAAGGAGTTCATTCACTTAGTTAATTTCAATTTTCACAATACAATACTATAATTTCCATAGGAGTGATAATTAAGGGAATTTAGGGAGCACTAGATCCACTTTCATAAGAGTGGTCAATATTTGTGGAAGCAATCCTGTAAGTTTAAGGAGTAGTGTAGAGGAGATCATTAAACCCATCTAGTGATTTCTTTTCTTCTATACTTTGTTTCTTTTGTGTAATTAATGAAAATGAGTTTATTTCACTTATTTCTCATGTTTGGCTAAATTTTCTAAGTTTAGATTGATGGTGTAAATGGAAGGTGGAGTACTAATAAATTCTCTTCATCAATAATTTAATGGTGTTTTTAATATATCAAGTCTTCATTTAATACATATAGTGGTCATATGCGTAGTTAATATCATATGTAATGTGGAGCTTATGAATAGACACTACGGGAAAACACGCAAATGCCGTCGGACTTTCTGGCGGAATTTTTTGCATCGATAAATATGGCGTTTGCACTGACGCATAATGCGAAGGAATAATAATGGCGGATTTTTTGGCGCATAGTGCGACGGAACATTTTCGACGTCCACTGCGCTAGTCGTAACGTCGGAATATACTAGAATTTCAATCGTACCGGCGGGCTTTACGGTGAAAAATGTCCAGCGCATTTACCAGTGGATAATACGACGGCTATTTTAAACTCAACTACTTATAACGGTGCAAAATGCGCCAGAACACATTCCGGCATCTAAGACGCCGGAAAATCCGCCGACGAAAGCTCTATTTCCGAACCTGAGCCCGTTTGGCTGTTCATTTCATTCGTTCATTTCTCTCGCATCTCCGGTGTCTCCCTCGTCGCCCCAGCGTCGCCCACCGTAGAAGGCCATCGCCGAGCTTTGTAGATGTTCACCTGACGTCGCCGACGATCACCGCCTTCGTCGCCCGGCGAAAGCCCTATTTCCGACCGTGAGTTTCTGCCTCCAAAAGCTTTTCTGCCGCCTCCCGTCGGTTGTAAGTTTTTTTTTATTCATGCCGGATAGATCACTTAAGACTGAGCTATATAGGTCAGCCAAATCCTCTACAAATTTTTTTTTCATTTTGTTCTATATTTCCACAAAATCGTGTGTTCAATAAAGATAATTTAGTCCAAATGTGGATAGCATTGGATTTCATTTAGCCGTCTCTTATTCAAGGAGAGACTGAGGATATGGAGGAAGGTATTTTTGCTATTTTAGTAAAAAATCTTTCTTTGAAAAGTTTGAAGATTTAGGATAACATAAAAACTTAGAATACTACAAGATGCATGTTTTACTACATGAGTTGGCACACTATTTTTGCACAGGATGCCACAAACTAATGGGTAATGAATTGTTGTCTCTAGTAATTCTTGGGACTCTTCGACACTTGTCTGTTCGAAGTACTTGAGAAAGATTGGGAAGTTTAAATACTTGCATTCCCTTTTCTTGTTCTGGTACCAAGAAACTTCTAATCAGGATCTTTTCAATGCGCTTATTGAAATATTTAAATCATAGAGAAGCCTACTCTTATTATACATATGTGCTACAGGCTTGGAAATGACACCGGAGGAGATTAAATATTTGGTACATATTTGATACCTAAATATTGCTGGATATAAGGTCACTAGGCTACCAAGATTTCTAAGTAATCTCAATCACTTGCAATATAAAATTTATGATTCATGGCATGTAAGTGGGCCTAAACTCAATGATTTTTTACCAAGTGACATAAATAACCTTTCTAAATTGCGTTTGATATGACCCCAAAAACATAATTCTTAGATATATGGGATTGGGAAGCTAAACTCTCTTCAAAAACTCGAATAGTTTGATCTTGAAACTAAGATTGGTAATAGAATTGGGGAGCTTGAGTAGATCTTGAAACTAAGATTGGTAATAGTAGGGTATTCACCATCACTTGAATTCTAATCTTAATATCTCAATATATTAAGTTTTAGATCTACTTAAGCGAAAATCCATTACTTATTTGCTCTTATATGTAGGTTATGAATATTAGAAATCAAAAAAGTTGGATATATAACCGATTATCTCAAGGACGAATAACAGATGAATTCATTAATGGGGTGAACACTTTCATTCAGCAAGCGAAATAACTACCCAGCTTTATATCAGAAGGAAAGTTTCGATGTCTATGTTTTAAACATAAAAATTTAGTGCACCTAACACCAGATGATGTAACTCTTGATCTGTATCGCAGAGGATTCATGCCACGGTATTGGTATTGGACTTCTCATGGTGAGTACGAGCCACAATTTGATTATCAATGCGAACCTTCTACAAGTACTAATATAACTGAGGCTGAAAATATCCGACCAAATCTTGAGGAATTAGTTAATGATGCAACTGTTGACCTCTCTTTTGACCAGACTTCACTCCCTTGGACTCTATGGGCTAAGTTGACCAAGTCAAACTTTGACTTGGTTAATCCTGTTGCAAATCTATGTTTTCATGGCTTGTGTTTTGATGATTGACAAACACTACTTCTCTTGGACTACTTGTTGCTTCTAACTTTTCAGGAATCGAAGACCGGATGATCATGAAGAAGCCAAACTCAGAATTGCGTAGGTTTAGGGTTGAGTCAATCTGTACTTTTGTTTTTCACCTTTTGAGTCTACTTGTAATGGTTCAAAAGACTGATACTTAGTAACCCTACACACACACACTTGAGAGATTTAGAATCTCTGTTTTTTCTCACATCGGCCAGGCCGATCTATTTTATCGTCCTGGACGATCGAGTTCAAAACAGAGACTCTAATCAGGATTCTTAATTAAGGCAGCCGTCATTAACATATCGGCCTGGACGATACGTGTATCGGCCAGGACGATAAGCTCAAAACAGAAAGAAGTAGCCGCCATAGACAGTTAAGGCATAGTGTATTTTTAAATTATCGGCCCGGACAATCCAAGGATCGGCCTGGACGAAATTACCAAATTATGCCTTAATTGATCAGGAAATCAAGTGAGTAATTAAGGTTAATTGATACGATCATATCGTCCTGGACGATCGCAGGATCGTCCTGGACGATCTATTCAAAAACCTTAAGTTACTTCAGGACGATCAATATCGGCCAGATCAAAAACAAGGCGATGCTCAGGACGATTTACCTCTCATTTGAACTAATCGGCCAGGACGATCGTGAGATCGGCCAGGACGATCAAGCCAAATTCCAATCATCCAGCACCCAAAACAAGGCGATGCCCAGGCCGATCTTCTGAGATTTGTACTGATCGGCTAGGCCGATGTCCATATCGGCATGGATGATAATGTCGGCAACTTGCAATTAATGAGCTCCTCTTGAGCTCTTCTATTTAAAGAGCTCTTGTTCAACGTTTTTAAAAACCTTTGGCTGTTGCCTTGAGTTAAGAAGACCTTGAGGAGAGAAAGAGAGAGAGGGAGAGAGAGAGGATCTTGTGAGGGGGATTCACAAGGGTTGCTTCAAGGATCGCTTTGCTTGTCTTTCGTCTGGAGTTTCTCGTCCGTGGAAGGGTCGGTAGAGGTAAGGAGTTTGTCTCTGGTTGTGGTTCTCTGCCAGCTTCAGGAGGAAGCAAAATGAGGTAGGTTCTCTGCCTTGCCGGGGTGGCAAAAAGGAGGTTCTTGTAAGGGCTTCTCCGCCTAGCCGTGGGGGCTAAAGGAGAGTCACGTTTTGTAGTGCAATACTTGGAGGGTGCCTCCAAGGAGTGGACGTAGGTCGAGTCGACCGAACCACTATAAATCTTGTGTTCTTATTTTTGCTTCCGCACTTTTTAATTCCGCATTTATTTTTATGGTGTGATTTGGTTTATGCAATTTTTATTCTTTGCGAAAAGAGTTTTTAAAATACCAATTCACCCCCCTCTTGGTTAGCTTGGGACTAAGTTCATAGGGCTTAACATCCCGAACGAACTTTCAAGTGGTATCAGAGCGGGATTCAAAAAATTTAAATTTGAAAACTTTTTGAATTTGATTCATGGCTAACTTTGGGAATAGAAACACTACTGAAGGATATTTGATTACACGACCTCCACTGTTTGACAACTTACCTTTTGATTTTTGGAAAACCCGCATGTCAACGTTTTTACAATCTACTGATTATCGCATGTGGATGCTTATTCAAGAAGGTTATTCTCCACCTTCTCGTGAAATTAATGGTGTTAAAACTGAAATTTCTTTTACTGAATGTACTTTCGATGAACGTGATTTGGCTCAGTTAAATGCGAAGTGTTTGAACTGTTTTTTCTGTGCTTTGAAATCTGAGGATTACATGCGTGTTTCAACTTGCAAAACTGGTAAGGAGATTTGGGATAGGTTATGTATCACCTATGAAGGAACCAATGAAGTAAAACAATCTAGGTTAAATATTCTTTTGCATGACTACTGTTGACCTCATTTTTGTATGAGGTCTTCAATAGGAACCTGAACCCAATCCAGACTCAAGTCAGTGCAAACTCATTCAATTCCAGACTCAAATCTTAGGTCCTAAGGCTTTGTCCTAAAGGCCTTTTCCAGCAAATTTTTAAATATCCCAAAACCCAGTCAAATGGACTCTGATTCAGGCTCTGTCAGTTTCATACTGATGGGGTATGTCTCTAGTGTCAACCCTCCAAATTTGAGCTCATTCTGAGACCTCTAACCCCAGAAACTAAATCAAATTCCAAAGGCTGTAAAACCTTCAAATATTTACAGCCTATGCCACTGAACCTGCCCTTAACTAGATCCTGGCCTTAGAGACCTCCCCAAAGTCTCTAATCACTTCCAGACTATCAATCCTGATGTGCTAATCAATAAACTGCATTTTTTCTGGACTCATTTCGACCCCCAGTGGTCATGAGCCCAAAATGACCAAAATACCCCTATGAGGCTTAAATGGACATTTCAAATCAAATGATCTCCAAATTGAATTCAACCACCTCCAGCAAATTCCAAATGGCAAACCAAACCTGTTAAACCCCTTCCTAGCTCCTGAGTCAACCTGGTTGACCAAGTCAACAGGGTTGACCCAAGAAGGCCCTTAAGGGTTCAAATAGTGATTTTGACCAAATTAACTCCTCCAGACCCTGAGACCACATTCAATAGACTCAGAATCACATTTTAAAACTGTTGAACCTATTCCTAAACCCTGGACCCGCCTGGTTGACCAAGTCAACCAGGTTTGACTCAATGGCCCTTTAAAGATCCAAATGGATCATCTGATCCAAATGACCCTTTTAACCCTTTCCAGATCGCTCAATCAACATACCATGAACTCCTCACAATCTATCTCATCAAGCATTGACTCAATTGAATGGTCAAATAAGTCAACTCAATTTTAAATGACCATTTTCATGGTCAAACCTTTCAATCCATTGAATCCAGCCCAAACCCCATCCATCCAGCCATGGGGAGGGGCTCTACAGCCTGCATTGATGTTACCCCAGCTGGATTGACCCTTGTTGACTGGTCAAAGGTTCAACCAAGAGCTCAAATGAGTTCCCATGGTCAACCCGAGCCACCAAACTTTGGTCAGCCCAAACCAGGCCATCCCAGCCCATGAACCTGACTCCAGAAGTATCTCTGGGTTTAACGCAACCCAAACCAGGCTCTAGCTTGCCCCCTAGCCCATCCAAGAGCTCAAGTGAGCTCGTTTGGTCAATCTGACCAAATGATCTCACCCACTCCGAATCAGGCCCCTTCAGCCCATAGAATCGACTCTAGAACCTTCCAGGAGATTAACCCAACCAAGTCCAGCCATCTTCACGGTTTCAAATGGCCTAGCCAGCTCGGATGGTCCCCTCCCATGTGAGGACAAACTTCCAGCTCATCCAGCCAGTACACTCCACTCCTCTGCCTCCTAACGGCCTGATACAGGTGTCAATCATCCCAGCATCCCCTCTGATGCATCCTGGCCGCTCCTTTTGGCTCCAAACGCTGAATAGAGCAAAGGAGACGGGATTCATTCATTCGAAGCCATCTCGCATTCCAGTCACTCTCCAGACCCTCTGAGGATTCGTTTCTACTCCCCAGAGCTCTTCCCTCGTTCTCCCAGTGATTTCGTGCCATTTGAAGCTACCGCCGGCGAGATCCTTTGCTGACCGAGAGCTAACTCCGTCCAAGCTCCCATAGCCCCGCGTAGAAGCCTCCTCCAAGCTCGAAGCCTGAAGGAGATCAACACGTGGACAGTCTACAAATTCAACCGTTTTTGAATCAGCTCATTTGATCCATTCTTCGGTGAGATATCTCAAACCCTAGGCGTCTACGTAGGTTCTTAAATAACACACAAAACATTGCATCAATGGCTTCGAAAATACCCCCCCATTCCTCATCGGGACCTGCTGCATCTCTGTCTCAGTTTTTAAGCCGTTTCGTTAAGTATTTTGCGAAAACAAGAATAAAAATGAGCTTAGAGTTCTCGGTCTGGACGGGGGAAGAAGATGAGCCGTGGGCCGTTAGATCTGTTCTATCGCGATCAACGGTCTTGATTAAACCTCAATCAGGCTCTGTTTCGACCCCGGTTTAGCCAGATCATGGGTAGGCTAAATCCGGAGCGTTGATCCAAACCGCGGGCAAAATCTCAACCGTCCGCTCGATCTGAAACGAGCTGGACCGCGGGATCTGATCTCGGCCGCTAGATCAAAACCGCGGGAGATCGGACGGCTCCCCAACCCCTGCTGAGCTGGTTAAGTGGCGGGTCCCGCTTGACCGCCGCCGTCCGCGTGGTCACACCCGCGCGCGCCGCGTGTCCCGGTCTCCGCCGCCGTTTGACTAGGCTTAAAATAAATTCAGAAACTGCTCAGAACTTCCAAAATCCACCATAATTTCATTTCTGATCCAATTTTGGAGTTCTTGGGCTCGTTTTGTTCATATTTCTATCTAGTATATTTTAAAAATGCTAAAAAATTGTTTTGACCAGTAGTTTACTAATAATTTCAATAATACAATAAATCTTATATTATTTTTAAATAAAGATATATAACCTATTTTGAGCTGAATTTTGGCAGAGGAGTTTTAGGGCTTAAGCTTGACCTCCTGTAATTTTCCTAAGCCCATTTGATGCAATTTCAGTAAGTTTATGAATTTACAAAAATCTAAGTCAAATTTTGGCTTAGATTTTTGGAAATTCACAAATCATTCAAATAAAAATCCAATCATAGCATGTTAGAGTTCTATAGGACCAGTGTGAAGGCATCCTTTCATTGGAGTTGAGTTTAGATGATAATCATGTATAACCCAATCAAAATCTATTTCCAATGTCATTTCGACTTAAATTACTAATTGCCAACCTATACATGATTATTCTATCAAGTTGAGTTGACTTTGATTTAGGATAAGCTCATACATCTTACCTAATCATTTCAATTTAATTGGATACATCTATACTCTTATAATAAATTATTTAGGTTCATAGATTATCATGTGATCTATAACCAAATAATTTGCTATAAAATCCTTCTATAGAACATTAGGCGCACTTCTATTTTGTTCATGATTGTTATGTTTTATTGTGTGCTTATACTTAGTGTCCAAGGGTTAGTAGACATTGATTTCAATCCTACAACTTAGTAACATCAAGGACAATAATTAAGGACTTGGCCTTAGTCAACTTAGTCTATTTTAGGAAGAACTACACTTACATTCCTTTTGGGATTAAACATAAACATAGAAAACTAGTGCCATATATCCCACAATCAAATTCACTTTGATTTGACATTAATTAATCTTATAACAACTAGTAGATTAAGGATTCTCTCCTTCCCTTGATTTCAATAAATTCAAATAAATCTAATAAATATCTCCACAAAATCTAAGTAAATTTTAAGTCCCTCCCACTAATCTAAAACACATGTCAAGTCATTTGAAATCATAATAAAAATCTAAAACTCATTAAATCCTATTAAACCCAAATCAACTCTTAATAAACCCTTAATCATCTTAAACTTTCAAAAATGTAATAAATCCATAATAAACCCAAAAAATACAAATAATAACTCTACTTGACCAGAATGGACTCCTTAACCAATGAAAATAAAACTAAAATTATTTGACAGCAAACTAAAGCTTAATTTAATTTTAAGTAAAATCCAATATTTAATTCATTTAATTAATTAATAATAATTAAAAATTACAATAAATTTCTAAACACTTGGAAATCCCTCCTTAGGTCATCTCTGACCTTTGGAGCTGATTTCAAGAAGTTTGGAGTCCATTTGGAGCAAAACCCCAAAAAGGGCCTTAATTAAGCAATTTCCAAAAATCCATTAAATACACTAAACTTTGAAAAATCATAACTAATTCAATAAAAATCCAAATTAACCAAACTCAATTGCATTCAACTCATAATAAGGCCTAATATTTATCAAAAATATAAAAATTCCAGAAAATCATCAAATTCAAAAAGTCAACAAAATGGTCAATTGTAGGTCAAAACTAGTTCAAAACTTCAAACCTTCATAACTAAATCCAGAAAAATCTAATTTCAGCAAACTCACCTCCTAATTGATCATCTTAAGGTCTAATATTTTAATAAAATATTAACTTTCCAGAATTTAACCTTAAATAAAAAGCCATCTTTTAACCCCTTAATTAATTGATTAAAATATTCCGATAATTCCTAAAAATTCAAAATTACTCTAAAACTCCAGAGTTTGTCTAATCAACTTCTAAAATCAATAATCCAACACATTTCTAATAAAATTCATTAACTCCTAATTCTTAACTAACTTAAGTCACTTAACTATACCGGGTACCACTGGGTAACCCAGGCCTACGAGGCTATTAGCTTAGCCCCAAGGAAGGTGAAATAAACTTCACGGCCTCGGTGTGAAACAAAGGTGGGATCCAACCAATATTAAAAATCAAATCTTTTTTAAATCAAACCTCAAATCCTTAATAATTCAATAAACCCCCAATTCTTAAGATTTCTGAATTCTATTAATTAAAATCCATTAATTATTTAATTAAATTCTAAATTCCTTTAATCTAAATTAATTTGATAATTTGATTGGTTAAGATTTCTCTTAATCAAACAGATTTGATAATCAATTTAGATTAAATGAATTCGGGTCTTCTATACCTAGAGTTGGATTCCTTTTGGAGGACTTTGGGCATTTTAATTTCAAAAGACCCCTAAAACATTTAAATAACAAAAAGATCTCTTATGGATTGTGCACGACTCCTTTCAGGAAGGCACTAATCCATCTGGATTTAGAGATCTTCGAACAAAAATAATAAACTACCGACCTTATACGACGTACTAGATTCCTTCGGGAGGGTATGTGGTATTACACTTGTAAAGTCCCTTCTTCTCTCCTTAATAAATTTTTAAGGACTCTCAAAATAAATACCTATCTTCTGTCTAAGACGGGTATTTATTCTGAAAGTTCTAGGATTTATAAATTGATGATTTTCTGCACTTAGAGAATCATCAATCTATAAGTTCTTTATAACTTAAACTAAATAACTCTAACATTTAAGGTTGAGATAATTCTTAATAAATTCAAATAAACTTTATTTAAACTTTAACCAAATTTCTTCGACCTATAATAAATCAATCCTAATAATACATGCAATTTGAACAAATAAACCCCTTAGGACTTACCCAAGCCATACAGCTTTCTTCACACACTTAGATGTTTGCTAGGACAACCAATTTTAGCCTAGGCTAGGCCGGTGGTTTGTTGTGGTTTGTTTGCGGGTGTTTTGCCTAGAGGGCACCTATGTGTGATTGCTTACTTTTCCGTACTGCATAAACATAGCATATCTACTTTTTCTGTCTGTACACCAGAGAGCGGAGTGAATAAAGTGAGGGCCGCTGTACTTACTTTTCTGTCTTTACTTTCCTGCATTTATAACTGTACACTACGCACTCATAACATGCATCATTATATACAACTGCTTTACTTCCTGTCTTTTATATTACTGCTGCAGTAGAATGTTTTTAGGACCTGATGTACTGCTTCTTATTTCTTAGAATTGTTGTATATAGATTGAGTCTGTACAGCGTCTCGAGTCTGTAAAAGAATTAAAGATAACTGCTTATAAATATACAAATGGGGCTCCAAAAAGTAATGTCCTCCTTCAGAAGGACGTTCCTTTTTGGAATTCCATAGAAGACCCGGAGCCCGAAGACCATAAGCAGTTATATTTAATTCCATTTTCTCATAGGCTTTGAACCCAGGTTTGTTGTCGGTGGGGCCTGGCCACCATTACTTTACTGCAAATTCTGGGGTGTAACCGATGAAATTATATAAATAAAATCAGCTCTTTTATTTACAATTGTTTCATGCATCATCAATATACGAGTAGATTTTTGGTTTTTGTAAGCATGTTGTCCTTTGCATTAGAATTCTTTAGTAGTTTTCTTGATTCCTAGGATAGAACCACCCTAAAATCTTGCATCATCGGCGAATTGTTGTGATTAGGACTGTTAGCTGGCAGCCCACTCTAGGCAGGTGGTAAGTCCAGATCGTACACACCTTTCTCTGCACATTTCTTCTTCTAAATCAAATTTTAAATCTTTCTAAAGTCAAACAACAACTCTATAATCTAAAGCCTGATCGTGGAAATTTAATTGCCCAAATATTTAATTAAATACATATATATAATTTTGGAAAGTATTTAGTCTTCATTTAAATCGAGAGTATTCTCTTAGGAGATGTAATTAACTACAGGGGCTTGCCCCTGTAGGGAGTCTAAAACCCAGAATAATCTAAACCCTACTTAAGTTCTTTTCTGAAGTAGGGGAAAGATCTGTGTGCGTGGATTTAGTCTTATTCATGTTTAGGAGTTATTTCCACAATTAATAATAGACAGACAGTCAATTTGTTTTAACGAACAAATTGAATGTATTCTATATTTAATTGTAGAAATAAAGTTATAATTCATTAATCTAATCAGGTCGATTAGAGAATGTACTCGTCATCCCTTCAGGATGATTTGAATATTCTCTATACTACATCTGATTAGGAGAGTGAATTGTACCGCTTCTCCCTTTAAAATCAATAGGAGGATATTAGTCTGTTCTTTGGGGCAGTATAATACCTAACTATGTAGATTCAATTGGGAGAAATATATCCTAAATATAAATAAAGCAAATCATGTGAGAAGATAAAATTCCTATTTTAAAAAAAAACCCTGCTCTATCTATACTTTTATTTGGATCCATTCCTTACAATCAAGAAATAGATAGGTATCTGATTTACTTTCACGAGTAAATCAAATATCGTCTATATACTTGATTTTAGGGATGAATCAATAATTCGTTAATCTAATTAGGTAAGTAGGGAAGATACTGATCATCCTTTTGGGTGATTTGTATACTCCCTGCGTCATACCCGATTAGGAAAGCGAATTGTTTGTTCTCTTTCTTCGGAATCGACAGAAGGATATCCACCTGTCTTTCGAGGCAATCTAATATCCAACTATACGGATTCAATTGAAAGAGAACGTTCAAAAATATAAATAAAGCAAATTATTTTCCATAAATAAAATAAGATATATTTTATTATATTAAAATATATCCCTCTCTCCTTCTCTTTCTCTATTTAAATAATATAAATTTACTATACAACATAGATTTTATATATTCTATTATATACATTAAATTAATTATTTACATTAACAGAATTTATATTTACAATTATAATAATTAAAATAAAGTTTTAGTTATAGATTTTATTTTCTCACAACTACGAACTTTTTCGTATGAAACCATCTGAAACTATTTCTGACATGTACACTAGGTTTACACAGATTGTTACTTCACTGCATGCACTAGGAAAGGAACTTTTGAATTATGAAAAAGTTAACAAGGTTTTGAGATGCTTGCCGTCGTCTTATGATGCAAAAATTACTGCAATCACTGAATCTAAAGATTTGAACACATATTTTATTGATAACTTACTTGGCTCACTCATTGCTTACGAGCAAGAGGTGAATCAAAGAAATCTTGATGCAGGTGAGAAGAAAAAGGAGAAAACAATTGCACTGAAGGTGCACAAATCGGATTCTGAATCTTCCGGGTATGAAAGCGATGAAGTTGCCTTCATCACAAGGCAATTCAAAAGCTTTCTAAGGAAGAAACAAAAGCATCATCAGAATTGGAGAAAAGGTAAGGATCATAAACATATTAAAGGATCTTCTGATGTTGTTTGTTTTGAATGCAGGAAGCCTGGACATGTGAGAACTGATTGCCCTACGCTTAGAGATCAATCAAACAAAGGAAAAGGTGAGGAGAAAGCTAAGTCTAGGAAGGACAAGAAGAAAAATCAAAGGAGCTTTTGGGTAGAATCTGGTACTGACTCCTCTAAGACTGAACCAGAGGAAGAAACTACAAACTTGTGTTTCATGGGAAAAGATCAAAGTGATCAAGATGAGGTAGGTGAACTTTCCTACGATCAACTTCTTGAAGTTTTAGAGAAAATTCATTCATCATATAGGAAATTAAAGAAAACTCATGCGAGCTTGAAACTAGAATTTTTAAATCTACAAAAAGAGCATGAAATTTTGATTAAAGACCATCAAATAATTGATTCAAATCACATGACTTTACTTGATGAATTTGATGAGTTAAATAAAAATCATGATGACAAAGTTGAAGAGATTGATGCATTAAAAATTTCACACACATCACTTGAATCAGATTTTAAGAAGTCTAAGGAGATAGAGAAAAATTTGAGGATTAAAAATGAAGTTTTAAAAAGCACTAATTTGAAGATTCAAAATGATTTAGAAGCATGTAAGAAAACTAGGATCACATCTACTTTTGATCAATTGCCAAAACCTAGGAAGAGGCATCATAACTCAAATCACTTAAGAAATCCCTTTCCTGGAGTTAAATGTTTTTCATGTGGCATGCTAGGACACATCTCACACACTTGCACGATTCACCATAGTACATATTGGGTGTGGAGATCTAAGGTGCATGACCCACAGCATACCACACATGCATTGCATTCTTCTTTTCATAAGAAGGAACCCAAACCTGCTTGGGTTCCTAAATCTAACATTTGATAATCTTGCAGGAGGGCTCTCACAAAAGACCTTGTGAGAGTATGTGGTACCTGGACAGTGGATGCTCTCGACATATGACTGGTGATGCTAGCCAGTTTGTTGAACTAGAGTCCAGGACTTGAGGCAAGGTTACTCTTGGAGACAACACCACCAGGAAGGTGGTAGGAGCAGGTAAAATTGGTAATTCCAAGAACCTTATGATTGAAAATGTTTTGCTTGTAGATGGATTGAAGCACAACCTGCTTAGCATCAGTCAATTTTGTGACAAAGGCTTCATCATACAATTCTTTGCAAACTCATGCATTGTAAGTTTAAGTAACAACACTATTTTGCAAGGAAAGAGAATCAATAACGTCTACATGCTTGATTTAAATAAAATTGAATGTGCTGCTTCTTTTTGCTTAAAAACTAATATTGATGATTCATGGTTGTGGCATCGAAGACTTTGTCATGCTAGTATGAAAACCCTTAGGAAAGTGACCCAAAAAGACCTAGTTAGAGGTGTCCCCAAACTCAAGTTTTTAAAAGACCACCTTTGTGATGCCTGCCAACTAGGAAAGCAAGTCCACTCCACCTTTCACTCCATTAAGGACATTAGCACCTCTAGACCTTTAGAAGTCCTTCACATGGATTTGTTTGGACCCATTAGTACTACTAGCTTGGGAGGGAAAGCCTATGGATTTGTGATTGTTGATGACTACTCGAGGTTCACTTGGACAAAATTTCTTGCACATAAAAATGAGTCTTTTGAGGAGTTCAAAACATTTTCTACTTGGATCCAGAAAAAGCTAGGTTGTGAAATTGTGACCATCCATAGTGATCATGGGGGAGAGTTTGAGAATGAGAGATTTGGTGATTTTTGTGAGGACAATGGGATTAGCCACAACTTCTCAGCCCCTAGGACCCCTCAGCAGAATGGGGTAGCCGAAAGGAAGAATCAGACCTTGGTGGAAGCCGCTAGAGCCATGCTTGCCGAGTATTCACTTCCAAAATACTTTTGGGCTGAAGCGGTTAACACAGCTTGTTATGTGTTGAATAGGGTGAATGTTAGAGCCAAACTAGAAAAGACACCCTATGAGATCCTTAAGGGTAGGACACCTAATCTTTCCCACCTTCATGTCTTTGGCTGTAAAGTTTTCATTCATAACAATGGGAAGTCACACTTGGGAAAATTTGATGCAAAATCTGATGAAAGAGTTTTCTTAGGATATTCTAGTGTTGGGAAGTCTTTTAGGGTGTTTAACAAGAAATCTTTGATGATAGAAGAGACTACTCATGTGGTTTTTGATGAGTCCGATCCTAAGAAACCTAGAGTTGAAGATGATGAGGATGTTGGGGAGATTACTAGTGGTGTAGAAAAGTTGGGGAAGGGAGTAGAACAACAAAATGAAGGAATAGTAGAAGTCACCCAAGGGGTAGAAAATTTTGACTTGGATGATAGGATTGGACCTTCACACATTTTACCTAGGAATTGGAGATACTCTACAAGTCACCCCAAGGATTTGATCTTAGGAGACCCATCTAGTGGAGTCAAGACTAGACATGGACTTAGGAAGGAAGTAAACCACTCAGCTTTTATTTCAATGACTGAACCCACCACCATTAACCAAGCCCTCACTGATGAATTTTGGTTTTTAGCAATTCAAGAGGAATTGATTCAATTTGTTAGGAATGATGTTTGGGAGCTTGTAGAAAGACCTAAGAAACAAAGTGTAGTTGGAACAAAGTGGGTATTTAAGAACAAGGTGAATGATTCAGGAGTGGTAGTTAGGAATAAAGCAATATTGGTGGCTAAGGGGTATAACCAAATAGAAGGGATTGATTTTGAGGAGACCTTTGCCCCTGTAGCTAGATTGGAAGCCATTAGAGTGCTATTAGCCTTTGCCTGCTACAAAGGATTTAAGCTTTTTCAAATGGATGTCAAGAGTGCCTTTTTAAATGGGGAAATAAAGGATGATGTGTTTGTAGAACAACCCCCAGGTTTTGAGAGTTCTCAATTTCCTAATCATGTTTTTAAATTAAAAAAGGCTTTGTATGATTTAAAGCAGGCACCAAGAGCTTGGTATGAGAGGCTTATCACATTTTTACTATAGAGGGAGTTTGTTAAGGGGAGTGTCGACAACACCCTTTTTCTTAGGAGAATTGGAGATGATTTACTCATTGTTCAAATTTATGTGGATGACATACTCTTTGGATCTTCTAATAAAAAATTATGTGAGGAGTTTTCTAAAATAATGAGTAGAGAGTTTGAGATGAGTTTGATGGGAGAATTGTCCTACTTTTTGGGGTTTAGCATAAAGCAATTGGAGGATGGAACTTTTCTAAATCAAACAAAATACATAAAGGATATTTTGAAGAAATATGAGATAGACAAAGCCAAGCCAATTAACACTCCCATGACTTCTAGTGCTCCATTGGACAAGAACCCAAGTGGTAAGTCTGTTGATCAGAAGAAGTATAGAGGAATGATTGGATCCTTACTTTACTTGACTGCGAGCCGACCTGACATCATGTTTAGTGTTTACCTTTGTGCTAGGTTTCAGGCTGACCCTAAGGAATCCCACATGACTGCTGTTAAAAGGATTTTTAGATATCTTTTGGGGACACAAGGATTAGGGATTTGGTACCCTAGACATAGCTCTTCTTTTGAGATTATTGGATTTTCTGACTCTGATTTTGCAGGATGCAAGGTGGACAGGAAAAACACTTCAGGAACTTGTCAATTCATTGGACAGTCTTTGGTCTCATGGTCTAGCAGGAAGCAAAACTCAGTTGCACTTTCTACTGCTGAAGCGTAGTACATTGCTCTTGGAAGTTGTGTTGCCCAAGTTCTTTGGTTAAAATAACAGGTAATAGATTTGGGAGTTCCGGTAAGCACTATCTCAATTTTTTGTGACAACACTAGTGCCATATGCATATCTAAGAATCCTATCCAACATTCAAGGACTAAACACATTGACATTAGGCATCACTTCATTAGAGATCATGTGACTAAGGGAGACATTGAGTTACACCATGTGACAACTGAAAATCAACTGGCAGACATCTTCACTAAATCACTGGCCTTCGATACTTTCAGCTCTTTAAGGACCAGGTTGGGTGTGATTGACATAAATGCATAAAAACTTTTTATTTTCTTTTATTTTTTCTTTTGCTTTTTATTTTCATTTACTTTTGTTTCCTTTTCGTTGTTTTAGTTTTTTTTTTGAGTTTTATTTTTCTTTTGTTTCTTCTCTTTACTTAGTTTTCATAACCATTGCTAATATGGTATTATATTCCTTGTCCTTGTCGTTGGAAATTTGTAGTCAATATGTTTTTATCTACTCAATCTCTTAAGTGGTAAGAATATTTTGTGATTGTGTCTCTTTCTCTAACCTATTTTAGTGGCATAGTTTTCTTCTCTAATAAAAAATTTATCTCAAGTTAAAGATTGGTTATGGAATTGCGATCTTGTCTTAAGCTTGCTTAAGCAAATCTATCTTATACTTATAATGTTTAAAGTCTTTTTATCACATCAAAATTTCTCGTTACTCTTATCCTTGATTATTAATTCTGCTTGTGATAACTCTTCCTTTTGTTAGAGAGAGTGCTCCTATTCTCTAATATATGAGAAGATATATTCACAACTTTGTCTTTAAAAGATTATAAAAGAGAATATAACTTGCAAAAAGAAAAAAAATTGGCCAATGAAGCCAACAAAAGATGCGCAAAGACGCCAAAAATTGAACAACAACAAAAAAAATGCGCAAAGCGCCACGATATTGACAAGAGGCATAAAATGAGCCCACTCCAAAGCAAGCTACTCTCTCTTTTTAAATCTTTTAGAACTTAGAAGTGTTGGTTATCAAAGACTTGACTTCAATTAACTTGCGATTGTGACAAATTTACTTTACCTCATTATTGTATGAAGATGTTTTTTTTAAGACAAGTGGTAGGTGGATTCCTTTTTCTCATAAACCCTTGAGTTAGGTCATTGATTTCAAAAGACGATTCTACCCTAAAAAAAAGTATGAGCTAAGGGTAGTCATGATCGGATATTCTACTATTCTATAGATTGATGAGCTTATTAACACATTAACTCACAAATTTTCTTTTGATTTAATCACATGGAATACTATATCATGTTCATGCCTTGGTAAAAAAAAAAAGGGAGGATCTCTTTTGCTTTGCTTTCTTGTACCCTTCTTTTTGATATGTCAAAAGGGGGAGAAGTGTATGAGATTCCTCTTTTCATCAATCCTGAAATTTTTTGCTATTTTTTTCGTAATGTTTTGCCATCATCAAAAAGGGGGAGATTGTTACAAATCTATGTTTTCATGGCTTGTATTTTGATGATTGACAAACACTACTTCTCTTGGACTACTTGTTGCTTCTAACTTTTCAGGAATCGAAGACCGGATGATCATGAAGAAGCCAAGTTCAGAATTGCGTAGGTTTAGGGTTGAGTCAGTCTGTACTTTTGTTTTTCACCTTTTGAGTCTACTTGTAATGGTTCAAAAGACTGATACTTAGTAACCCTACACACACACACTTGAGAGATTTAGAATCTCTGTTTTTGCTCACATCGGCCAGGCCGATCTATTTTATCGTCCTGGACGATCGAGTTCAAAACAGAGACTCTAATCAGGATTCTTAATTAAGGCAGCCGTCATTAACATATCGGCCTGGATGATACGTGTATCGGCCAGGACGATAAGCTCAAAACAGAAAGAAGTAGCCGCCATAGACAGTTAAGGCATAGTGTATTTTTAAATTATCAGCCCGGACGATCCAAGGATCGGCCTGGACGAAATTACCAAATTATGTCTTAATTGATCAGGAAATCAAGGGAGTAATTAAGGTTAATTGATACGATCATATCGTCCTGGACGATCGCAGGATCGGCCAGGATGATCTATTCAAAAACCTTAAGTTACTTCAGGATGATCAATATCGGCCCGATCAAAAACAGGGCGATGCTCAGGACGATTTACCTCTGATTTGAACTAATCGGCCAGGATGATCGTGAGATCGGCCAGGACGATCAAGCCAAATTCCAATCGTTCAGCACCCAAAACAGGGCGATGCCCAGGCCGATCTTCTGAGATTTGTACTGATCGGCCAGGCCGATGTCCATATCGGCCTGGACGATAATGTCAGCAACTTGCAATTAATGAGCTCCTCTTTAGCTCTTCTATTTAAAGAGCTCTTGTTCAACGTTTTTAAAAACCTTTAGCTGCTGCCTTGACCTAAGAAGACCTTGAGGAGAGAAAGAGAGAGAGGGAGAGAGAGAGGGGAGCTTGTGAGGGGGATTCACAAGGGTTGCTTCAAGGATCGCTCTGCTTGTCTTTCGTCTGGAGTTTCTCGTCCATGGAAGGGTCGGTAGAGGTAAGGAGTTTGTCTCTGGTTGTGGTTCTCTGCCAGCTTCAGGAGGAAGCAAAAGGAGGTAGGTTCTCTGCCTTGCCGGGGTGAAAAAAAGGAGGTTTTTTTAAGGGCTTCTCCGCCTAGCCGTGGGGGCTAAAGGAGAGTCACGTTTTGTAGTGCAATACTTGGAGGGTGCCTCCAAGGAGTGGACGTAGGTCGAGTCGACCGAACCACTATAAATCTTGTGTTCTTATTTTTGCTTCCGCACTTTTTAATTCCGCATTTATTTTTGTGGTGTGATTTGGTTTATGCAATTTTTATTCATTGTGAAAAGAGTTTTTAAAATACTAATTCACCCCCCTCTTGGTTAGCTTGTGACTAAGTTCATAGGGCTTAACATCCCGAACGAACTTTCAAATCCAAGCCTTAATGGGTCAATTTTGACCCATTAGGCCCATTAAGAGCAGAAATTGATTTCAAATCGAATCCAATCTCATTCATGGCCCAATCCCTTGACTCCATTGACCTAATTGACTGATTTGACCAAATCAAATGTTGACTTGGTCAAATCAAGCCATTAATAGGTCATAATCACATATTAGAGCCCATTAAGAGCCTAATTAATGAGATTAAAAGCTCTAATTGATGGCCCTTGCATTCAAAATTGAAATCATAGCCAAATCTGATAATTTTCCCTCCAAATCACCTGGTGATTAGATCCCAACCGTCCACCTTAGGTCTAGGGTCCTTAAATATTAAAAATTTGATCTTTTTTTGGACTTTTTGCAGTTACTCTCTCCCTAGAGCACCTTAGCACGAAAAACTTTGTGTGTCAGTTCTAGAGAGATTCCCCAACTTTTCCCAAGTTAAACCCCACCGTCCCAAGCTGACGGCAGCGTGATCTCCGGCGAACAGAGGCTAAGGGACGTCCAGAGCTTCACCCGTCCGATCGAGGCCTTTTCGGAGCTCGATTTTAAGAGGAAGATTGTTCATGCAGATCCCACGAGTTCAACAAGCCCAAGATCTCCTGAATCCACCGTGTGGATTGAGGTAAAAATGGAACCCTATGTTGACCTCTTTTTTCACTCGAGTCCCCTCTAGTATCTTCGATCGATTTAATCGAACCCCGTCGAGCCTAATTTGAGCTCGAATTGACTCGACTTGAGCCAGATTAGACCCGACTATGTTCAATTAGACTTGATCATCCTATTATTATCGTGTCGTACCTTATTTCGATTTAAATTGATTTTTATTTGGACTTAATTTCGTGCGATCAAATTCGTTGCGTCAGCTCGAACCCGAATTGACTCGAATCAAGTCGAATTCGAACTCGAGTCTGATCTGATCCTAGCCAATTTTGACTTGATTCGGCTCAATCTGATTCTATTACTATGCCATTTTACTTTTTATATGTTTTGAATTTATTTCCTAAATCTAGTAAGCTCATCGACGGTTATGAACGAGCAAGATCTGTGACCCGGCCGAAATCCCGCTATTCAGAAGATTTCTGCGATTCGAGCAGGCATCGAGCGAAGAAAAAGCTGTTTAAGGAATTTACGAAGGCTGGAGCGCGGTGACGAAAACTGGCGGGCTTCCTCTTTCGGCGACGGACTCGATTTACTCAAGACGAAGGCTCTCTCTCTGGGCATTCTCTCCCGCGCCCTCTCTCTCTCTCTCAATCCCGTTCTCTCTCACGGTGTCAAGACCGAACTTCACGCTCTCCCTCTCAATCTCTCGGTTTCGAACCCCTAGCTCCCTCTCACGCCAAGCTCCCTTCACTCTCTCACGTCTCTCTAGCTCACGGAAATCAGCCGACGCCGACCTCTCTGTTCGACGACGCTGGTCTCCCCGTTCGCGAAACTCCAGCCCGACGCCCTCCGTTCGTGAGCCCCGATCAACTCCTGACCAACCCCGACAATCCCGACGCCGCCCGCCTGGATCGACCCAGGCTTCGTCTCCCATGTTTGGCCGTCTACTCCCCTTTTCCTTGCAAGGTGAGTTCTCTTCTACATCTCCTTCTCCTTCTTCTTCTTTTTCTTCTTCTTCTCCTTCTTCTTCTTAGCCCTCTTCATCCACCTTGCTCCTAGCATTTCTTCTAGTTTTTGTATGGTTTAATGATTGGAGGAGTAAGCTATAATGAAACTTTGAGGTGTGTATGTCATCACACCTCCTATCCTCTTGATTTTCAAGTGAATGTTATTACTCTTAGTTTGCATAGTTGGTTTTTTGGAATCATAAGTTGATTTGCATTCTTATCCAACAAGGTTGATTTATTTTGTTTTGAGATAGCCAGTTAATTTGTGAACTCATATTGGTATGATGCCATATGATTTAAAACTTAGGTGTGAGCTACAAAATGCATAGGAGGTCTCTTTTGATTTCCCACCATAGCATGCACATGAGGTGTTTGTAAAAAATGCCTATTGGAAATAATATAAGGGTTTGCTCAAAAGAAGTGTCAAGCTAGTGTAGTGTTACTTTGTTCAAACATCCTAAATTTATGTGAGTTTGTTGTCTCTATATGGAAGTCATGGTTACGAGATAATTATATTTTCTTGCTCTTGCTTGCAATAAAAGGAGTTTGGCTAGCATTGGAGATTTCATGAGTTATAATTATTGTAGCACCTACACTAATGCTTTGGTCCTGTGGTTGACCTCCATTATCTCACAATGTAACCCTTTCTTCTCTTACTTTTTTTTTTCTTTCTTGAGCATGTCCCCCTTTATTATGAAATTAAGTATCATATTGAATGTTATCTTCTCTTGCTCGTTATGTCAACATATTGGAGAATGAAATCTAGGTTGAATGTCGAACTCGTCAAGTGGTTGAGAAGAAAATTTTGCATAGAATGCTTAAATTAAAATGATCGAAGTTAGAAGTTTGTTGGAAAGGTTCACCTCACTAGTATAAATATGTTTCATGCGATTCGTACCTTGTTGTTGTAAAGTGTTTAGTGAAATCTCCTTAAGAGATTTTGGTAATATTTGGTTGGAAACTCGTGAAGCATGTGGAGCCACTTAACTAAAAGTTGGGTGAACTCTTTCTCTATATTGTCCTTGGCAAATTTAAGTATCGCTATGCTTGTCAAGTCTCCCTTAAAGCTTTTCTAATAAAGTTTAGTGTACTCTTTTCCTTCATTCGCCATCACTTCTTAGTCAAAACAAAAAATATTTTTGAGAAAGAGGCTTCTATTGGTTGGTCATTTGTTCTTATGCTTATATATCCTTGATGGCATAACCATTATATGAATCATGAAGATGCTCTTGTGAGATATCTGGAAAGTGTTGTTGTTTTTTTTTTTAGATAAGTATATGTATCACGCCGTTTGTGGTCACTTTCTGTTGCATAAGCTTACAAGTGTTGCATACGAAGTTGTTTGTGAGGTATCATTGGAAAGAAATTATGATTGTTCCCTTTGCATTGAAATTGGATACAATAGCATCATTTATCTGAAGTGCTTTCTAGTGTGCTATCTAGAGGTTTACAAATAAGAATAAAAAGAGTGGCTTTCTTGGGTAAGTTCTTACTTATGAGATTTATGTGCATACTTATTGATTTTGTTCAAATATTGTCTAGAGCTTTGAAAGTATATTTAGCATAAAGTTTTACATATCATCTTTCATGTTCTTCATCGCAATGTTGGATAGGAATTTGGTCACGATCCAAGCATTACACATGTACTTGAAAGCATTTCTATATACTTTTGAAAATAAGGTTCCAAACATGAGTTTCTCTTCTTTGCTAAGGCTTTCTAAAGGGGAAGCATTGTGATTTTAAGAAAAAATATTTAAGCATGGGAAATTTGATATTGTCTTTTTTCTTTACAAAGCTTAAACCTCTTGCTAATGATATGTCGATGTTCACTTTGCATATGTCTTGAAACATGTATAGTTGGAATATGATTAGCATAACTTTGTATTTGATGTCATGAGCTAACTTGAAGGAGTGTAGTTGATATCCATTAAATCATATGTTTGAGTATCACTAAAGTAAGCCTATGGATTTGTAAAAGCCTTTGGAGACATTTGATAGTTTATGGAGGTGGAAGTTAGAAGTTTGTTGAAAAATAGTTATATTTCTCATGTCTTAAATTCATGCTCCCATGTCATAAAGCTATGTTGTATTGTGATGATATCATGCTTTCTTCTCTTGAATTTTGGGAACATAACAAGGACATAAGAATTGCTTTCTTTTTATAAATATGATTTGGCAATGATGGTTTATATACCTATGATTGAAGATTAATTTATTTCACTATAAACGTATTTTCTTCCGTTAGCATTTAAAATAACATACGTTTGTGGATTTATTTATTTTTATCGAGTTTGTATCGGAGAGGTCGAATAGACTTTTCTTTCTCTTTGCTTGTGATTCTTTATTGGGAGAATGAAGATGCTTTGGAAGGTTTTAAGAATTATTTTGTATTGAAAGATTTTGTGAGTCATTATATGGTTGGAACTCTTTTGAAAGTTTTGTGAGTTGTTTGTTTTATATAGTAAAGTTTTATAACGAATTTCACGAATTTTTTTTGTGATGAGAAATTTTGTAATGTGTTTTTATCTTGTGAATGTTTCTTGATGAAGGGCTTTATAGTGCACATTCATTAAGAAAACTTCCACAAGTTTACCCCACACCGAATTGAAGAGGTACTTGATTGTTGGTCTTTTTTGTAGAGTTTTGGGTCAAAAACAAAAATAAGATATTTTGGTGGATGATTTTTGTAAGATTTTCGTGTGGCACTTAGTTTAGAAGTTCTTACAAGTCATGTTGGGATTAGTTAGACTTGTGTAGTAGGATCCTTTAGTGTCTTTTGGGAACAATGGGTGCTTTCAAATTTGAGTTAGATTCTATTAAATATTTACCTCAAAAAGATGAGCTTTGGGATTTAAAGCTTTAGGTGGCTTTGTGTTGGGGGACCTTTCAGTGTCTTTTTAGAGCAAGATAGTCCTTGCTCATTTGAACTTTCTTTCTTTAATGTTAACTTCTAAAAATATAAAATTTTGGATATATATAAAACAAAAGAGAGTCTTACTTTAAGTTTAGTTTTAGGAGTTCGTTTCCCTTAGTTGTCTTGCGCTTTTTTTAGAGGATGTTGTAGGTAGATGTTTCAAATATATCAAGTGCCTTATTTGGATTGTGGGAATAGTAAAGGACATTATTAATGTTGCTTTAGGGTACACTTGACTTCAAAGAAGTGTGTCCAAAACAACAATGCCTACATCCCTTTTATATACGATTTTCTTTCTTCTTTCTGTTGCTTCTAGTTGTCTTTCGCTTTGTCTTTTAGCTTTTCTGTCACTTCTTTTATATTTTATGTTTTAACACTTGCAAAATAAGGAGAACCCAAAGCACAAATTACTCGACCGGTATACAAAAAGGTACGTTCTATGTTTTATTGCATTTTTCATTTCTTTTTGACATTATTTAAATAGAACATGCTTTAATTCCACCTCTCTTTTTGTATTTTGCGAGGTACCTTTTGGAAAGCAATGGACAAGGAGCACTGGAGCATTTGGAGAAGGAGCTAAGATAATCGGATCCGAGCATCAGTCGCCCCTATTCATTCCGGTAGGGGCGCTACGGGCGGAACCATCGGGTCATAGCCCCCGGTGCTGTAAGCTTTCTTAAAAACTTAAAAAATCTTTAGGGGTCTAGATGTTTGTATGCCTCCCACCCTTAGGACCTTGTAAAAACTTCTTTTGTAATTAGGATTGCTCTTACTTTATTAGATCCCTAAAACCTTGTGACATCCGTGTAGAAGTCTTAGGGATTAGAAAATAACACCACTCTTAGTCCTACAACACTAGTGACATCTAAGGACAAAAATTAAGGATCGAGTCTTAAAAAATATAGACTTAGGATGCATGCTCCCTATAGGATAGAGACATTAAAACAAAATTTAGTGGCACGTTTTCCTAGATTTTAGTTTTCTTTAATCCATTAATAATCAACCAACCAACCCTAATCTAATTCTTAAAATCTATTAAAACACTCAATTCTTAATCAAGTTATTATTAATATTTTATAATTATTAAACTTTAAATCTAAAACATAAATCTAAATCTAATTTAACTAATCTAATAATTAATTTCTAACCAACTTAAAATTTAAAAGAAGTATATCTAATTAGCAGATCAAATCTTAAATTAAAATTCATTAGGATTAAAATACTTCTAAATATCAAACTTTAGAATAATCTTTAAAATAAACCAACGAACTTGATTAATAAATGATTAATACACCCTTTTCTTTTATTTTCATAACAAACTAAAATAATTTAATAAAGTTAATTATCACTGGGTAACCCAGGCCTACGAGGCTATTAAGTTAGCCCCAAGGAGGGTAAAATAAACCTCACGGCCTCGGTGTGAAACAAAGGTGATAATTAATCAAATACTTAAAATAAAATTTTAAAATCAATCTTAAAATACTAAGATTTGAACTTTAATCAAAATTTCATTTGCCCCTTTCAACAAACAAAAATATAAATAACTTTAATTAAACTATCCTTTATAGGACCTACCAAAATCACACGACCTACACTTAGACTGGTTTGCTAGGACACGACTGCTAGTCTTAGGTTAGGCCGATGCTTTTCTTTTCTGTTTCTGTGTTGTGACGCTCTGCATGTGACCTGTGTGCTGGTTGTTTTTGTTACTTGCTTTAGCTTTTCTGTGACCTGTGTGCTGGTTGTTAGAATACCCATAGGTTAGGCACGCTCTTTTTATACTAATACTGTCTTCCTGCAGGTGGTCGTGCTCACACAGCGCTAAAGGGGGCTAAAATTAATAATAATAAATGTATAACTGCTTTAGGTACCTGCTTCAGCTGCTTAGCCCCCAATGATTAGAGCACAGCCAAGTGATTGATGTGAGCATTTTCATTTATATATAACTGTTTGGACGATTTTTGTCTTTGATTATAATTGCTTAGGATAACCCCTGCAGGGGAGTCTAGATTTTTCTTTTTCTTTTCTGATGTAATGTATTTGATAGTAAATATTATAAAAATCATTAAAATAAGGCATTTTAGAGATGTAGGAGTTCAAAGGGAAAAGAAAATCCCTACAGAGGGTTTTCTTTTTCATTTGGGCATCCTTTTGGAGCATTCACTATAAGGAGCCCGAAGGACTGAAGATAATCCAAAGACGAATCAAGGAAGTGAAGAAGAAGACTGAAGATGTAAAATGCCTTATTTTAAGATTTGCATCGTTTTCGGGTTGTTGTCGGTGGAGCCCGGCCACCACTACTTTTTTGTACTTTGTGATGTAATATTTTATGGCACTTGCCATGGACACTCTTTTTCGTGGGATTTTGTTTTTGCTGTTGTTTGTTTACTTTATTTGCGCAGTAGAACCAGTATGCTTTTTATAGGTTTCTTTCTTGCATGTGCTTGTGCTTGATTCGCTAGGCTCTTTTAGGAATAAAAATTCTTCTACTCGTAATTAATAATAAAAATTTAATATTAACTCACATAGAAATATAACGATTCTAGGGAATAGCCGAAATCGTCCGGGGTCGCATACATACATTCTCTCTCCTTTTAGACAACTTCCCCGCCTGCGGGTAGAGTCCGGATAATCTGGCCTATGAGGATGAAGTGCCGGACCTGGGGAAGTTTAGTCATTCTCAAAAATTGTTTTATAAGCCTTTTTAAAATTTCATACATCCCTGATTTGGAGACTTTTAACCAACATAAATTGTATTAGCAACTAATTAAAAATTAAAATTTAATTACATTAGTTTTAGATGCATAGTATCATTCATAAGTGTGGGATCACTTAGGAACTTCTCTAGTTGTCGATCCCAAATTTTAAAGTCTAGCCACCCACCCATCTCTCATATGGACCGGATAACATGGATTTTATATGATTAGGTGGTTTTAGTTGACTTCCTTTTTCAGGCAAGGAGTAAGTCCAGGATTGCATTAGTTAGGTCGTAGATATTAGTATCGTATGTGCGATACTATATCTTTTATAGATTTAGGGTCTAAATGTGAGTGGTACGAGTGAACCACTATACACCTTATTGGTGGGTAAGCTTTCTTTTCTTCTAGAAGCTATAAATCCTACCTATCCGCGTCACACAGATGACGCCGCTTTCCTCTTTCTCTCGTGCTTGCTTGAGATGTGTTGTCTCTTCCTTTTCTCCAGTTTTCACTTCTTTGAGCCGACCGAGTATTGATTGAACCACGTGTGACTGATTGAACCAAGTTGGGACCTTCTTCCTCTTTGATTAGGAAAGCCTAGATTTTTCCTTTGCACTAAACCCATTAGAGAAGATAATCTAACATCCCTAATCGAGAGTTTTCTTAGACCGAGGTCTAAGATGTAATTAACTACGGGGGCTTGCGCCCGTAAGAAACCGATCCCCACAATCAAATAAACCCCATTCGAGCTGATGTATCGAATGGGGGAAATCTCGTGAACTTTTGGGTTATGCATATTATTATCCATCGAGGCTAGTAGGTGAAAGCCGCTATCCTCCATGGCTAAACGTATGTATAACTCCATCTGCTCTTCCATCGGCCTGCTTGTGTCGGGTGTAAAGGTCTACAACCATTTTGTCCAACGGGATAGTGTGATCGTACCCTTTGCATTCGAACCACATGAGTAGCATCCTTTCGGAGACCCACACCTTAGTCTAGGACACTTAGATCTAAATAGGTTTTTGTACAATATATTTTAGATCAAAATAAAACCTCCCGACTATTGCTCTTCACGTGTAGAACTTAGATCTCAAGTTTCATGTAATTTGGTTTACTCAGTCGAGAGAACGAGTGAAAAATTGCTTTAGGGCTGGGGATCGGCGTGTGCATGAGCGGCCTGATTTTTGGGCTGTTGATCTTGAGATCGGCGGCCTAGATCACGTCGTCCCGTGGTCATGGGTTAACCGTGCGGGTTGATCCGGCGTTCGGGCAACGATGCTGCTTGATCTGCACCGTCTGTTTGATTTCGTGCAAGATTGGACAGACACAGGGTCACTAACGTGGCTTAGTGGGAAGCCGTGTGGGTCCCGCCGCCCGAAATCATGGCACAATGATTGGCGGCAGCGCCAATCATTGCCCATGATTGGCGCGCCGCCACAACTGATTCGGGAGCCAGTGCCGTCGTGCCACGTGGTCTGCTGGGTCCCGCCGCCGATTATTTTTAAATAACATAAATGTTTTAATTAGTTTAAAACATATTCTAACTTTCAAAAATCATAGAAAATTCAATTTTGCTCCGTTTTTTATGCACAATATGTTGAATCGATTGTATTTGAATTTTCTACGATTTAAAATTATTTTTATTTAAAAATATTTAATATATTTTAAAATATCTTAAAAATAGTTTAAAATACTTTTTTATATTATTTTATAAATATTGTTATATTGTTATTATTACTATTTTATTAATAATAATTATTATTTTAATATATTTGGTTACTGTTATATTATTATTATAATTATAATAATAATAATAATAATTATTATTATTATTTCTTTTCTATTACTATTATTATTATATTAAAATATTTTCAATATGCATTATTGTGATAATCATTATTTGAATTATTTTAAAATTAATATAATAATTATTATTATTATCTTAAATTATTTTATTATCTTATTATTATTATCATTATTATTATTATTATTATTATTTAAATATAAAAAAGTATTTTCTTTTTATATAATTAAATACTATTGTAATTATCTTAATTATATAGATCTCTTTAAATTTTATTAATAATTAGCATATTATTATCATCATTATCTTTGAAATTAATTTTTATTTTATAATTATTTTTAAAATACAATTATTTTAAAACTATTTTAAAGATTAGCTTTTATCTCTTTTAAAATTCCAAAAATCATAACTATTTCATTTCAAATTCGATTTTGGCGTGCCATACCTCGTTCTCTTCAAAAAAAATGCCTATTTTATTTTAAAATTAGTTTCAATAGGTGATTCCTGCTATCTTGATAGATTTTTTTGTTTGGATTTGCTTATTGGAGTATTTTAATATTATAATAATTATAATTATTTTTAAAATTAAAAAATAATTTTTAAATTATTTTAAAACCTCGATTGGGTGATCAGTGGATCTCCGCTATACTTTTATGTATTATGAACTGATCTATTTTTAATTATATTACTTCCCAAAATATATATATTTGTAGGTATTTTAATTATTTTGAAATTACCTATGTTACTAAATCCTAACTTTGGGAGATTCACTTTTCTTGAAATTTTAAACATAGGTCTTATATGTGAAGAGCAATTATGGGGGAGTGGGTTAGTGGATGATTGAGTCCCAATCATTCACTAATCCCTTCAGTAGGTGCATTTACTTTCTTTTTATCGTAGTTTGCATGTGTAAGTTGCATCACTACTTAGTTTAGGCTCTCCTAGATCTAAGGACATTGTGTGTTTACTTTTTTTGTGTACTCCATGTATTTATTACCTTGAGGGTTAGTGTAAACTTCACTTTAAACTTTTATAACATAGTGACACCTTAAGGACAACAATTAAGGACCCATCTAACTAACTTAGAAAATTTTTATGAGATAGGATAGATCCTTGATTGACATGAAAACTTTAACATTTAAATTTAGAGACATCTTGAACACCCCAGAATTTTTTAAGAATTTATAGGGCTTGTTAGACCCTTTAATTAACCAATCCTAATTAACTCGCTAAATAAGGCCCCGAGACCTTATGAAAATTATAATAAATCCATTTTAGGTCAGAAAATTACCCATAATACCTCAAATTGTTCAAAATCTGATCCTTGTTCTTAGATAAATAGGGATCCTTAATTTGACTCTAAATTTGACATTAGGTGGAAATTACATTTTTTCCCCTAATAAATTATTAAAAATCCTAAATTTTTTTCAAATACTTGGGATCACTTTCTTAGGTCATCTCTGACCTTTGGGGGTGATTCCAATCTGTTTAGAGCTGATTTGGGTCAAAATCATAAGATCATCCCTTTATTAGATAATTTAGATAATTCCTTTAATTACCCAATCTTTAGAAATTCATAACTAATTGTAGAAAATTCCAAATTAGGCAAACTCACTTGAATTAGATTCCTATTAGGGTCTAGTACTTATGAAAAATATTAGATTTCTAGAAACTAACTTAAATTAGAAAGTCAACTTTTTGGTCAACCCCAGCCTATAGTCTAGCGCTTGAAACTTAGAAAATTCATAACTTTGCCTAGAAAACTCCAAATTTAGTGTACTACCTAGCTAACTACTCCTCTTAAGGTCTAATATTTTCCTAAAATATTAGGAGACCCAAACCTAGCATATTTCCCAAAGTGATTTTTTGGACCCCCTCAACCTAATACCAAGGAGGACCCGGGACTTTTTAAAATTGGCTAATACAATGTTAATTTCAAATATCACTATCCTAAGCTTTTAAAACTGATAAATAAACTAAATTAACCAAAATAGACCCTAATCCATTAAAACTTTGACTTTAACTAAAATTTTCTTTTTTGGCCTATAACAAACCTGAACTGTAGGCAACTTTAACTAGCTACCAAACTTAGGATCTATTCAACCCACACCAGTCATACACACACATAAAATTGTTTGCTAGGGCACCACTACTAGACCTAAGCTAGGCTGGTGGTTTATTTTTTTTGCTGTGTGCCGGAGCTTTTCATGGTTTTCACTGCATGCTGTTTGAAAGTGATTAGTGTATTTACTTACTTTTCTTGCACTCTGGATATGATGTGATGGGCGTTAGAGAGCCATATATATATTATTCTTATTGTAGGTGGACATGCTCATGCTGTGCTAAAAGGGGGGCACTGTCATGATTTCTATAATGTCTTAAGCAGGTGCTTGCTCAACCCCCCTAATAAAATGAGGGCTAAAAACCATTAATAATAACTGCTACAGGTGCTACAGGTGGAATGCTTAGCCCTTAATAATTAAGAGCATGGTCAAGCATGGCTGTGATGTGTATTTTATTTTTTATATAATTACTTGAGATATTATAACTGCATGAAATTTTTATTAGGATAACCTTGCAGGGAGTCTAGAATTTTTTTTTTTAATTGATGTAAAATTTGTAATAATTGTTAAGAGTTGTGAAAATAACTATGAGTTGGGATATTCTTATCCAACTCGGATTCCAAAAGAAGAAGGCATCCCTAAAGGGGAGAGTCTTCTTCCATTTGAAAGATCGAGTTGGATGGCTTTAGATATCCAAAGAGAAAAGACAATGCTCCCTAAAGGTGAGAATTATCTCTTCATTTAGATATGCAAGACACGACGGATCCAAGGGGTCCAAGGAGGAGAGATCCAAGGAGTCCAAGGAGGAGAGTCCAAAGAATCTAAGGAGAAGACATCCAGAAGACTGAAGATTGAAGACCCAATATCCCACTCAAAGTTGTTGGCATCTGTCATAGGCTTAGAAATCTGGGTTGTTGGCAGTAATGCCCGGCCACTTTATTTTTTACATACACTGGGTTATAATAAGGGCAGTTTGTCTATGGACATTTAGTTGATTATTTTTCTGGATTTATATTGATGTGCTTACCTGATTGCGTAGTAGAAATTACCAGCTTTTTCTAGGTTTTTTTTCTTGCATGTCGTTTTTGTTTTCGCCTAAATATCGTTAGGCTCTTTAAGGATTATAAAAAAATTTTCTACTTATAACCAAAATTTAATATTTAAGTTTTAAATAATCCAAAAATTTAATGAATCTAGGGAATTACTGTAACCGTCTCGGGTCGCATGCATATTATTACATTTCCTCTCTCCTTCTTATAAGACATCTCCCTTCCTACGGGTACAGTTCGGATAATCTGGCCTATGAGGATGAAGTGTCGGACCTAGGGAGACCCAATCTTTTCTAAAAATCTATTTTCTAATAAGCTTATTTTTTAAAACTTTATAGCATTCATGATTTGTCTTTTCAACTAGCATGCATTGCATTCAAAACTAATTTAATTAAAATTTAATTGCATTAGTTAGGGGCATTCATCCCGCATAAGTCCAGGACCAATTAAGAAATCCTCTAAATGTTAGTCCTATTTCTAAAGGACTGTGCCTCCCACCCATCTTTCATAATTGACTTGATAATATAGTTTTAAAGCGACTAGGTGGTTACCTGGCTCTCTAATCCAAGCCGGAGTAAGTCCAGGTTTTGCACTACATTAGCTAGGACACGAGTCTTGGTGTTGCATAGAACACTAAACCCAACCTAGATTTAGGATTCGGGGCTACTACATTTGGTCTCATAGTGTGCCTTAAATAGTATGTTAGTCCCTTCCTTTCAGGAACTATAAATCATGCTTATCCGCATCACAGGATAACGCCACATCCATCTTTATCTCACGCATGTGGTTGATTGCTTGTCTTTCTTTCTCTAGTTTTCTATTAGTACCATAGAGCCTCCGGATGCTGGTATGAACCATGCATGTTGATTCAGCAGCCCTTTGGACCTTTTTCTTTTTGGATAGGACTTCCTAGTCTACACCCCTGCGCCAATCCCACTTTTGGGAAGGATAATGTATGATCCTTAATCGAGAGTTTTCTCGGGCTCTAGCCTGGGATGTAATTAACCACGGGGGCTTATGCCCATGGGAAACTTGGCACCACATCTACTAAACTCCATTCGAACTGTTATATCAGGTGGGGGAAACCCGTGACTATGATCAGGTCGTGTATATTACTACCCATCAAGGTATACTGGCGAGAGCCGCTATCCTCAATGATTAGTCGTATGCACAATTCAATATGTCCCTTCCAATTGATTCGTTCGTGCGGTGCTCTTTCGAAGGTCCACAATAATTGGAATACAATTTGAATAAAATACATAAGAGTTATCGAATAAGGAGACACAAAATTTTTATGATTTGTTGCATGCTGCCCAGCAATCAATCTGGAAAGGTTGCACCACTCACTCAGAGTTATCTGTTACTGTGAAGATGTTAAGCATCAAGGCAGAATATAATGTTGCTCGTTAATGTTTTAATTAATTCATTGCGCTGCTTAAGGAAACCAATTCGATAGATAATTTAATTCCTATAGATCTATATCGAACAAAGAAGTTAGTTTTCAAACTTGGTTTGACATACATAAAGATAGATTGTTGTGTCAATGGATGCATGTTATACTTTAAAGAAGATTTCTCAGAGATTGCATGCCGTCATTACAATGTACCAAGGTTTAAACCAAAATCTAGAAATAGAAGGAATCAGAAGGATGTGCCTGTCAGTAGGATGTTCTACTTACCAATAATTTTGATACTACAATGACTATATGCATCCATGAGATATGCTGCACATATGAGATGACATAATGATCACATTCCAAAAGAAAGTTTTATCACACATCCATCAGAAGCAAAGGCTTGGAGACACTTTGATCGTACATATCCTACATTCGCGGCAAAATCAACAAATATTAGATTAGGTTTATACGCAAATGATTTTACTCCATTCAGTCAGTCTGCTACACCGTACTCATGTTGGCCAGTGATACTCACTCCTTATAATCTTCCTCCAAAGTTGTGTATGATTAATCATTATATGTTTCTGACACTTATCATTATAGAGTCACATAATCCAAAAGTGAAGATTGACGTATTCTTACAACCGTTAATTGATGATTTAAGTTTATTATGGGAAGAGGGAGTAAGTACATATGATATCTCCACCAAATAAAACTTTACACTAAGAGCAGCATTATTTTGAACAATTGATGACTTTCCTGTATATGGTATACTCTCAGGTTAGAACACTTCAGGCAAGTTAGCTTGTCTATATTGTATGGAACATACAAAATCATTTACTTTAAAGTATGATAGGAAGAATACTTGGTTCGATTGTCATCGAATGTTTTTACCTATAAGTCATCCTTTCAGGCTAAATAAAGAAGCATTTACTAACAATAAAATGGTGATGTTTCAACCTCTAAGAAATTTTTGAAAGAGAGTTCATGCCCATCATAATAGATTCTCTAACATTAGCTGAGTTCAGATTGCTAGGATATGGTGTCAATCATAATTGGACCAATAAAAGTATTTTTTGATTGTTGCCATATTGGAGAACAAACCTGATTAGACATAATTTAGATGTTATGTATATAGAAAAAAATATTTTTGATAATATTTTTAATACAGTTATGGACATCAAAGATAAATCGAAAGATAATATAAAAGCAATGATGGACTTAACAGAGATTTATAGGAGGAAAGCTTTGGAATTGAAGTATGATGGAGATGAAAAATTTCTCAAACTAAAATCTCCATTCACATTAACTTTACAGCAAAAATGAGCAATTTGTGAATGGGTGAAGACCCTACGAGTACCTGATGGATATTCTTCCAATCTAAGCAGGTGTGTTGACATAAGATCAGGGAGGTTATTCAAATTAAAAAGTCATGATTGTCACATCTTCATGCAATGTCTACTATCAACTACTTTTACTTATATGCCAGATCAAATTTTAAAGCCTTTGATCGAGCTAAGTGTATTCTTCAAAGATTTATGCTCTTCTAAATTAAATATAGAGAACTTGATTCTTATGGAGTAGCAAATTCCTTTCATTATGTGCCAACTTGAGAAAATATTTCCTTCATAATTTTTTGACTCTATGGAGCATCTACCAGTTAATTTACCATATGAGGCTATGGTTGGTGGACCTGTTTAGTATATGTGGATGTATCCTTTTGAGAGATATTTAAATAAACTTAAAAAGATCGCTAAGAATAAAGCACGACCTAAAGGCTCTATATGTGAAGCATACTTAACATACGAGACAACTCAGTTTTGCTCATATTATTTTGAAATAATGTCTCAATTAGGTGAAAGTACAGCACCTCAAAATATTGGTAAATCCTCTAATATATATGTATTCGGTGGAAGTGGTGAACCTGTAGGCGCTAGCACCGTGCGCTATTTGACTGATAAGGAGATGACAGTTATCACATTATATATTTTGCTTAATTGTGATGAAGTTGAGCCGTATCTCGAGTAAGTATGAGTTAATTTATTCATATTTTTATTATTCTTATAAATTTTATTCTAAACTCAAAATAGTTTGTAGTAGGTTCATTGATGGTTTAAGTACATCAGAAGAATGAGAAGTTCAGAAGATAGTGGAGAAAGAATTCACTGCTTGGTTTAAAAATACGATATATTTTAAATAATTAGTCTTAATTAGTTAGTTCTGCATACAATTAATATTAATAATAATAACATCTTGTTTATTTAAATGTACATACTAAAGATAGTGATTCGTAATATTTAGGGCTATTTGAGTTAGCTTGGGAACCAAATAGATTAGTTAAATGTTATCAAATATTTGTGATCAATGATTATAAATTTCAAATAAAAAATTGGTGTGAATGTTGGAAGACAGAAAATTCTGGCATATGTGTAAGAGGGAACACCCATAAAGGGGATGATTCTGAATACTACGGGATATTACAAAAAATATTAGAGGTGGAATATCCTGATCATAGGAATACTGTGTATCTCTTCAATTGTAAATGGTTTGATCCAGTACAAAATAGATGCACAAGAGTACATCCAATTTACGGTATAACAGAAGTAAAGTGGGGTAGGAGATATGCAAAGTTTGATCCATTCATCATTGCTAGTCAGATAACTCGAGTCTATTATGCTAACTATCCAAGCAGAATACGAGGCAAACAGGATTGGCTGGTAGTTATGAAGACAAAACCAAGAGGAGTAATTGAGAAAACTACTTCAATACCATCAGCAATCAAGAAGAGTTTATGTCAAATTTAAAAAATCTCCTAATCAATGTGGATGACCAAATTCAAATTAATGAGAGCGAGTTGTAGTTAGAGGAGGTAGATTTAACTACAGAGGAAAGTAATGATGAATCAGATAGTGCTAGAAATGTATCATCATATGAAAGTGAATCAACAAATAATGAGTTAACATAAGGTAAATTAAAATTTTTTTGTTACTTCACTACGTTAATTTTATTGTTTCTATACTGCATTTTATTTTATTCTTACCGCTGTGTTATTTTATATTATATTTTTGTTATAACTCATATTTTTAATATTTTTATTTATTTCTGTACATATGACTTCAGGTGAAGAGCCTAGTAGATGATTGATCAAAAAATATTTTTGATAGGTGCACCAAGAAGATCATTAAAATTGGACCAGCTAGGCTAGTACGTATTAAGGGGACCACACAGTCTCAGCCTGCTACACAGTCTCAGCCTTTACCCACTCCTGGAGCCAGTAGCCAGCAGTTCTACTCAGCAGATCCCCGATTTCCTTCACCAGATCCCGCACAGAGTACTCCTTTCTACCCATACTATGCACCACCACCTTATGCTGGTGCCACTCCTACTTATTCATATCCACCATATGCTCCACCATACTATCCCCCACCACCCCATCAGCCTGCTATAGCTGGACCTTCGACACCAGCTGCACTAGAGCAGGCGACAGATGGTCGAATGTTGATAGCACCTGAGGGTGACACGTACATACATTCTCTTTTATTTAAGCTAACGAAATATTTTTATTTTATATTATATATTTGTTTCACATAATCTTATTTTTGTAGGTTCTACCCATCAAAACAATCAACACAAACAATATAAGGCATCATACGGAGCAGGTTTGATGCTCCTTACGTTTCTTAGAAGGAAGTCCTGAAAGAAGTCCGGGAAATATGGTTTAGAGAGTTTGAGGTATTTTTGGGTATTAGTTTTTATGTTATGTCTAATTAAATGATTTACTCTTTTTTACTTAAGCTAACAAACCTATATATTATATATTATATATTATATATATTTGAATGTAGAAAGATTTTTGTTGGCTGCCCCAGCACAATGACAAAATTAAAAAGAATTTTAAGAAGCGTGGGTCCACTTGGATGCACGACATGTTCACAGACATTAGAAAGTCTGGCAAGCGACTATTATGGATTGGAGAGAATATATGGGTTGAGTTGAACACTGCTTGGGGAAGCGTAGAGTATAGTAGGAGGAGGGATCAAAATTGACAGAACAGAGCTTCTAATGTTAGGGGCTTGGGTAGTTCCCTTCATATTGGCGGCTCCGTTCCACATACTGAGCACATGCGATATTTGGTAATGAATTTTAAATATTTTTTAAAAATTTTCTTTAATACAAATATTAATAGAAATCTTTTAATTCTAATAGAAAGAGATGCTGGGTAGAGAACCTACTCTTGTGGAATTGAATAGTCATACTCATAAGCGACAGGAGGATCAACAATGGATTGATGAGAGAACAAGAAAAGCCCATGTAAGTATATGTGTTTAATAATTTCTATTTTTAGTTTAATTATATATATTTATATTCTACTTTCATAGGAGAAATATATACGACTTCGAGAGAGTCATATCGTATCAGGTGAGGGCTCTTCTGGCAGCTCTGTTGAGTATTCTGAGTACCGCATCTGGTTGCAAGCCATTGGAGAAATGCAACATGGCAGAGTTTATGGTTTAGGTTCGTAAGCTCAAGCATACGAGGGGATGACCTCCTCTACTGCATCCAGCTTCACATCCAGTTTACATGAGTCCTTACATACTCAATAAATAACTGCCCTTCAAGCAGAGCTAGAACAAGTAAGGAAATTACAAGCTGATTGGAAAGTTCAGTTGCAAGCACAAGTTCAAATACAGATCCAAGAGCAACACAATCAGTTGTTGGATGAAATGCGCAAAATGAGAGGGCAGTTGAGTGGAAAAGAGGTAGCTTCAGCTAAGGAGTCCACGGATTCAGAGTAGTTTAGTTTAGTCATATGAACTTGTTTATTTCTTTGAATCTGTGTTATTGAACAATCTGTGATATTTTTAGTTGGTTGATGTTATTGAACATTTTATTTTAATGGATATTTATGTTTTTGAGTATATGTTAAAGTTGTTGAAATCTTTGACGTGTATATCTGTGTTGTGGAACTGTTATTGTATGTATTTGTATGTATTTGCAGGTGTGGAAATCCAATTGTTTGCTGTGAAGGCAAATTTTTTTTTGTTATTGCTATAGGTTTCCGACGGATTTGGCGTCAGAAATGCGACGGAAACGACGATACAACGAATCGGTGCAATCATGTCGGGGTTTTTTTTCCGTCAGAAAAGGGCGGCCGCAAATGCGCCGAAAGCTAATCGTAGCTTTAGTTACAACGCACCTTACGGCGTCTTATCCACCAGCATTTTTTGGCGCACCCATAGCGCCGGAAACAAACATTAGCTTTAGTTACGGCAAACCTACGACGTTTTATCCTTCGGATATGTACGTCGTAAATTTCCAACGTATATATCGCCGGAATAATCGGTTAGGAAACGATGGTTTGGCTAACATATTTTGTGCCGGTAATGCGTCAGAAAGTGTGCCAGAAAGGTTTCTGGCGTCTTATAAACGTCGGAAGATATTTTCCAACGCGCACCAAACCGGCGTACCAAAATTCGACGAAAATGCGCTGGAAACCAAGGCCTTCCGTCGGATTTTACGTGTTTTCCTGTAGTGAGAAAAGTATGTATAACCAGATAAATTTGATTAGTATGATACAAGCATAGACATATTGCTTGACATATACCAAATTTATAGAATGGATTATAATGACAGGCTTTTAAGAGTACATGCATTACTTACTCTTCTAAGATTTTCATAGGATGATAAACTATGAGAGTTCTGAGTGGTTTTGAGGTTGGAAGAGTTTAATATGTCCTTTATCTCTTCACGTTTGACTGAACGGTCGGTGATGCATATGATCTAAATAGTATCAATATAAAAGGGAAACATTAGAAAGCATATTGTATTTACATTCCATCAATCTGAAACATTTAATTTTAACTGAATAGTGTTTCATTTACATTATTTTTTTATTTTAAAGTAAGTGATTGAATCTCTTCAAAAACTTAATTTTATTTAGTAGGATAATTGTTGTAATTGTAGTCGATAATCAGGGGCGGAACCCCTTTGTTGCTAGGGGCAATTGCATCCCCCCCCCCCCCCCCCCTCAAAATTTTTTTTTTCATTATACTCTTATTTAGATCATTTTTAGTCTTTATTACAAGAATTTTTAGGTAATTGTCCCCCCTAAAAATGTTAAAATACTATGGTCTTTAGGCAATTGCCCCGTATATAATTAAATACATTGTGTATATGTGTTATTGTTAGGGAATGATGAACCAAATTCAAAGAAAAATAGTAAATCAAAATTTGTTCCGGGGACGCTGCCCCCTTGGACCCCCAACATATATGTGAATAGTTACTTATACGTCCTCCCCCGCCCCGCCCCCCTCTGAAAATTATGATTGGTTCCGCTCCCTATCGACAGTACTAGTATTTTTAAGTAAACATTCTTCCTTGTGGGATCAATACTCAACTCTATCACTATATTATTTGATTTGACACATATGATTGCACTATTAAGTGAGATTTTTATAATTTTAATATCAAAAAAACCTAAGCATTATTTAGGGATTGATAGAGCCTTTTTATTTTCACAATTTTTTAGGTTACTCCACTGCCCCTATGAGAAATGAATAACTGATTTTGGAAATAGGATATTGGTTGAAGACATTGAGGTACATTCAAATTTGAGTTATAGAAACGACTGGGAGAGGGTTCTAGTATATAATGTCAAATAATTAAGAAATAATTAGATTTCACTGGATAAAGTTTAATAGCAGAAAAGAACTTAAAGAGAAACTACTTGTGAGAAGGAATTTGGATACGACATCTATATCCCAACTTATTTTGTGATTTACAAGGAGAAAAGGGTACGGGGTGTTGGAATAGAGGAGGAAGCTCATGACAGGGGTAATACATGTAATTTTAATTTAAAAAATAAATTGTCATTTTTAGGCATGTATAGTTACATTTAAACCAAAATGAAGGGTAAAAAGGTATTAAACGTAATACAATTTGGATGAGTGAGTCCACAATCAAACAGGTAGGTATGAATGATCACATATAAATTTTAATAGTTCAAGCTTAAAATGAAGAATTTTATAATTAGATAAATGTTTTTGTAATTGGTAATATTTTGGAAAGAAAAACATTAAGTTATGAACTATTTTCTTCTTTTTATTTTCTTATGCAAGCATTATATATTATACTAAGTCATGAAGCATGTAATTATTAGTCAAATATGAGTTCAAAAATTTTGAAGTCAAATAAATATCATATTAGTTGAGTGTTGGCAATAAAATGTTATAATGCCTACACATATAGGGCAAAAGGGACCAATGGGGGGAAAAAGGGATCTGGATGGAGGCAAAAGGTACCTCAATATAATTTAATGACAATATTGTTGGTTTTTACTTAAGCCCCATTGAATATTAGTATAAATCTATAAAAGCTAATTTTATGTTATATATAAATGGCCATAACCTGAGATATCTAATTATGATATTATTTACAGACTTCAAACAAAATGAAAGATGTTTATATGTATAAGTGCAAACTGTGATGTTTCAATTATTAAAGGACATGATTCATGTCTACTTATGATACTCTAGCAAACATGTTGTAATTAATAATTTATACGATCATGTATATGTTTTTAATTATTTTATAAATTATCTTGTAAGTTTAATTCGGTTAGGAATGCAATCATATTGTTCACTATACTATTCAATAAATTATTTATTAGAATTGCATACCTTTCTGGGCTTCATATCTCACTAGATTTTTATTCTTGCTATTATTGCAGGAAGGGGAAAGGATAAGATAGAAGTAAATAGCCTTAATTAAATATAAAATTCTATGTTCTGTTGTATAGCTATGTAAGTGAGTCTACATCAGAGATATGTAAACAATTTATTATTATAATATTTTTGAGTTCTTTGTGGCTATATAATTATATATAAACATAATATAAATGAGACATTTTGGATGCTTTCATTTATAAAGGATTGTGGTGAACTATGGCTATATATATATATATATATATATATATATATATATATAAATGATTATGAATTTTAAATGTTGAAGAATTTAATGTTTTTCTCTGTTGCACCCTATAATTATTATTGGGGGGTATCGTGGGGTGTGAAAAAAGTGGTATCAAAGCAAAAAAATTAAGATTTTGATGATTTAATTACTGAAGCTTTATTAGATGTAGATTCTTTAAGAAAGAAAAAATTAATGGATCTAATTTAATTATTAAAGAGCTTAGGTGGGACTATTGTTCGAAAGTTAATAATTAGTTTAACTCTCAATCATGCCTTCATCTAGCATATAAAAGTAATGTGTTATTATATGTGCATAAGATTATATAAAGACATATTTTATGAGGTAATATATTACAAATGTAATATATTATAGATACTATGGCTGAAAGAGTACTTGATGGGACTAATAGTAAATCAACTTAGCATGGAAGAACATATGAGAGATATAAATATTTCACCAGTTGAAGGCAGTACTCTCAGAACAGATAATGTTCCAGTGATGCTTGAACCTCCCAGTATAATGACAAAGACTATGATGCAAATGTAAATAATGATTTTTGACAATCATTGATAGTTTACTATTCAGCTTTATAATTTTTATTCATCTCTCTCTCTCTCTCTCTATATATATATATAAAATTGTGGATGAGTTTATTTTTAGAACTTTGATGTTTTAGTAGCTATATAGTTTATTATTTATTCAAAATGAAATTTGTAAGAGAATCTAAAACTAGATTTTGAGATTTGTTTGTCACAGCTCAACAAGATAGGACGGTCTGTCCTATTTTTGGGTCTTGTCGAGTTAGATTGTGACACTAGTGGAGCCTGATCCTGTATGCTAGTATGGTGTCAGAGACTATGATGAAATATAAATGATGAACATGATGATGCAAGTAGGTTAACTCTGATTGTGGAAAAGGAAATGCTTCATGTGAAGTAACACCGCCAACTCTGAATGAGCTATTGAAAATAGGAGTGCATATCAAAGGATCAGGATCGTGTGTGTGTGTACTGCTTAGGAGCTACAAGTACTGTCATCTACTCATCATCCTCATGAAAATCCTATGCAACTATCGTCTACAATGTGCATACTCTATCAGTCTATATAAATCTCTTGATAAGATCCTTAATGCTGTTCACAACTGCCTATATAGGTGTATCTGTATCATGACTAAACAGGCTTTAGCCTCTCCTCTACGTCCAAGAAGAACTGACATTGTAATAAAAATAAGAAATTACTAAGGTATCATGTAAAAAATTAATTAGTAAACTTAATTATAAACTATGGTGGAATTTTTAAAAAATAAAATGTGACTAACCATGATTTTTTTGCTCACCGAATGTGAATAATAACATGAGGGTGCCCTCTCTACCAGGCCCCACAACATTTTCCACTAATGAGTGGTGGTCCATATACGCACAATCCAATAATAAATGAAATATCTTACAATTTTATCATCATCTTGGCGACGGTAAGATAAAATATGTTAGCCTTTGGTGACCACCGCTCCACTAATGCTTAAATTAGGTGATGGTCAAATTTTACGTACTGTAAGTGTCTTATGCGTTCCAACCTAGCTAGTCTTAGTCTCTCAATAAATCGTGGGCACGTAACACGCCACTCCCTAGCAATAAAGCGGTGTGAAGCTGCCTCCAATATGAATCAAGAATATGAGATTTAGTATTACGGGTAAAAGTAACTTCGAAAGAAAAAAGAAAGGTGAGAATACTTAAAGTGTCTAGATGAATTGCTATATGTGCGCCTCGTAGAGAAGCAATACTATTATATAACTCCAAAGGAGTAGATCCATGTATAGTGGGAGCCTGTTATGTTTCACCTAACCGTCTTCAACCTTGCCTCCTACTTGCTTCATCCCTTGCACGTAATTCAAATAATTTCTATGTTTAATAACCTATAAAGTAATTACATATTCTTATAAATATAGGCATCATTATTTATGTCAAAGAAAGGAGAGTGTTTTGATACATATTTCATAAATTAAAAAAAAATTATTTGCATGCATGCATTAATGAACATATTATAAGGCCATTATTAAGCTTATGTACACTTTGATAAAGATGCTCAAAATTTTATAATAATTCAAATTTTAACTTTAGTAAATGAGCATATGAATGCAATGAAATATAAAACTGAAGCAAACTGTTTTCAAGTAAAATTTGATTTAAGAACAAATTAAGCATATAAAAATTGTTAGGAAATTATTAAAACCTAAGACGTCCCATTTTTATTTCAATACATATGAGAGCAACTTACAAGTCAAATATATCTTAAAATCCATTATCTACATGTGCTCGTCATTGCAGCAAAAAAGATTAGTTTCTTGACAATAAATTTAAAAGTCTAATTAATAAAAAAATTATATAATAAAAAATATATATGTCTCCATTTGGACGACATCATATATTTGTTCTTAAAATTTCTGCACGAAAAAAATATGCATATTCACGCGTGGACAACGTGTTGTGGTGCGCATGGCGATTAAGGCTTCGTTTGGGACGGCTTTAACGGTCCAATTTAACGGTCCAAGTTTACTTAATTAATTAATATACTGACATGTTCTTAAAATTTTTCCTTGTACATAATCTTTATTTTCTAAGTAATTTAAATTATAACTAATGTGTCCTAAAAAAATTCAAGGCGACAGAGATATACAGAATTTAGCGTCCTAGATTTATACAAAGATCTTGCACACAAACATATAAGATACAGGACTGCAACGTTTATTAGAGACACCAAAACTTTTATGTGAAAATCCTAGAAAAGGGAGAAAACAACAAGGCTTTGTCCAGTCTAAATGAATCCATTAGTACTTGTAATTGATTATAAATGATATCCTTCTTCAGGGGAAAACGTTGGCTCAATATAACAAACTTATATCATATAGAGCACATTATATATATAGTTGGAGAATGACATAATAGTGGCTCTCAAGAAAATGTTGTTCTGTTCATTTTTTTTTTTTGCAGGTCCATATTCAGATGATGATGGTAAGAAGAACCGTAGTTGGTAGGTGATAGAGGTTGGAAGGACCATAATCAGGCAATGGTGGTCGGGGGAATAATAATCTGCGTGCGATGGATGTCGAAAAGATCGTAGTTGGGTGATTGTGGTCGGATCGTAGTTGGCAGGTGATGGTGGTCGAAAGAACCGTAGTTGGGTGACGATGGTCGAAAGGATCGTAGTCGTGTGATTGTGGTCAGAAGGACCGTAGTCAGTCGATGATGGTCGGAAGGACTATCAATGGCCACTAGATGGAGGTTTGACGATGATGGTTTTGTGGAGATTCAACAACGACAGCCTGGTGTCGCGAATTTGTCGGCGATGGTGCCGGGGTGGAGCTTCATAATTCTTTAAGCCAAAGGGTTCTATTCTCTTCTTCCTTCTCCTCTCCTCCCCTTCAAGTGAAGGATGAGAGTTTATTTATAATTTTTTTGGAGTGTCATGACTGATAAATATAGAGAAAATCAAGGACATGCTAGGGATGTTCCATCGGATGACTGATAGTGATTTCCTTGACATAGAGTTTTTATCAATCATTTTGTGCCTTAATGATGCTAGAATTAAGTGATCTTTGGCTCGTTGGATTCGTCCCGCCAAGTTACTCAATTCAAATATAAGCATGCTATATTCAACAATCATTTTGTTATGCAATTAATGCTTTGAACCATCTAAGCTTAATTTGGACCCTTGATTTGGGCTCATTTGCACTCGGATCAGACTGATTTTCATGTCATTGGGTTCGTCTCTTCAAGATGTTTAATTTGACTATAAGTTTGTTGAAATAAGAGCTTAGATGGTCCTTAATTTAATTATGAAAGTTTCCAATTCAGATGTTCATCAAGATTCAGATGTTGAAGCTCGCATAATCTGAAAATATTTGTCGGGGCTTTTTGAAAAATTGTCCATGTGAAATTAGAATTTTTGATAAATTTCAAGGCAAGACCACCCCTGAACGTTACCATGGACCTCCCTTTAGGGCCGTGAAAAAAAGAAAGATCCTTAATTATAACATTTCTTGAACTGGATGCACTGACTGAAGTAATAATTACTGCCCAAAATTCTCTAAACTCATTTTTAAAATTAGTTGTAGGATATTTATTGTGTATAAAATGTGTTAAAAAAATTTTTTTATTATGGATAAAATTGAAGTTTTATTTCAAAACAAAATTAACGTTTTCCTCAATTAGGAAATGGCCAATTTTAAGAAATTAATTTCTTAATAAAACTTCAAGATGTTTATTACTTAAAAATCCTATTATCTTCATTATTAGGAAATAGCATAAAGACAAAGATTAGAAAAAAAAAATTATTGTTTGTGATGTGTGCGTGTATAATGAAAATACATGTGAATAGTTCAAGTTATTCATGCACTAATAATTCAGGAATAGTGTCATGAATATATTTTTTGTATTATTATTATTATTAAAGTATATTTTGTGACTTTTAAAATTGTGGAAAATCTGTAAAAAAATTATGAAAAATTCTAGAAAAACTTTTCATAAAAAGAAGCACTTTTTGGCTTTTAAAATTCAAAATATTCTTTAAAAATTTATGAAAAATTCTACAAAAATTTTCATAAAAGAAGCACTTTTGGCTTTTAAAATTCCAAAAAATCTTTAAAAAATTATGAAAGACACTAGAAAATTTTTTCATAAAAAATGAGTGCATTCTAGCTTTTAAAATTACAAAAAAAACCCTTAAAACTTTATAAAAAAATATATAAATATTTTTCATAAAAATGGATGCTTTTTGGCTTTTAAATTTTCAAAAAATCTTTAAAAAATTATTGAAAATTCTAAAAAAAAAAAACTTTTCATACTCTTTCTTTCTTATTCCTATAAATACCCTCCTTGGGGGTAGGGGAAAAGAACAATTTCTCCTTTCTAATTTTTCTTCTTCTCTTTTCTTTCTCACTTGTTTCTACCTTAGAGGCATTTCATTATCTTAGATGGGCAGCATCCCCTATTAGTTTCATTGTCCCTCTTTGTGTAGAAGTAGAAGATTTATCTTTCATTCTCCTTCTTTCTCATACTTCTTTTTACATTAGAGATATTCCATTATTTTAGATAGATGGCATCCCTTATAAAGTTATAATGCCCTGGCCTCTTTGTGTAGGAGTAACATTTGCCTTTCTTCTCCTCTCCTTTTGTATTTCTTCTTTACTTCTTATTATATTAGAGGCATTCTACTATCATGGATAGGTGGCATCCCCAATCAAGTTTTAGAATATATCCTTAGATATAAGGAGTCATGCAGTATACCGATGAAAGCTTAACGGAGGTGGTAAGGTGATATTCGGATGTTAGCAATCGTGTGATAAGATGATTGCAATAATTAGATGGTGTGTTACTAATAATAATCGAGTGAGGGGTCGATGATTGCTGATATGAGGAGAATGACCAATAATGGCCAACAGATGAAGCACCGATGATGATGATGGTCGAGTTGTATTTTATTGAAAGAAATATGCATCAGTGCTAATGGGAGAACAAATGCAGTCAGGCTGTTCATTAATGGTAGCATTCTAGCAACATACTAATAATGTCAATTAAACGAAGGCCTATTAGGGCTCGGATCATTCTTCAAAGTGTACTTGAGAAGAGTATAATATAATCTGAAAATGATGTTTAACCTAATCGAGGTTGTTTATTAGAGCGTATTCGATGACATTAACCTGTGAGAAAGAGATTGAGGGAATCCATCAAAGATGTTTGACCTATCCAAGGCTGTTTGTTAGAGTGTTGCTTAATAACATTAATATGTGTATAGAGGTCGAGATAATCCACTAAAGATGTTTAACCTATCTTAGATTATTTGTCAGAGTATTGCTCGATGATGTTATTTTGTGTGGAAGAGATCAAGAGAATCCACCAAGGATATTTGAACTATCCGAGATTATTTGTTAGAGCTTTGCTCATTGATGTTAACTTATATGGAAGAAATCGAGAGAATACATAAATGATATTTGACCTATCTGAGATTATTTGTCAGAGCATTATTCGATGACATTAATCTGAGTGGAAGAGATCAAGAAAATCCATCAAGAATATTTAACTATTCAAGCAGTGGCGGAGGCAGAAATTTTATTCAGGGGGGGGCCTAAATTAAAATAATTTTGTTTGCGGTAGCCAAGAGAGGAGCGAAAGATATTTAAATGAGTTTTATTCAACATTCTTTAAAATATTTTTATTTCAGCTAATTTAAGTGAGTTTCAATTTCAGCTAAAATTTATCCGAGGTTCTTTAAAATAAAGTTTCAAAAAAAAGTCGAAGATTTTCACTAAAACTTATATATATATATATATATATATATATATATATATATATATATATATATATATATATATATATATATATATATATATATAGGAAAAAAGGAAATGTATTGATTGCATAGAATAAATTTGAATAAAAATATAGCTTAATGATATCAGAAATCAACGATCTTTAGCTCGTTGTATTCGTCTCGTCCAGGCGCTCAATTCGACTATAAACAAATAAATTTTGGAAACTGTTTGATCATCCCAATTATGTTTTGAACCTTCCAAATGTGCTTCAGGTCCTTGATTTGGACTCATTTGGGCTCAGATTGAGTTGAATTTGGTGTTGTTGGGTTCGTATTTTTGAGATGTTTAGTTCGACTATAAGTTTGCTGAAATCGGAGTTCAAATGGTCTCCGATTTAATTTTTTAAGCGTCTGACTGATTTTTTTCTCGAGATTCGTGCTCGATCGACATAATTTTTTGATAATATATCAATATCTTAGTCTTGATTAAGAAAAATAAATTAATCCAATTATTTCTTTCTCTTAAATTGAGTATGCATATAAGAGAAAATAATCAATTTCTCACATATAAAACTGTGCATGCTTCTTTTTTTTTTTGGGGGAAATAAAATGTACAAGCTTTGCTCTTCCTTGTTCTGCTTTAGATGGTGATTGACTGAAGATACAATTCAATTTTTTTTTTAGGGGGGGCACGTGCCCCCCTTGGCCCCCCCTTCCCTCCACCACTATATTCAAGATTATTTGTCAGAGCGTTGCTCGATAACGTTAACCTGTGGGAAAGAGGTTGAATCAAATCCCCCTGGGATTGATTATGCCTTGATTTAGAGGGGGAGAATACCACGTGTATCCCGAATTAAATGTAAAGAATGAATTATCTTTAAACTATTATTTCATTTTGAGGTCGAGGTTAAGACCTTATCCAATGAGTAAAAATCCAACTATGAACTATATATAACTTGAAATTTATTAGAAGCATCCTTAAATTTGTTGGGGCTTTATAAAAAATGATTTCCCAATATATGTTAAAAGTATTAGAGAAATTTTAATGGCCACGATTGCTTTTTATGTTGTAGCTAATGTTGCTCCCCAGTTCAAATTTACTTCCTCTAATGTAATACAACCATGGCTCATAACTGAGGAGAGATAAAGCAATACATATTTGTTGTTGAAGAGAAATTTCACTCAATATTTAATGGCTTCATTTGAACCTGATAAAAGATCATGGTAAAGGGACGACCCCTCTTTAAATGAGCTTAAGTCATTGACGTGAACAACCTTTCAAGGTTGCAGCAAAGATTGCCCCCTAATCTTGAATCATTTCTCACAGATGGCGTCAAACTGTTGCATCCTAAAAAAATTACTGTGGTAGAGAGGTACATAATTTAGTGTTCTATATTTTTACAAAGATCCAATACATAAACATATAAGATAAAGGAGTACAACATTCATTTGAGACACCAAAATTTTTACTTGGAAATCCCAGAAAAAGGGAAAAATTACTAAGCTTTGCCTAATTTGAATGAATCCACTAGTACTTCTAATTGATTATAAATGTGTCCATCCTCAGGGGAAGGCATTGGCTCAATTTAGTAAATTTACATCATATATAACATATTATATAGTTGGAGAATGACATAATAGTTATTCTCAAGAGAATATTATTCTGTTCATTTGGTTGCATGTCTATAATACGATAATGATGGTCAGAAGGACTGTAGTTGGTAAGTAATGGATGTTGGAAAGATCATAATCAAGCAACGGTGGTCGGAGGGATCATAATCGGCTGGTGATGTAGGTCGGCGGGCGATGGAGGTTGGAAGGACTGTAGTCATCCGACTATGATTGGAAGGGTTATAGTTAGTGGGTGACGACGATCGAAAGGACCATAGTCAGGTGATAGTGGTCGGAAGGATTATAGGCAAGCGATAGTGGTTGGAAGGACCGAAGTCATGTGATGGTAGTCGGAAGGACTGTCAAAAAGTACCTGATGAAGGTCTGACAATGATGGTCAAGGGAAGATTCAATTATGGCGGCCTAGTAATGCTGATTTGCCGATGATGGTTCTAGGATGGAGCTTAAGATTTCTCTAAGCCCAAGGGTCTTTTCTCTTCTTCCTTCTCCTCTCCTCCTCATGTGAAGAATGATGATCTATTTATAATTTTCTAAGCATGACATGACTACTAAATATGGAGAAGATCAAGGATACATTGGGAGTGTTCCATCGGATGGCTGATAGTGATTCTCTTGATCATAAAATGTCTATCAAGCATTTTTGTTCCTTAATGATGTCGAATTAAGCAATCTTGGGCTCGTTGGATTCATTTCGTCGAGTTGCTTGATTCGACTATAAGCATGCATATTTGACGATCATTTTGTTATCCAATTAATGCTTTGAACCCTCCTAGTATGTTTTGGATCTTTGATTTAGGCTTGTTTGAGCTTGAATTGAACTGATTTTGATGTCGTTGGGTTCGTCTATTCAAGATATTCAATTCGACTATAAGTTTGTTAAAATCAGAACTTGGATGGTCTTGAATTTAATTCTAGAAGTTTCCAACCCTAAATGTGCATCAAGATTCATAACAGATCAAGACCATTTTTGGTGACGTATCAATAACTATGAAATTCAACATTATTTTAAATAACAACTAAGATGTGATAACTAAAATGCTTGGGCAAATCTAAAGTAGATATATCAAAGCAAAACAAAATACACAAAGAAAATTATAGGTTTTAGTTGACGGATTTGGGAACTTTGCGTTATTGACTTCACCAAAACAAAGCGACTATCACAATAAAACTTAAGGAAGATAAAATTAAAAATAGAGAGAAATTAGAGGGAAGAATGATGCATGAAATGAAGTATAAGCCCCCAACCGTCGCCCACGTGGCAATCAAATCGCCTAACAATTGGCGATTATGTATTGCAAACTCAAATTTATCCGACCTATCCTTTCTTATTTACTTATTTAATTTTAAGCTCTAGTTGATTTTAAAATTTCACCTCAAATTTAATGTGTTGATAAGTTATATTTAACTGAATTTCAATTCAATATGTTGGATAGAGAGCATTTAAATTTAATTAATGTAAAATATATTAAGATTTTATTATTTAAGCCTAAAACTATTAAATTATTGTTAACTCATTTTTTAATTAATTTTTTTATGATTTCTTCTATAATTTCTAATTCTCCGTAAATGTGTATTTACATCATTTTTTATTTTAAATGTGTATTTTAATGAGATAAATTTAATAAATTAAACTTATTCGATTAGAATATTATAAGATATTCAAATATTCGAATATTATAAAATAATAAAGAGGAATTATTCTAAGCCGTACGATGAGATGAGGAAGCAGCCCGGAAGCAAAGCGCGCTTTTGAAGAACAAATGCTTTGCATCGGACGGCGATAATAAAAGCCAATTGCCATACCTTTTATAAATCAACGGCCGCATGAAAGCCACGTGGTAAGCCGTTCGTGAAAGTTTCCTTGCACGGATATATTACCATAGTGCGCTTTCTCCACCGTCCTCTATATATCTAATTGGGCCTCTTTTTTCTCGTGGAATAACTGAACGTAGGGTATGGCCTTTCTTGGTAGAGAGGCCGCCGGCGATATCACGGAGATGAGTTCTCTGGCGATTGCCGGAGAAAATTCGGCCGTGGGTTCATCGAGTTCTTCCTGGCGTATCAACGTGAGCGGTCTACAGTTGCCGGAGTGGACAAAACGGGAAGATCAGACTTTGGTTTCTAGGGTATTCGGTGCTTCTATGGGTATGCGTGGACTTTCTACTTGAAATCACTTCTTGTTATATTTTTACTGTTATTTTTTAAACTAATTCTTGTATTTTTTATTGGTTGTTGAACTTTGTGTAAGAGGGAATAAATTTATGTTTAGGAAGCAAAAGTTATGTTATGTACGGTGGAATTTTTTTTCTTTCCAAGCTCATTTTGGTTTTTGGTTGGGAGTTCATGCTATCAATCAAGAGTTCTTGAGTTCTAAGTGTTATTTTATATGATATTGTGTGTGTGAATTTATCTTAATTGACCTAAATTTTCCAAAAAAAAAAATGGTGGTATTTTTGCATTCTATTTTTGGGAAAAAGTTGGGTGTGGATATTGACATAATTGCTATTATGATGGGCTGAAAAAATTCAGATGCTGTACGATTGGACCTACAAATCTGAAAATAACGGCTTAAGAAAATGTTTTCTGTTTTAATGGTTGCTGTTTATCCTGTAGATTTTACAACAAATATCTTCATGAATTTATATTTTTGCTGTATATATTGGAAGATTTTTTTTTTCGCCTTTTATGATAATTGTTATGTTGATTATAAATAAATGTCTTAATGTTTAACTATTTTTCTTGTTAATTTTGTAGCAAATAATTTCATTAATCTTCTTTTGTTTATAAATTAAAATCATATAATTTGATGTTAGTTAAAAATACTAAAAAAAATTTGTGGCTCACAATATGTATAGGCATTATTTTCCCTTTTGTTTTGAGCTGTAAAGACAAAGACCTGGGCAAATGTTGATTTGCTTTTTTTTTTTTCCTCTATTTGACCAATTGGCTTGGAAGAACAATTATTTTCGTGTAAAACACTGCTTATTTTATTAGTCTTCCTAAATTGGCTGAAGTGCTAACTCTTGAATATGACAGTATCCAATCATTTGTTGCTTGGATGGAATTGATCAGGAACCTAGAAATAAGGTTGGCTTTCCTTGATGTCTAACAACAGGCCTTTTTATTCTAATTATCAAAGAATTGTTTTGCTAATTAATTAATTCTATTAATTACAATGATAACTACATTTATTGAAATTATTTTTATTTTTCCTTTTTAAATAATATGTATAACAAAATAATTATTGGAACATACTATTTGTTCTTGAAAAAAATCATGTATATACTAATCTATGAATTGCAAGATTATTCACCTTTAATTACTTTATTTATATTGTTTTAATTTTCTAAATATATTGCTTTTGTTTTATAGTATTTTTAAAAAAAATTAATTTAATACTAATTCTTGATTAATATAAATATTTCTTGAATTCTTTGTTTTGTGCATCTGTATGGGGTATTGGTTAGTATCCTTACTTTCAACTCCTAATGGTTAGTATATTGTGGTTGGCTGTGATTCCTCAGTTACAATCTACTTTTTCACAATTCTATAAATATTGTATATATTCATAGGCTTGGTTTCTTTATGTGAAAACGGCATCATTATATTAAGATGTGAATTTTTCTTTCCTGAAAACACTTGAAAATCTATCAACTTTTTAAGTTCATTATACATAGATTTCTTACCCCAATTACAGTCCTACTTGTAAACTATGATAGCTGTCACAAAAATTTAGGAATCTCTCTATCGGAAAATTTGAAAGTATATTATGATGATGTTATTTGCAATTTAGCGTATAATACAAAGGAAAATAAATGATTGATTCTCAGGTTGACTTTGCTTAGGCTATTGTTCTTTTGTTTGCCCTACCAGTGAACTTGCATTTTATCTGACTGACTCTTTCTTGAGGTTTTTGATGAGGGCTTAATGCCTACCAGTTTGAATGGGAAAGAAAAATGAAAGAATTGCTGAAATTGCCTTACAATAAGAGATAAGAAGGATTCAATAATATTTGAATTGAATCCATCTGAAAATTAATGGCGTGCAAAAAAGTTCAAATTGATGTTTAACTCTTATAAACTCAAAGGTGGTTGTGTATTAGTGATAGTTTTTGTTATGCATCTCAGTATTCTTCTTGCTGTTGTGTGAAACCTTCTAAAATATCATCAAAGATGCGTGTTCATTGCCAGTCATTCCTTTCGCAGGAAAGAAAAGCAGAATCGAGAAATATTATAATAAGCAGGAGAAGCTTCTGAAGGATTTTACTGAAATGGAAAGCTTTATTGAGTTGGGCTGTCTAGAAGGCGCTCCAACAGAGGTATGTTAAGGATTGTGCTGAAATTTGATAGTCTGATACATCCGACTGGATATTTGTTTTTTCATTCAATCTTTTAATGTAGATCCGTGTCATTGGAATTTGTGGGAAAGTATGTAGTTTGTGTAGCTATCTACTCGATGGGGATTTGTTGATGGCTAAGGCTTCGTTTGAGACGGCATTTTTTAATGTTTTTTAAAGCAGCTTTGTAGTACAAAAATTAAAATATTTGTACTAGAAAGCTGCTTTAAGAAGCAGCAAGAAAGCCGTCCCAAACGAATCCTAAGTTTGGATTGATCAAGCAACTTGAAAAAACAGACTTAAAGAGAAAAATAGGAGATAAAGGTCTTTAAATTAATACAAATAGACTTTGTAAATTATTTCACTGGTTGGATTTGCAGGACGAACTTGCTGCACTGGCTCGACTTGAGAGGATGGCAATCAATATATCAAACATGGCTAATCTGCTTCTTTTTATAGCCAAAGTTTATGCATCAATTTCAAGTAGGTCTCTATCTGTGATTGCTTCCACACTGGATTCCTTGTTGGATCTTCTCTCTGGATTCATTTTATGGTTCACATCACATGCCATGAAAAAGCCTAACCAGTATAGGTATCCAATTGGCAAAAAGCGGATGCAACCTGTGGTAAGTTATCAATGAAATTGTTTCTTCGTGAAATGCTCTCTTATTCGACTGTTTATGCAAATATGATATGTTTTGGTGTGGTTTTTTTAATTTTTTGTCGCAGGGAATTATAGTTTTTGCTTCAGTTATGGCTACTCTTGGTTTCCAAGTACTACTGGAGTCTGGTCAGAGACTTCTAGCATCGGTACAGTTTTGTTATTTGTAACTACGATGGCAGTGAAATTATTGGGGGATAAATTGATGGAAATTCATCAAAAAATCATGAAACAGAATTATCTGCTCCTGCTATTGTGACACCTTAAGATACTCTGAAATATCTAATTTATTTTGCTGTCTTGATTTTCTATTGTGCAGTCCCACTCTTCACTGGATAGTTCAAAGATTAACTGGATAATTGGAATCATGACTTCCGTTACAGCTGTAAAATTCGTGCTGATGATCTACTGCCGTAGCTTCAAAAACGAAATTGTGAGAGCTTATGCGCAAGATCATTTATTTGATGTCATCACTAACTCCATTGGTTTAGCTACTGCTGTACTAGCTATTAAAGTTTGCTGGTGGATCGACCCTGTAGGAGCTATTCTGGTAAGTAGGAATGTTCTATATATTTGTTCATAGCCCTTATGCTCGAAGATAATTACTTTTTTTTAAGGGATGCAAATTGCATTAATCAGGAAAAAAAAACTATTACGATCAGAAAAAAACTAAACAAAAAACTAAAAAAGCCACCATTCCTAACAGAAGGGAGGTAGACATTATTGAAAAGCAAATAAAACCTAAAAAAGAAAATATTTGCAAAATTGAAAAAAATTATAATAGAGATAAGATCCACTACTTATTTCAAACCAGATGGGATGAAGGGGACACCAAAAATTAAGACAACCGTAAAGGTTGATTAGTATCCTAGAATTTTCAAACAGGTACAAAATGAAAAGTAGTAAGAATCTTAAAATCTACTACTCTAATTTCATTATGCAAATAGCGCAAATTACTGATAAAATTACATCCAAATAGCTCTTCAATATTTGGACCAGCATAATTAAGGCTCGCCAACAAAGTACCATTCATGAATAAGAAATTCCATAGCCAATGTAGTTTCTTAGTCTCTGTTTTGTGATGCAGATAGCACTGTACACAATGAGCACCTGGGCAAGAACTGTGTTTGAGAACGTTTGTTCATTAGTCGGAAGAAGTGCACCTCCTGATTACTTAGCAAAGCTAACTTACCTCATTTGGAATCATCATGAAGAGATTAAGCACATCGATACAGTCCGAGCCTACACATTTGGATCACATTATTTCGTTGAGGTTGATATTGTTTTGCCTGGAAATATGCTTTTGAGCCAAGCTCATGATATTGGCGAGAGTCTTCAAGAGAAGCTGGAGCTGCTGCCTGAAGTTGAAAGAGCTTTTGTGCATGTGGACTTTGAGTTTACTCATAGGCCAGAACATAAGACTAAGGTTTGAGTAGGGCTATTGTAGCTTGTTATGTTTTTTCTAGTGTAGAAAAACTGTTCATGTAGCTAGTTTTATCTATCAAGTTAGAGAACTTTTATATATTTATATATTATTCTTATATTTTAATCCTTGATTATGTTTAAATTTGCAAATCTTGTTGTTTTATTAGATAGTTGTTGCACAGCTTATTGTGGACTTTATTTTTGGGACAGTTAGGTCAATTAAGACAAATTCACAAACAACACATAAAACGATAGTATATTCTAATCCAATTTTTATCAGGGCTAAAAAAGTGATATCTTTTTTTTTATTTATTTTTGAATTAGTATGAAGTTGAATTTTTTTATTTTTAGATGATATAAATATTAAAAATATATTTATTATAAAATAAGGAAATATTTATATATTTATATATTATCTGAAAAATAATTATCATTGGAGACAATTAAAATTTTGTTTAAATTGTATACACTATAATTTATAAAAATAAAAATTTTCATAAAATCTATAACAAAATAATAACATTTTAAAATAATAATATTTTTTGGAAAAAAATAAAATTTTGTACGAATTGTATACACTATAATTTATAAGAATATTTTTTTTCATGAAATCTATGAAAAAACAATAACATTTTAAGATAAAGTATTCATTTTAATATTCTTGCTTAATCTTTTTTTGTATGACCTTTTGATCTCTTCGGAATGTCTGGTTTGGGCTGCCAGCGAACCAAACGTTTGACGAGCTACTCATTCAGTTCGCTTAAAGTTCATTTGTGATCGTTTAATTAACTAAACAAACAAACTTGAACAATATTTTAAATATTCGATTCTTAAATAAACAAACTTGAACACTAATGTGTTTGACTCATTTATGTTCGCGAACAACATCATTTGAAGTTCGTGAACAAGCTCGACATTAAGTTCGATAAGAAGCTTGACAAAATTTAAATTCGTGTTCGATTTTGAACTCGTGAATAAGCTCGATAAAAATAATTGATATTTGACTGTAGAATTAATAAATATAAAAACAATCATTGTCTTTGTTACATAGACAATTGCTTTTATTTTAAATATGTTTGTTCATAGATACATTCATGAACGTGTTCGTTTGATAGTTACAAAAAATTCGTTAAATATGTTTGCGAACAAGCTTGATAAACACTAAACGAACGAACATGAACTGAACATGAACCGAACATGAACACTCATTAATTTAAATGAACCAAACATGAACACAAACAATAAAGCTAGAACAAACATGAACCAAACTTAAACAAGCTGATATTAAATGAACACAAACATGAACACTCACATACTCGGCTCGGCTCGGTTCGTTTGCAGCCCTATGTCTGATGCATTTAGTACTCAATATTTTCTAGATGCAATAGTTGGTCAAGTTTTTTTTTTTTTTTTTTTAATGCCAGGAATGTTATGCTGCAAAAAAAATTTGTATTAAAAACTGTTTTATAAAGTAATATGAAAATTGTTCCAAACAAAAGCATTATACTCCAAAAAGAAAAAAAAAAATCCTGATCTGCTGCAATTATGATATGAGATAAACCAAATAACTGCGCAAAAGGATTCCACCAATATATTGAGCAAGCAATTCTTGCATTAAGAAAGAGAAGGGGCTAATTTTAATACTTGATTGGAGACTGAAACTATAACTTTATTCAACAAAAGGGATAAAGGAGAAGCTCTCTCTCTCTCTCATCTTTCTTTCTTTCTTTCTTGGTTTTAATTATGAGTTTTTTTTTTTTTTAAATGAAGAAGGGCATCACTTATAATCAACTAAAAAATTAGTAAAAACATTTTAATTGGACCAAGCCCTATAGTTTTACATTTTTCAGAGTTTTTCAAGTAAAAACTTTGGTCACTTATGGCTCTCACAACCCTTTCTTTATATGTATGTGTGCTAGATCTTCGTTCAAAACTAAGATATTAAGCTCTTTATATCTCTATCGCCGCGAATGTTCTAATCCGCAACAATTCTGAACCTTAATTCGATCGATGGTCACTATGAGGATGGAAGATTATTTAAAGTATTATCTATCATGTACCATAGTGATTTTAAAAAATATATTAACAAAAAGAGAACTTTTTTTTTCGAGATAATTGAGCTAAAATTTAAAATATATTCAAATATTTTTTGAAAAAAGGGATGAATTGTTTTTCTCCTATAATGCTCGATTTGCAAATCAAGGGTATAGTCAAAAACATTTTCTTCTCTAACATGTAGCCTATTGGCATGGGGAGACTTTACCTTAGTTGCTTGTGCAGCCTTAGCACTCCTTTTTTATGCTAAGCAACCTTAAACCCACACAATTTGGCTAGGAAGAGAGGAAGTGGCTGGGGAAAAGTTTCACTATGCATGGACATTCTTACGAGAGGAGAATTGAAGGGTGTGAGGAGATTGCTTACAAATAAAGAGGATGGTCCTATTTATAGCTCTCCTTACATGCCTAAGAACTTTCTAAAATTCCCTCCAAATACATGTGTGGAGTTCTCTAGAATACTCCACACCATTTCCTACTTATATTACAATGTTCTAGAGAGTTCTAAAGTATCTTAGAATACTCTCTAAGCATCCACAACATTCTAGAACATTCTAGAGTATTCTAGAATCTTCTAGGAAACTATAGGTCTTTCTAAAACATTCCAATACCTTCCAGATTCTTTCAGAGCCTTCTAGAATCTTTTAGAAAATTCTAGAATCTTCTACAACCTTATAGAATATTCTAGAACATTCCAGCATCTTCTAGTGTCATACAGAGCTTTCTAATGTCGTGTGACCCCATCTCAGAATGATTCTAGAGGACTCTTTGGCCTCTACTCTGCATGCCACGCCCAAGGGGTTTGGCCAAACATCTAGTAATTAGAGAAATATCCTCTCTGTTTGTTTATTTGTTGAAATTTGCTCATAAGTGCCCTCGCTAAAAATTTCCAGTTAAAAACACCAAGTAACAATGTTCCACGATTTACAGCTCCCTATACTTCCAAACATTATCTATTTCTAATTTCAACATCTTTTAATTGAGTTTTCTTCATTCAACAAAAAAGAAGATCATATTTGTGAAGTTGAATTGAACAAAGTAGTTTAACACGAACTTTGACCCTCAAGTGGATGTTGTATCATATGCTTCAATCTATTTTGTAACATTTGAATGATTTATTCATTTTATAATGAATTAAGATAATTTTGATAGAGACCTAATGTTTGTTTAAACTTTATTCAAATCATATGATCTTTATATGATCAATTTAAAGAAAACATGACTCTCTCATTTTTTTTGAGAGAGAAGCTTAGGGTTTTTTCTGTGTTCTCCTCCGCTGTGCTGCTCCGACGGGGGGCCTCCCGCCCCTTTTCCTCCGGGCGTACTTTATGCTGGGGGTGGTTCTCTGATGGCAGGGAAGTTTCTCCTCTTTTCTCCCTTTTTTTTTGTTGGCTTGTTTCTCTCCTTTTTGCCAGATGGCTGGCATGGCCTCTAATCGTCTTTTTTGGATGTTTTAGCTGGTAAACCTCTCAAAACATACTCATTTCGTGGTTTACCTGCTGTTTGGATCTCTGAAGAGGAATCGCTTTCTTAGCCGCCCCTTTTCCGTTTTCTCTGGTGGGCTTTTTTCCTTCTCGCCGCCCTAGTTTGGATTCTATCCTTCGTTTTTTCTTTAACATGAAACTCTCGGCTGAAGTTTTGGTAACCTTACTGGATGCTATGCATGTGTTGATTAAACTGTCGAACGATATGGATTATAGTAGAGTTTTTTGCCATCGTTCATATATGGTTTTCAATTGTTACATGAAAATTACTAAATGGTTGCCTACCCTTGATATCGGTGTGGAATCTCCAATTATTCCCATCTAGGTCTCTTTCCCTAACCTTCGGCCTCACCTTTTTGCTCCCAAAATCCTTCATGCGATGAGCTCTTTGTTTGGTCGCCCCCTTAAAATTGATTCTGCCAAATCTGTGGGTTCACGGCCTTCTTTGGCTCGTGTGTTGGTGGAATTAGACATTACTAAATCCTACCCTGATAAAGTT